>CM035843.1:161729283-162230524 GCA_020510985.1 Pholidichthys leucotaenia | reverse complement strand
ATCATGATCAATAGAGAGTTTGGGATTACCTTGCAGTGTAAACATGCTCATACAGAGAAGCAAAAACATGAGTGGTTGAACATTCATCCTACAAACTACACACAAACAAATTTCCCCTTCCCACACTTGTGGCAAACCCCCCAAAATCAAAAGAAAAATTCTGTCTCCCGATATAGCCATCGACCGTTCCACACCCACGGGGAACAGCCTAAGCCACTCCTTCTTCATCCTCCCAATCACCCTAACTCTACTGCTTTTAATGACGTAACATTAACTCTCCTCTGTAGTTTTCCAACTTAACTCCAAAATTTTTAACAACTTTGTACATCATAGTTTTTTTTTTTGTTTGTTTTGTTTTTGTTTTGTTTTTTTAATATATAATACAATCTATATTTTGTAAACTTACTATTTACTTCAAGTCAGTCAGATGCCTGTGCAAATGCTTAATTATTCTACCTTATATTTTGTTCATGCTTAGCTCCCACCAGTCTCTTCTTCTTCTTCTTTGATCTTCTTGATGAACTCCTGCGCCTCCTCTGGGGTCTTGAAGATGTGGGTTCTGCCCTCATACGTGGTCAGCAGTCTCGCAGGATAGATTACACCATGACGAATCCCAAGGTTGCGCAGCTCCTTACGTACGGGATCAAACTGCTTCCTCAATTGCTGGATTCCTGTGGCCAAATCTGGGTAGAACCGCACCTGCTGGTCCTGGTGTTTAATCTCTCCTTTAGCACGTGCAGCGTTGAAGATCTTCATCCTGTCTCTGTTGCTAAGAAACTTCATAATTAAGGTCCTCGGCGGTCCCTTATCTCTCCGTGGGCCAATACGATGTGCTTTTTCCAGAACCACTGCTGATTGCAACTCCTCGCTGCCCAGCACCTCCGGAATCCACTTTTCCAGAAAGGAACATACGTCCCGACCTTCTGATTCCTCTGGAAGACCCACCAGCCTCAAATTATTCTGTCTCGACCGAGATTCCAAATCCAAAATATTATCTTCCAGAGATTTATTTTTTTTTTCCAAAGTGCGCACCTTTAATTGAAGACGGGTGACGTCATCTTCAGCACTAGCGAGACGGAGCTCCATCTGCGCCGTTCGTTCTACACAGTCACCCAATTCCTTTCTTATTCCTTCCAACGCTGTCATAATCCCATCAAATCTAGAGGAAAAGTCCGCTCTCATTGAACTCATGGCTGCCATCAGCGCATCTGCGCCATTCCCCGCAGAAATCGCAGCGTTGCCAGCCTCCTCCGCCATATATGGAGTTTTGTTTGCTGCGTCACAGACCTGAAAGTCCGTTAATTTGGACTGTTTCGGCGGCTCGCTTTTTCCTTTTCCTGGTTTTCCAGCCTTAGGCTTCGCCGACATATCCTCGCCCAAATGCTGGGATACGTTCTGTCCCAAATGAGAGAGTTATTTGCCGATTTTTTTTTTCCAGGAGCAGAGCAGAGCGAGACACGTCCGTCCTACGTGGCAGCCATAACCGGAAGTCCAATACCCTTTCTTTTACTATCTTTCATCATCATTTTTTCCAAGGATGAATAAATAGGTCGAGTGAGAGCTTTATTTTGATTTGATCGAATAAAGTTTCTAAGTTGAAGATATTTAAAAAAAAATGTGTTCTATTGAGATTAAATTTGATCCTCAGCTCTTCAAAAGACATTATGTTGTCTGCACATGGCAAATATAAATCCTGAATCTTTTGTATCCCTTTTTAAATTCCATACTTTAAATACAGCGTCCGCTCTCCCTGGTTTAAAATATTGATTACCCCATATTGGACTAAATTGTGACAATAACTGTGGTTCTTTTAAATAGTTTTTAGCTTCACACCATATTTTGATCATATGCTTTACAAATGGATTTTTAACTTGTTTTTGTAATTTTTTTGCCGAATCTGAGTATATGAATATGGGAAGAGGTAAAGGTAAATTGTATGATTCCATTTCAGTCCAGTGAGGGAGATCATTTGATGAAAAATAATATGTCATAGACCTCAGTTGTGCCGACCAATAATACAACATAAAATTTGGACATTTCAGACCTCCACGATCAAATGGTAAATATAATAAAGACAAACGTAATCTAGCCCTCCTGTTGTTCCATATAAATTCCACTAACTTTTTTTTTATTCTTGAGAATAGATCTAAAGGTGGTGATAAGGGAATGTATTGAAATAAATAAAGTATTTTAGGTAAAATATTACTTTTAAGTATATTGATTCTCCCGATCATCGACATTGGTAGTGACATCCATCTCTGAGTTAACTCATTGATATCTGATATTAAGGCTTCATAGTTGACGCTGGCGACTGATTCTAGCTTAGGCATAATTTGGATTCCTAAATATTTAAACTGATTTACAACATTGAATTGATTTACCTCAGGAGCTGGGTAATTTCTCTGGGTCTCATTTAGCATTAATATTGAAGATTTAGTTTTATTTATTTTATATCCTGATATTTCCCCAAAATTCTTTATTAAATTCAACAAGGTTGGAATTGATTTTTTTAGATTCGACATAAACAAAATTATATCATCGGCGTACAGGGAGATTTTATGTTCTGTTGGTCCAACTTTAATTCCATATATTTGTGAATGTAAACGTATCGCTATCGCTAAAGGTTCAATTGCCATAGTAAACAGTAAAGGTGAAAGTGGACAGCCTTGTCGACATCCTCTATTGATTTTTATTGGTTTTGAAATATTGTTATTTGTTAGGATTTCTGCTGTAGCATTATTGTATATTATTTGAACCCATTTTATGAAATTATTTCCAAGTCCAAACCTTTGTAGGACTTCAAAAAGAAAGGGCCATTCAACTCTATCAAAGGCCTTTTCGGCGTCCAATGATAGGAGAGCTGTATCCGGCGCTTCTTTATTAAAATAAATAATATTAAATAGTCTTCTTACATTATGGAAGCCTTGTCTACCCTTTATAAAGCCATTCTGATCTCGATTAATAATATTTGGTAAAATTTCTTGTATTCGTCTTGCTAAAATTTTACAGATTATCTTAAGGTCGGTGTTTAATAGGCTTATTGGTCTCATATTTTCACATTTATTAGAGGGCTTACCTGGTTTTGGCAGCAGTATAATTAAGGCATTATTTATGTATGATGGTAAATTATTATTTTGAAATGCTTCTAAAACCATTTCCAAAAAAGGTTTTATTAATTTATTCTTAAATTTTTTATAAAGGTCAACTGGAAGACCATCTGGTCCTGCACTTTTTCCTGATTTCATATTATCAATGGCTAGCCCAACTTCTTCTTGACTAATTTTAGACTCCAATATCTCCCTGTTTTCATTTGGAATACACGGTATAGATAGTTCGTTCAAAAACCCATTTAGTTTTGTTAAATCAGGTTCATTTTTGGTATCATATAATTTTTCATAGTAATCTCTAAAGGCTCTATTAATTTCTAAAGGATCTATAACTACCTGTCCGTTACTTATAATACTGGTAATTGGTGTTTTAATTTCCAATTGTTTAATCTGCCATGCTAATAATTTTCCTGATTTTTCACCTTGTTCATAAAAAGATTGTTTCAATCTTAGAAGACTCGAGGCAGCTCTATTCGCTGATTTTTTGTCGTATTCAGCTCTCAAAATCAGTAATTCATTCTCCAACCTTGGGTCACTTCCTGCATACACTTTTTCCTGAAGACTTTTTATTTTATGTTCCAATTTAGCTCTCTCCTCTCGAGTCTTCTTAGATTTTGATCCTGTATAACTAATAATATGTCCCCTAATAAAAGCTTTGAAAGCCTCCCACTTTACACATGCTGATGTTTGTGTAGTATTGATGTCAAAGAACTCGTCTATCTGTTTTTCTATATACTTGACAAATTCCTCATCCTGAAGCCATTTATGCTGAAATTGCCATCTACCTGATTCCTTTGTCAATTTTTTATCTACATATATTAGACAACAGGGTGCATGATCAGAGATCACGATGTTATCATAAAAGCAGTTTTGAATCTTGGACCTTAATTCTGTGGAAATCAAAAAATAATCAATACGTGAGAATGTCTTGTAGGTACTGGAATAACAAGAATAGGCTTTAACTTGTGGTTTCATTTCTCTCCATATATCTAACAATCTCAATTCTTTCATAAAATGATTAATAGTCATCCTACATCCAATGTGCGTACAATCCAGTCCTGTTGATCTATCCACACCTGGATTCAATGTACAATTAAAATCCCCTGCTATTATATGTTGCCCTGTAAGTGATGATAAGATGAGAAATAAATTAGCAAAGAACTTCTGATCATCTATATTGGGACCATATAAGTTCACAAGATTTATATTTTCTAATAGCAAAGAACCTTGAATGATTACATATCTTCCAAATTTGTCTCCAATTACATTTTTCACTTGAAAAGGAACTGATTTATGTATGAGAGTCATAACTCCCCTGGCTCGGGATGAAAATGAAGAGGTGAATACACTTCCCTGCCATCTACTCCTAATTCTTTTAACATCCTCCTCTATCAGATGAGTTTCTTGTAAAAACACAATTCTTGAACCCATGTCCTTTATTTTATTCATAACTTGTTTAAGTTTTTTTAAATTTTGTAGACCTCTGCAATTCCATGAAGTTAAATTAAGATTAACACTTTGGTCCATGATCAATAGAGAGTTTGGGATTACCTTGCAGTGTAAACATGCTCATACAGAGAAGCAAAAACATGAGTGGTTGAACATTCATCCTACAAACTACACACAAACAAATTTCCCCTTCCCACACTTGTGGCAAACCCCCCAAAATCAAAAGAAAAATTCTGTCTCCCGATATAGCCATCGACCGTTCCACACCCACGGGGAACAGCCTAAGCCACTCCTTCTTCATCCTCCCAATCACCCTAACTCTACTGCTTTTAATGACGTAACATTAACTCTCCTCTGTAGTTTTCCAACTTAACTCCAAAATTTTTAACAACTTTGTACATCATAGTTTTTTTTTTTGTTTGTTTTGTTTTTGTTTTGTTTTTTTAATATATAATACAATCTATATTTTGTAAACTTACTATTTACTTCAAGTCAGTCAGATGCCTGTGCAAATGCTTAATTATTCTACCTTATATTTTGTTCATGCTTAGCTCCCACCAGTCTCTTCTTCTTCTTTGATCTTCTTGATGAACTCCTGCGCCTCCTCTGGGGTCTTGAAGATGTGGGTTCTGCCCTCATACGTGGTCAGCAGTCTCGCAGGATAGATTACACCATGACGAATCCCAAGGTTGCGCAGCTCCTTACGTACGGGATCAAACTGCTTCCTCAATTGCTGGATTCCTGTGGCCAAATCTGGGTAGAACCGCACCTGCTGGTCCTGGTGTTTAATCTCTCCTTTTTTAGCTCGTGCAGCGTTGAAGATCTTCATCCTGTCTCTGTTGCTAAGAAACTTCATAATTAAGGTCCTCGGCGGTCCCTTATCTCTCCGTGGGCCAATACGATGTGCTTTTTCCAGAATCACTGCTGATTGCAACTCCTCGCTGCCCAGCACCTCCGGAATCCACTTTTCCAGAAAGGAGCATACGTCCCGACCTTCTGATTCCTCTGGAAGACCCACCAGCCTCAAATTATTCTGTCTCGACCGAGATTCCAAATCCAAAATATTATCTTCTAGAGATTTATTTTTTTTTTCCAAAGTGCGCACCTTTAATTGAAGACGGGTGACGTCATCTTCAGCACTAGCGAGACGGAGCTCCATCTGCGCCGTTCGTTCTACACAGTCACCCAATTCCTTTCTTATTCCTTCCAACGCTGTCATAATCCCATCAAATCTAGAGGAAAAGTCCGCTCTCATTGAACTCATATGGCAGCCATCAGCGCATCTGCGCCATTCCCCGCAAATATCGCACCGCCGCCAGCCTCCTCCGCCATATATGGAGTT
Source organism: Pholidichthys leucotaenia (assembly GCA_020510985.1). Taxonomy (NCBI): domain Eukaryota; kingdom Metazoa; phylum Chordata; class Actinopteri; order Cichliformes; family Pholidichthyidae; genus Pholidichthys; species Pholidichthys leucotaenia. Next base: position 162,224,626 of record CM035843.1, on the reverse strand, counting down.
TTGTTTGCTGCGTCACAGACCTGAAAGTCCGTTAATTTGGACTGTTTCGGCGGCTCGCTTTTTCCTTTTCCTAGTTTTCCAGCCTTAGGCTTCGCCGACATATCCTCGCCCAAATGCTGGGATACGTTCTGTCCCAAATGAGAGAGTTATTTGCCGATTTTTTTTTTTCCAGGAGCAGAGCAGAGCGAGACACGTCCGTCCTACGTGGCAGCCATAACCGGAAGTAGGCATGGGCCATTTTAGTAAAATGGTCAGTGACCACTAGCACATCCACACTTTTCCCACTGCTGTCCTCCGCGGACCAAAAATCAATGCACACAAGTTCTAATGGGCTCGTTGTCTTAATGCTTTCGAGGGGCGCTCTGGCTTCCGGTTCAGGAGTCTTACTGACCACACAACGCTTGCATGTTTTCACATATTCACGGACATCCCGTTCCATGTCAGTCCAGAAGAACCTCTGCCTTGCCAAGTATAAAGTTCTCTGCTGGCCCTGGTGGCCTGCGTCATCATGGATGCCTTGCAGCACTCGCTGAACCAATGAAGCTGGAACAACATACTGGTGTCTTTTCTTGCCAGTCAGTGGATCTTTGCTCACCCTGTACAGTAGCCCATCTAACATCTTGAGTTTGTCCCACTGCTTCAACATTCTCAAGACGCCATCTGTCTCGTGAGGCCTTTCTCTTTGCGACGGTCGTCTCCCGCGTGTCACAAAAGAGATGACTCTGGAGAGGCAGGCATCTTGCTGTTGCTGGCCTTGCAACTCCTGAATGGAAAACACAGGTAAGGGGTTCTGACCACAGGCAGCCAGCTGCTGCACGTCCTGGACAAGCCAACACGAGGCTCTCTCAGCTGATCCCATCTCCCACTCAGCATGACCCTCGAACACGGCCTTCACTGTTTCGCTGTCGAGTGAGGAACGCTCCAGCCTGGAGACTTGCGAGAGACAACTGACCCCCTGGTGGTTGGCACTCAGTCTAAAGACTTCCTGTATCATATTGTCCTTAATCAGCTGTGCTTCTTCCAGCAGCGCTCCATATGGCTCAGACACAAGCCTCTTGCTGACACAGCCCTGAACGAAAGGCTGCCTGCTGAGGGCGTCCGCCACAATGTTTTTCTTGCCAGGAATATACTTGATACTGAAGTTGTACGGGGCTAACTTCGCAACCCATCTCTGTTCGCATGCGTCCAACTTCGGCTTAGTCAGTATATATGTCAATGGATTATTATCCGTCCAGACAGTGAACTCATGCCCTTTTAACCAATGACTAAATTTATCACAGACTGCCCACTTAAGGGCCAAGAACTCCAGACGATGCGCTGGGTACTTGGTCTGGGATTGCGTCAGAGACTTGCTTGCGAAAGCAATCGGACGGGCCTTGTTCTCCCCTTCCGGGACTTGAGAGATGACTGCCCCTAACCCATCTAATGACGCATCAGTGGACAGGATAAAGGGACGGCTGAAATCTGGATGAGCTAAGACGACTGACTCGAGTAGGGCCAACTTCAGTTGCTCAAAAGATTTCTGTTGGTCACTTGTCCAGTCACTCGGCTTGAGTTTCTTAAAAGCCACATGCCTTGTCTGGCCTTTACTCTTCTTTGGCGTTGCAGTGAGGGCAAAGAGAGGCTTAGCAATGCTAGAGCAATTCTGAATGAAGCGCTGATAATACATGACCATGCCCAAAAAGGACTTTATTTTTCTTGGGGATGGGGTCACGCCATCTTCATGCATTAGTGCTTGTTCAGTCATGGCAGCAATTGCTTGTACTTTCTCCGGATCAGTCGCTACTCCACTCTCGTCAACGACATGGCCCAGAAACTTCACACTGCGCTGAAGAAAATGGCACTTTTTGGGCGCAAGCTTTAATCTGTGCGCACTTAGCCTGCTGAACACTACATCGAGCCGCTTCAGTGCCTCACCTTCGTTCGGCGCGAAAACCAAGAGGTCATCTAAATAACACAACAGAGTCAAAAAATTCTGGTCGCCAAAGATGTTTGTCATGAGGCGCATAAAGCTGGCTGGCCCATTACATAGCCCCTGAGGCATGCGATTGAACTCATGCAGCCCCATGGGCGTGGTAAAGGCAGTCAGTTTCTTATCCTCTTCACACATGGGGATATTGTAATTTCCTGATGTTAAGTCCATGGTGCTGAAGAATGCACTCCCCCCAAGAGCAGCCAGGCAATCCGCCTGATGAGGCAATGGGTGGGCATCTTTGATAGTCCTGGAATTCAGCCATCTGTAATCCACACAAACCCTCAGATCACCGTTCTTCTTCCATACGAGTACCAGAGGTGACGCCCACTCACTGGAAGACTTACGGATGATTTCTTTTTCCTCCATCTCAGACAGCACCTGTCTCAGCTTTTGGTAATGACCAGGTGGGACACGTCGATACGGGAGTCTGAATGGCCGAGGATCAGTCAGGTGGATCCGATGAACAAAACCGGTGGCCTCACCGCAGTCCAACTTGTTCCTAGAAAATAGGCTCTCATATTTCCGTATCAAGTCGAACAACTGGCCTTTCCAATAATCTGTAACATCACATGAATCAATGTCGAGGTCACTCAATCCGAGTCGATTCAGAGCATCACTGAAATCAGGGGTAGAGGAGGATGAGTCAGCATCATGTAGGCTCTGGCTGTTCACCAGAAGGTCATTTGGGGGGGTTTTGGAAGTGGGTACATCCAGGTCTTCCAACGCAACACACGGGAACACATCAGCTAACTTAGTGTTTCGCTTCAATGTAATTTGTTTGTCACTTGGATTGATCACTTTAATAGGTACCCATCTGTCCCCTGACATTGTAGCGACAGCCCTCCCCACCATGATACCCTTCTTGTGTGTGTTGGAACTTGGAGCGTCAACGAGAATAGCGCTCCCTGCTGAAACAGGTGAGTTGGCTGGGACCCTACCCCACACAAGGTGTTCATGATGTGGCAGCAGTGTTACGGCTTGTGTCAGCTTGGCTGTACCTATCATGTCAGGAATCACATTCCCCCTCCATCTGTTAATTCCAGATAACATGTTAAGAAAATGTTCAACCCCTGGGTCATTCGTTGATTCAGGCTTCTCAATCACTTTCCAGTAACTGGAGTTTTGTTTGAGGTGATGAATCAAGTGCTTTATCACGTTGGAGCCCAGGATCATTTCGTCACACTGACCTGGCACGACCAGTGTGGGAACACTCACATCCTGTCCATACACAGTCATCTCCAGCTGATAAATGCACTTCGGCTTCACTTGAACCCCACCACACCCCACCAGTACCATGCCTGTGTCTGCAGTAATGCTCTCAGCACATAAGCCCACACTACGTAGTTTCTGTTCGGCCTCTTCATTCATTGTGCAGGCCATGGACCCACTGTCAATTAATGCATGCAACAAAACTTGGTTCTTCACTGAGACGTCAGTATAAAAGAGACTATCGGAATTTGCTAATTTGTGCACATTTTGATAAACAATCTTATTTCCAGCAGGAGCACACTTGCATTTTTCTTCATAAGTAGATTGCACATCATCTTCAAAACTGAGGGACTGACTAAATGCACCCACATCGTCCCCTCCCACATGTGGGTGGCCTAGTTTCCCTGAACAGGCGCAGTGGTATTGGGCATTGCTGTCCTGCGCTTGGAGCAGTCCTTTTTTTGATGTCCAGTTTCAAAGCAAGCAAGGCATCGCTTTTCTCTCATGCAGTGCGATCTTGTAGAGTGGGTGCTGTCGCCACAGACGCGGCAGGGAGTGACTCGAACCCACTGGGCTGGTTGCGCAACACCCGGTGCTGTGGCCTGGTTTGTCTTCTCCAGCACCCTCTCCAGCATACACAGGACACGCTCAAACGCACCCCCCTCCGCACTGGAGGACTCGCTGAATCTGGACGGGCTAGACGCACTAGGCTCACGAACACTCACTTCCTCCTTAACGTCTGGCATGGAGTAAGCGACAGCCGCGGTCACCTTAGATGGTTTAACTTCCACTGGCTTCCTCTTGGACAGGAACTCCCTCTGATACTCATCGATCGCTTCCTGCACCTCTGTCAAAGACCACTTGCTCATAGGTTTACTCTTAAATACACTGGACAGCTCAGGATCATTGCAGTTCCTAATAAACATCATGGATATTTCAGCATTCATGTTCTCCAATTTCCTGCCTTGCTTTTTCAGGAGACGATCTGCCTGCTCTGCTGCTGTATTCAAGCGCACCCAATAATCCACTGGATTCTCACCCACACTGGGCTGAGTGGCATAAAAATCAGCCAACGGTAAGCATGATGCAGGGGACTCACTGAAATACTTCCGCAGGATATCATAGATCATATCTGGCTGGACTGCATGGTCCGGGGTTAAGCTACTCCTTATTCCCACTTTAACTATTTTCTTGGCCTTTCCCATCAGATGACTCAGGATCTCATCAACTTGATCCGAAGTGGGGAATTTCTTTTTGCGTAAATACATTTCCATCAGCTCTATCCATTCCTGTACTGAGCATTTATCAGACCCCTCCCCTCTGAACACAGCAGGCTCACGAACATCTGACTTGACTACCACATTGACATTGGTGAGATCAAGAGTGCCACTGATGTTACTAGATTGTTCATGCCTGTCTGGCGCCATTGGAGAGACTGGGTCACATGACTGTGTGACAGGCTGAGTAGAAGGTAACAGCCGACTGGCTATGGAATCTCCAATTCGATTCCCTAATTCAGTAATTAGATCACGCAGCTCAGCTGAGGGGTCATTGCTACCAGGAGGAAACATGGGCGTGGAGGATGCGGGCCCTACCTCACATGCCTGTGCTGGTAAATCCCCCTCCCCATCACTGATATGTGGCTGTGGTGTCTGTACAACATAAGTAGCCCCCACTGGGTGTGTATGCATAGTACCACCCTCTCCCACCATGTCAGTGAAAGTTAACTGTTTAACTCCCCCACCCCTCAACAAAAAAAGACCCCTGCCTCTACCTGCCCCAGCTACAGGGGTGTGAGAATAAAGGCTATGAGACATATCACCATCCATTACTAAAAACTAGCTTAATTAAATGGTAATAAACACAAAATAGAAATTTCAAAACAGGCTACTCTGATATAACACACATAAAATAAAATTCAAAGCCAAATAATACTGAATGAGCTTCTGTCAAAAACCTTAAGTAACTGAAGGATGCGTTGTGTTGATGAAGACTGGACTCTCCTTGCGAACCTCCACTCAGCAGGCAGCTGGACCCCGGAGATCAGCTGTGGCTGATCAGAAGAATCCTTGAAAGGTCACGGCACCAGTTTATGTAACGGACTCGAACTAGTCAGCTACATTAAAATAACAAAATAAAATAAATCTTGGCCGATGCAGAGAAGTAGACGTCAGGCAGGATCTCGATCAGTCAGTAGTCTGTTTATTTCTGAAACAGATTGGGGCAGACAATTTACACATGACACGGGAATGGGGACAAGTGCTGGCATTCCCTTCCCAGGCTTCCAGCGTGTGAGAAACATAGCTTACAGCTACTTGGACTACATAACTTTAGATCGTATAGTTACAGTATACCACAAGCAAAGAAAAAGTTTAGCACCAAATACATGACAGCATTACATGACAGAGTTACATGACTGATCGTTTTTTCTATTTTTTACAACAGTACATTTAACATTTTAACATACCTGAAACAGATTGGGGCAGACAATTTACACATGACACGGGAATGGGGACAAGTGCTGGCATTCCTACAGAACAATGGACTCGTTAGCGCCTACTTAACTAGCCATCAATCATCGGTATTTATGACGCTACTTTTAATATTTTACATCGGTATTGCAAACGAAAATGTAACAGAAAATCTTACAATCAAAATTAGTACAATAACATAAAGAAAACTACAGTAAATCAATCACATTAATCAATTTCGTTCCCTGAGGAATTACACACAACTTACCCCTTCCCAGGCTTCCAGCGTGTGAGGAAGTTCCCAGATGTGTCACACTAATTATCGCCCCATCAGAAACACTTGACATATTTACAACACGGACATTTTGGGAAGTTCATTACTGCAGGAACATATTTATTCTTAAGACTACTACATTGGCAAAATGTATAGGCATACTGGGGAAGACAAGACACATCTTGGACTATAAATCATTGGTCTTACTGTACAATTCACTGTTTCTACCTTATCTTAACTACTGTGTAGAAGTCTGGGGCAACACCTACAAGACCAACCTACAGTCAATATGCACATTACAAAAAAGAGCTATGAGGATAATAAATAATGTAGGATATAGAGACCATACCAATTCGTTGTTTTTAAAGTCACATGTCATAAAGTTCATCGATTTAGTTCAATTTAAGACAGCACAAGTCATGTACAGGGCAATTAATAATCAACTCCCAACTAATATACAAAAAATATTTAAAAAAAGAGACAATGATCATAATTTGAGAGGAGACTTAAACTTTACAAAACCCAAGATACGAACAACCAAGAAAAGTATGTGCATATCTGTCTGTGGGGTGGATTTGTGGAACAGTCTGGAGCCGGAACTGAAACTATGTACAAACAGAAATCAATTAAAAAGAGGTACAAACATTATTTGCTGAAAGGATATATGTTAGAAGGGTAGTATTTATATTGTGACGTTTGCAGGGGTTCACACAAAGACAATGGAGCAGATGGCTGTGATCAACCTGATTTATTTTACACACACCCCAACCCCCAACCTGCTTCTCAGCACAGACAGGAGCGGAGGTCATTCTCACAGACCTCTGTTTACATCACGGTTACACACACATGATACATCTTGCCCTAATCCTGCTAAACACTGCTGGGCCATTATAATGCAGTTATAATGACACAGCAGTATAACTCAGAAGTAACACATTTAACACACACACAGTAACGTTTCAAACTGGCAAAGCATGCTGGGAAATCCCTGGCTCCCTTAAAATGGTCCCGACGTTACACTGCCCCCCCCTGGACTGGTTTCTGTCCCCAGAAAATTCAAAGTCCACTTTCAGGAATCCAATGCGAGTCAGCCCGGTGCCAAAGCGGCATGCACGGGCCATCTGAGTCTCGGTCAGAGCATCTGGTTGGGGTAGGGTCCCGGTTTGGCCATCAGCGGGCGGATGGACACATCTGACAGCCTCTGTAGGACCACACACAGTCCCTTCCCTGGCAGCGGGAGTCCCAGGCCCGCTCCGGCCGACTCCCACCGCTGCCAGTTCTCCCAGGCGGCCGCTGGCCCGCATCCATGCGTCCAGCCTTTGCCACACCTGGAAAGTGGCCGCATCTTCGTCCTGCTCGCTCCGCTGCGTCGCTCCTGCGCCTCTGTGACGTCATCTGCCGGGGGAAGCATCTGCAGGAGGCGGCTTTTTTTTCCCGTCCATGCCACCTCGCTCTAATTTAGCGTCGGCGAGGGGCCAGTTTGTCGTGCGCTGTGTGCGGGGCAGTACCATGCCATGTACCCTGGCTCTGTGCAGCGGAAGCCGTCCTTCCTCGCGTCGCCACGGCTGTCTCCTTCGTGCACGCGCTGCTGTGATCTGCCGTAGCTCCTCCTCCACTCGCTCTCAGCACGGTGGTTTCCTCTGATGATCAGCGCGGCAGCCAGCTCGACCTGGGCCAGGTGGTCATCCAACAGGTTCTCGCCGTTGTAGCGGGGAATCTTGGCCCGCTGCTGAATGGATGAGACTGTCATCTCCTGGTCGATTGCCGCTCCTAGTCGCTCTGGAATCGCCAGCCCGTCCTGCCCTGAAAAGGGCGGGAAGCGGGGCTGGTTTGCTCTGCTCCGTCCATCGCGGCAAAGCTCTCCAGGGGCCGGCGTCTCAGCTCTACACTCCGTTCCCGGCTGAGCGATGAATCGCTCCGGCCGCTGTACCTCCGCCTGGATCCTCATCTCGCTCCATATCCCACTTCTGACACCAGTGTGACGTTTGCAAGGGTTCACACAAAAAGACAATGGAGCAGATGGCTCTGATCAACCAGATTTATTTTCACACACCCCGACCCCCCACCTGCTTCTCAGCACAGACAGGAGCGGAGGTCATTCTCACAGACCTCTGTTTACATCACGGTTACACACACATGATACATCTTGCCCTAATCCTGCTAAACACTGCTGGGCCATTATAATGCAGTTATAATGACACAGCAGTATAACTCAGAAGTAACACATTTAACACACACACAGTAACGTTTCAAACTGGCAAAGCATGCTGGGAAATCCCTGGCTCCCTTAAAATGGCCCCGACGTTACAATATGTACGTTTCACTATGCTCACTCTGGGACACTATGGAATGGTGGGTGTGACAGCACTGTGTATATCTGTGTTGTCTGAGGCTGGTTTTGATGTATGGACATCAATGTATGCTAGGATGGATGGGTGTTAATGTTGATATGTACAAAATACAGTTAATTATTTACTTGGGGTCTTAAATGTGGTAATTTGTATATAATTCACATGGGTGTATTTATGGAGAAGAGGAGATGGAATTAATAAGTGTTCACTTCTTCCTTCTCCCTTTCGAACACTGTACAGTATACTGTTACTTTATTGCATTTGTCATTTGTTTTGTTTTTGTTATACTTTTTTGTTTGAAATAAAGTATCTATCCATCTAATTTTCTTAATCAGTGTTCATCTGTATTTAAGTCAGTAACATCTCTGATAATTATACTCTTTGCTTCCTCAGGTGTTCCATTTAGTTTGATCCAAACTCTACAATTTCTTGTCCATGTTGCCTGTATCTTATTTTGTCTTTTCAGCATCTGTGCTTGCCGTGCTATTTCAGCATTAGTTTTTGTTAGATGTTCATTTAGGTAAACTTCTGTTCCCCGTAGCTTTCTGGCCTGCCTCAGTATGTCATTCTTTACCCTTCTGTTCACAAAGCGCATCACAATTGATTTCTTTGTTTTATTAAGATGAGATAAGATAAGATAAGCCTTTATTAGTCCCACAATGGGGAAATTCCAGGATTGCAACAGCACAGGGATAGCAACTCTCACAGCAACATTCAGAAGGCAAGAAAAAAACAAGAGCATCTAGTAAACATATGTACATATTACTATAAATGTATATAGATAGACACACAGTGCGGAGCATTATGGTTGGTTGGTGAATGTGCAGCAGAAAGTCTAAGCTCTCTCTCCGCGGATGCGGCGGGCCAGCTGGAAGTCTTTGGGCATGATGGTGACCCTCTTGGCGAAGAAGAGACCCACCAGGTGGGCCTCGCTGGTCACCTGCAGAGCCATGACGGCGAAGCTCAGGAAGCGCAGGACGGTCTTGAAGTCCTGAGCGATCTCCCTCACCAGGCGCTGGACGGGCAGCTTACGGATGAGCAGCTCCGTGGATTTCTGGTAGCGACGGATCTCTCTCAGAGCCACGGGCCTGTGACGGCGAGGCCTCTTCACTCTGCCGGTGGCCGGAGCGCCTCTCCGAGCAGCCCTGGTGGCTAGCTGTCTCCTGGGGGGCTTCTTCCTCCAGTAGATTTTACGGGCGGTCTGCTTGGTTCTTGCCATCGCTCTTTATTATTCTGTCTTATATTTCTTGCACGCCGCCTAAACTCCAGCCCGGCACCCGTGTCGTTTTCGCTACAGCTCCCGGTATGTCGAGTTTCCCATTAGCACCGGGCGGCGGCCAAGTGCTAGCTAGCACTAGCTCCTCCCCGCTGTAACGTCTCCCGCTGCAAACAGTGGCTCCGTCCGCCGACCCGGGAGACCCCCGGGGCGATCCGTGCGTCCGTGATATATATACAGAGTGAAAGGTGTAGAAAGAAGAAGGAAGATTAAAAAAAAGGCTGTTGCAACAGGCAGCCGACTCGTGTGGCGCCACCGGTCCGGCGGAACCGGAAAAAATATCCTTTATATTATATTATAATATACAGTATATATATATATATATATATATATATATATATATATTTATAATTATAATATATAATATAATTATATTATTATTAATATTATCCTTTCTGGGTAAAGCATGTCAGGCTGAAATTGCATTTTCTTCGACCTTTATATTTCTACTATCAAGGAACTGAAGCACCTGGTTTTCCATGGAGACTGATTCACTTGCGGGAGCCTCCTCACCTCTCAATCCTGCTGTAGCATGAGCATATGATTGATATTTAATGTCTAGTCCACTTATAATTAGATCATCTATACGAGAATATTGTTCAAGATCCTCGACGCGTCGCTCCAAGTCTGCAATTTTTTTGTCTTTTTCCTTAATTGTTAATTTTAATTCTCGGACTTCTTCCATTAGCCGTATTATTTTAGCCTGCTGACTAACCACTTTGGTCAGTTCTTCTGACAAGAAGTTCAGAGATTTTTTGATCTCTTCCATTTCCTCCTTCTTTGGTGGCATTTTTACTGACCTGTAGATAGTAAAACAATCTCTGCTGGTGACGCCGGTATCCGATCCGACCGACCTCTAATCCAGCTGGTTCTCAGCTAGCCCCCTCCGCTGCTAGTCCCGCTGCTTACCGCCGCCGTAACCGAGCTCCTGTCCAGCCGGGGTACCGGCAGCTCCTCCACCGAGTCCCGCCGCCCACCGCCGCTGTATCCGAGCGCCGATCCTGCTTCTGTCCGGCTGGGGTCCCGGTAGATCCTCCACTGAGCCCTGCCACCTACTGCCGTCTGCCTCAGTAGTTTCTCCGCCGAGCCCCGCCGCTGCAACTGGGCTCTGACTCTGGCTGGGGCCCAGGTGGTCCTCCACTGGTCCCCGTCTCCCACCACTGCTGCACTTGAGCTCCGATCCGGCTCCCGTCCAACTGCTGCCTCGGCTTGTTCCTCCGGCGAGCCTCAATCACCGGGGACAGAGTCGCTTCTCCGTGTTGATGCTAGGTGCTACGACTAGCTATGGCGTTAGCTATAGCGTTAGCCTAGCAAACGCTTCGGGTAAAGCGTAGCAGCGAACCACGAAAAGAAAACGCCAATCAGTTCACTCACGAATAAGGGCAGTCCCAAAAGTCCAATTCTCACAGCGAGAGCAAAACAACTCTTAAAAACAGAGATTGAGTCTGACCCCCGAATCCAGACCGGCTGAACCACAACTAAAAAAATTTATTTAAGCTGAGCCTGCACTACTTCTACTTCTATTACTACTTCTTCCCCTTTAGATTGAAACATCATAACATAATTTTGTGACCAGGGCAGGTGGAGTCATCTGCACAGGCAATTCACCTGTGTTTTCCTGCATTGCTGGCACAACCTCACAGATCACGGAGCTGCCTGGACTGTCCTTGGATGAAGCAATCTGAGTTTCCTCTCTTGCTGCATCATGGTGAGCACGCACATGATCCTGTTGCCTGCAAACCTGCCTGCCATCACACAAGTCAATCACAAATGATACCGGTCCTGTTTGGCAGTCAGCCACTCCTCCCAACCAGGGTGGACCACTGGCAAAGTTTTTAACATATACCTGGTCACCTGGTCTGAAATGTCTCTTTAGCATGCAGCTCTTTAACCACTTTCTGTTTGTTCTCTGACTGAACCACTCTGGCTTCAATGTCTGGATGTAAAAAATCAAGGTGCGATTTTGGCCTCCTACCCAGTAACTTTTCTGCTGGAGATAATCCTGGAGTGGTGTGCAGAGTGATCCTGTATTGGAACAGGAATCAAGAGAGTTTAGTTTCAAGGGTGGTTTTTCGTAGTCCCTCTTTCAGGGTTTCAACAGCCCATTCTGCTAAGCCATTTGATGCTGGGTGATAGGGAGCTGTGTGAATGTGTCGGATCCCATTTTTCTGCATAAACTCTTGAAAAACTTCACTAGTGAAAGTGGGCCCATTATCGCTTACAACTGTGTCGGGTAGTCCATGAGTTGCAAAAATGCTTCTAAGCACATCAGTGGTGGCTGGGGCTGTAATATTGACATGATGTGTGCTTCCAACCACTTTGACTGTGAATCAACCAACACCATAAACATGCAACCCATTAATGGACCTGCAAAATCAAGATGAAGTCGTGACCAGGGTCGGCTGGGCCACTCCCATGGGTGGAGTGCAGCAGGTGCTGGCATGTTTTGGTTACGCTGACACTGCGGAAATGCTTTGACTTTGTCTTCTAATGTAGTGTAACGTTGGGGCTGTGTTAAGGGGGCGGGGATTCTCCCTGCATGCTTTGGCAGCGGAGGATTCAAAGGGTGTTATCATTCGTGTGTTCTAAAGTGTTATTGCTGTGTCATTATAATGACGCAGCAGTGTTATATGAAGAGTCAGAGCAGTGACTGATCATGCGTTTGTGTCACCCTCAGTGAGATGGAGGTCTGTGGGAATGACCTCCCCTCCTGTCTGTGTTGAGGGAGTGTGTTTAAATAAAACCTGTTTCGTCACAGTCATCTCTCCTTTCTTGTGTGAACCCTCACGATGTCACACTGGTGTCAGAAGTGGGACTATGGAGCAGATGGAAGCCAGGATCAGAGCAGAGATTCGGCAGCTGGAGCGGTTCATTGCTCAGCTGGAAATGGACGACAGAGCTGGTACACCGACCCCCCAGAGTTGCTCACCGGAATGAACGGAGCAGCAGACCTGACGGGACCAGCGTACCCCGCGTTCTGCCTTTCTCAAGGCAGGACAGGCTAAACAGAGCAGATCAGCCCCGCTCCCCGTCCTTTTCAGGGCAGGATGGGCTGGCGATTCCACTGCGACCAGGGGCGGCGAGTGACCAAGAGGCAACCATCCCACCGGTCCGGCAGTGGGCCAAAGTTCCCGCTTGAACGGTGAAACCCTGCTGGACGACTACCTGGTCCAGGTTGAGCTGGCCGCTGCGTCGAACAGCTGGCCACCCGAAGAGACCGCCGTGCAGGTCGCGCTGGCCCTGGAGGGAAGGGCTCTCCGACGCTGTCCGATCTCCAGCTCGAGGAATGTTGCAGCTGGCCAGCGCTGCAAGGAGCGCAGCAAGGAGCACTCCAGAGGCAGTTTGGGGGAGCAGCCGATGCTGAGCACGCTGAGGAACAGCTAGCCAACTGCCAGCGAGGCAACCGAGAGAGCCTGGGAGCCTACGCAGCGGACATACTGTACGGCTGCTGACACGGCGTAGCTACCCGGATTTTGAGCCAGAGGTAGTAGAGAAGCTCGCCCACCAGAATTTCATCCGGGGTCTCCGCCCAGCCCAGCTCCAGAGCCACATCTGGATTCACGCCGTTATTTATTTAGCGAATGCAAAGTCCTTAAGCCAAGCAGTTGCCTCCTGGTTTGCTGTATGGAGGGTGTGTAATCCTCCTTCCAGTCTTTGGAGCGGGCAAGCCTCTATGATGTGTTCCATTGTTTGCTCCTCTCCACATGCGCACAGTGGGCTAGGGCTACTGCCCCATCTGTGAAGGCTGGCCAAGCAGGGGCCATGTCCAGTCCTGAAGCGATTGAGTGTAGACCACTGTCTCCTTGGGAGGTTGGTGCCCGAGACCTGTTGGTTGGGGTTTGTCACCAGGTGTTTGTTTGGGACCTCCTTGGTCTCCCATTCCTCTTGCCAAGCTGTCTGGATGGTAAAGTCAGCTGGGGGAGGGTTTTTCCAAATCGGCCGTCTGGATGGAAGTCGGGCAGTGGGTGGGGTGTAGATATCTGCGTGGATTGGTAGGTGAGGAGAATCTTTAGCTTTTTGAAGCATCCTTTGAGTTAATGCAGCTCGCTGGATGTGTGGAGGGGCTATGTTTGACAGTACAGAGAGCCAGGGGAGTGGTGTTGAGCGGACTGTTCCAGTTATAGTTCTCATGGTTGTGTTGAGCTGGGTGTCTACGTGGTGTGTGTAAGATGACCTGGACCAGACAGGGGCACAATATTCTGCTACAGAGTATGAAAGGGCCAGTGCTGAGATGCGCAGGGTGGAGGCCGCCGCCCCCCATTTTGCACCAGCGAGCTTGCAGAGCAGGTTGTTTTGTACCTTCACCTTAGCAGCCGTCCCCTTTAGATGTTCCTTGAAGGATAGGGTCCTATCAAGGGTCACTCCAAGGTAGGTTGGATTCGGGGCATGCTTAAGCTTGAGTCCGCTCAGGTGGATGTTTAGTTCTCTGGCAGCTTTTACATTGTGGAGATGGAATACACTGGAGACGGTTTTCGCTGGGCTTGGTTTTAGGCACCAGATTTTGCAGAACTGGTCCAGTTTGGCAAGATCTTCTGTGAGCACCCGTTCCAGTGGCTCAAAGTCTGGTGCTTGGAGTGCCAAACAGATGTCGTCTGCATAGATGAATTTGCGGGATTTTGTAGTGGGCAGGTCGTTTATGTAGAGGTTGAACAGAGTTGGAGCTAGAACTGAGCCTTGTGGGAGTCCGTTTTTCTGCGTTCTCCATGCACTTATGTTCTGACCAAGGTGGACTCTGAACCTTCGGTTGGTCAGCAGGGTTTTTATAATTGCTGTTGCCCAAGCAGGGATCGCCTTTATAAGTTTCAGGAGGAAGCCTTTGTGCCAGACCGTATCATAGGCGGCTGTAAGGTCGAGAAACACAGCCCCTGTCTTCAGTCTGCTCTCGAAGCCATTTTCAATGAAGGTGGTTAGGGCCAGTACTTGTTCTCCTGTACTGCGGTCCTTGCGGAAACCTGCTTGATCCACACTTAGAATTTCCTCTGTTCCTGGGGAAATACGTTGCAGTATTAGGCGCTCCATGATTTTGTAAGGAACGCTGAGTAGGGAGATTGGGCGGTAGCTTGCTGGTAGTTTGTGGTCTTTGCCAGGTTTTGGAATGGCAATGACCTTTGCTGTCCGCCATTTCTTTGGGATCGAGTTTGTTTGTGTGATCCTTGTGTAGAATTGTGTCAACCAGGTTAGGGCTTGGGGGCCAAGATTTTTCATGAATTCTGGGAAGATGTTATCGTATCCTGCTGCCTTTCCACATTTCAGGCCCTGTAGGACTTTCTCCAGTTCAGCAGCCTCAAAGGGTTCAGGGTTCGTTTCCTCTACGGGCATTTTTTGGTGTTTTTTTTAGCTCAGTTGTAACTGCTCTTCTGGTGTCTTTGTCTTGGGGTGCTTTGGCGATAGTCAGTAGGTGGGATGCAACTTGGTTGGGTGTGACAGATGCTCGGCTTTGGCTAGGGGGCTTCTGTGCGGCAACTAGACGACGGATGAGGCTCCAACATTTCCTGCTAGAGTGGATAAAGCTCCGGTCAGCAACTGTCTCCTCCCATTTCTTTCGCCGGGCTGTATTTAGCGATTCAATGAGATGGTCTGCTATCTCTGGGTCCCCTGATGTTTGATAGGATTGTAGGAGGGCAGCGCTTTCTCCGTCCAGACATGGGACATAGAGGGGTCGGTAGCCTTTCCTGTGAGGGCCACATAACTTTTGCCTTCTCTGATGGGGGCCGGGGTCAGTTTGTAACAGAAAAATTGAGACGATCGCAGGGGTGCCTAAACTTAAACATTTATTGTTTTCCAGAAAGCCACACATAACCAAATATTAATAACCCTTTCCGGGATCTTCACAGGAAAAAAAAAGTCAGAAAATAAATAATAACACTATTAATGAATGAATGAATGAATGAATGAATTAAATTAATTAAATCACCCTTTATTGTTATTCAACTGTACAACCAATCATGTACAGTAGAACGAGATTGTGTTTTACCTATCGACAGTGTTAATCACACACACCCCAAGTGTAGAATCAGAGGGCCGCTGCCATGCAAGGCGCCGAAATAAATAACACTATTTATGAAATAAATAATAACCAAATAACCCTCTCTGGTTCTTCTCAGAAAAAAAGTCCATGGAACATTAACTTTCTGTTGTGCCGTGCGCAATCTTAACAGGTAAAAGTTCAGCTTAGTTGTCAGAGCAGAATCTCTTACTTAAACTCTTACCTTGTGGAGAGCGTCAGCATATGCAGTCAAAATGTGTTCGCCACAACCTATACTTGGCCGAAAATATCCTCCCCCGTCGTAGTCCCTTTGAGACTTTGGAGGGCTGCCAGCTCCTCCCACATTTCAAAGTTTGCGCTAACTCCACGAATAAAAATGAGCAGCTGCGCTGTGTCCTGCACGTCTGTGCTCTCATCCAGTGCTAATGAAAAAAAGTCAAGTGAGTGGGTGCGCGCAGCCGAGGCACGCCCCCGTGTGAATGGAGCGGAGCGGACGGTGTGTGTGAAGTGTGCAGGTGAGTAGAGAGAGAGGCGACCGGAGCAGGTAGCGAACTAGAATTGCTGTTGAAGGGTGGAATAGAAGGGTGGACTAGAATGTCACGTTCTATGCGTGTATTAGTCTCGATCGCGTTGCCAGACTGAAAAAAAAAAAAAATCATAATGCGTCTCTGGTATTGTTCAGGGGGCCGGGCCAAATGTGGAGGCGGGCCGTATCCGGCCCGCGGGCCGTAGTTTGGGGACCACTGATCTACAGTGATGGTGTGGAGTGGGATGGTAACAACACTCTGGTCCAGAGTTTTACTGAATTTCTTCCAGTTGGCTTTGCGCGAGTTCCAGCGCATCTTCCTTGGGCTGTTTATGACTGGAAGTTGTAGGCCAATGTGTACAAGCAGGGGCCGGTGTTGACTGTGTGGAAAATCATCAAGAATGAGGATCTGTGTAGGATATGGTGCCCCATTCAAAGAGCTGACCAAGCACAGGTCAGGAGAATAGTCCTTCTTCCACCTAGCAGAGTGGAGGGTCCCTCTTTGTTTGGGGTTGTATATCAAAGCGAGGTCATTTCTAGATGCCCAGTCTAAAAGTGCCTCCCAATCACTGTCCACTGCTGGGTACCCCCAGTCAGGGTGATGGCTGTTAAAGTCCCCCACATAGATGGCAGGGTGGGGTAGGGTGGGTAAGACCTGCAGATCCCAGTTGGCACTAGGGGGCTTGTACACATTGACAATATGGAAGCCACCAATGGTTATGGTGTCTGAGAAATGTGTTGTTGTCAGGTGATTTGCTTCAACTATGTCAGAACGCACATAGGTGGCACGTCCATGTTTAGCATGTGGAACATAGCACAGGAGGTCAAAGCCTTTGATGGTGTAGCGGCCAGCTTCCTCTGTGCCAATATGAGTCTCTTGGAGGCAGATTACATCAATCGAATGTTGGAAGGCGAGGACTTCGATAAGGCTTCGCTTGGCTGCAGATAGGCCTTCAATGTTTAGTTGTAGTATGCGAAGGGCAGATCCTACCGCAAAGTGTTCTCGGGGCTGTTTGCTTTTGGCTTTGGGACTGTGACTAGGATTCTTTTTTGACTTGGCACTGAGGCGTCGTCTCTTCGAATTTAGTGTCACGCCGAATTCACGCCGTGAGCAGCTGGGAGACGGCTGTGGCAGAAGCGGAGCGGGAGGAACCGCTAATGGATTGTACAGCTGATGCATCGGCACCGAGACAGAGAGCCTTCCAGGCCACGGCTGAGAGCGAGGAGGAGGAGCTACACTGGACCATGGCAGCGCGCCCACGGAGAAGACGGCCATGACGGCGCGAGGAAGGGTGCTTCCGCTGCGGGGAGCCAGGACACATCGTGCGGTACTGCCCGGCACCCACCCCACGACAAACCGGCCCCTCGCCAACGTTAAACTAGAGCGAGGTGGAAAAGACTTCCGGGAAGATGGCGGAGAGACATAACACTTAAACAAAGAGCTCTCCCTAGCCGGATTAAAAATCATCGGTAAATGGCCAACTCGACATAAACGAATCAATAAACTAAGGGATGAAAACACGAAGGAACCGGGCACAAGGACAAAAACAGGGTAAAATTGAAGAATTCCTCTCCAACAACGCAGGAAAAACCGCTGTACGCAAAGCCCAAAAAAACGAGATGTCCACAGCAGAGAAAATGGAGGACACCAGACTCGACAACATGAACGCTGGCATCGCCAGTTTGGGTGAAGAGTTAAGAGAATTCAAGCGACAGCTACAACAGGATTTAGCGGCTCTTAAGGAGGAACTGAAAAAAGAAATTAAGGAGGAAATCATGGACCTCCGAAGAGAAATGGAGCGTAAATTAACGGAAAACATGGAGGAGCTGCGCTCCCAGCGGGCGTGTATGACAGAAGCGCAGACCCGAATTTCGGAACTAGAAGATTGGAAAAGCGAGGCAAACGAACAACTACAGACCCTGACGACGCAAACGCAGAGGATGCAGGAGAAAATAAACGACTTGGAGAGCAGATCCCGACGAAGCAATATGCGCATCTTTGGAATTCCGGAGGGCATTGAAGGCAACTCGATGACAAAATTCATGGATCAGTTCTTAAAAAAAGAACTGGAAATACCCGGAGAAACGGATCTGCAGATTCAACGGGCGCACAGAACACCGGCACAGAACCCGAAAACAAACTCTCCACCCAGGTCAGTTGTGGTAAACTTTGTGAAATATGACATAAAGGAAAGAATCCTGACGCAAGCATGGGAAAAAAAGATACGAATCGGCGACAAACAGGTATTTTTTGACCATGACTACCCGACAGAAATCGTGCAGCAGCGGAAGAAATATGCCAATATTAAAAAAACGCTGAAAGAGAAAAAAATTAGATTCCAAACGCCGCTAACGAAAATGAGGATTCATTGGGAGGAAGGCACAAGAACCTACAACACGGCCGAAGAGGCAGCGCGGGATATGATGGAGCGGGGCCTTGAGGTGAGCGTGCCGAAGGAGACGGCTGGAGCAGCGGCGGCCCTGAACGCACCACGACAGACGGAGTGGAGACGAGTGAACGGCGGAAGAAGGGGGAGAGACGTAGAGCAGCGGGCCCAGGACAAGCTACAAGGCTTTCAACTGAAAGCCTAGATCATAACAAAGATTAAGAAAGGCACAGAAGAAATGAAGGCCAAGAAGACAAGGTAAAAGAGAAACAGACGGCTAGGAGAGGTTTAAGTGATATTTGTTGGACATTTCTAGACTTATGACTATTACTTTGATAGTAATTAGAAGTCTAGGGAGGGCCCTTCACTCTGTGAAGACAAACCCCCCACCCACCAACAGGGACCAGTGGGCAGAAGAAAGGCCCAAAGTACGGAGGTCGAGTTTTTTTAATGTGTTTTTATATAAATATGTGTTATTTTTGTTGTTAAAGGGGCTAGGAGCACAAGTTAAAAAAATGGAAAAACATGAATATGGGTAAAAATCTTAAGATAATGACACTAAACGTGAATGGTCTGAACTCACCTGTTAAAAGGGAAAGAATAATAAGAAAATTCAAGAAGGAAAAAGCTGAAATTATATTTATGCAAGAGACACATTTGAGCAAGGCAGAACATGTGAAACTAAAGAGATTTGGCTATAAGAACTCCTACTACAGTTCATTTAAGGGAGGAGCAAAAAGGGGGGTTATGATACTAATCTCAAACAAAATACAATTTGAAAGTGAACAGGAAATCCAGGATAAAGAAGGCAGGTATGTAATAATAAAGGGAAGAATAGATGGTATGCAGATCACATTAGTGAACATCTATGCCCCACCAGAAAGTGACAAGGGTTTTTTTCAACATCTGTTTGATCTCATAGCAACACACAGTGAAGGAGTCCTAATTTGTGGAGGAGACTTAAATGCTGTCATGGATCATGAAGTTGACACAAGTGTTAAGAAGACAAAAAAACATGTAACAAAGTTCATAAGAACCTCACTGGCAGAAATGGGTATGGTAGACATATGGAGGGACCTACACCCACTCGAAAAAGACTATACACATTATTCAGCAGCCCATAAAGTACACTCTAGAATAGATTACTTCCTTATGAATGAAGGTGACAGACACAGGGTGAGAAATTGTTGGATTGGAGGGGCAGAAATATCAGATCATAATCCTATATACATGGAAATATATTTAAACAATAGAAAACGACAAACAACATGGAAACTTAACGTAGGACTGTTAAATGATGAGAAAATGAAAGAAAGAATAAAAATAAACATAAACGAATATATCCAAGAGAATGACAATGAAGAAGTGGACCCAACAATACTATGGGACGCACTAAAAGCCGTGTTAAGGGGTAAATTAATTGTTGAAACAGGAAAAGCAAATAAGACTAAACTGGAAGCGTATGAACAAAGATGTGAGAGACTGAGGGAATTAGAACGTAAACATCAAAGCACAAATGATCCAAAAATATATCAAGAAATTAAAGAAGAAAAAACAAAGATAAAAGAAACACAAATGGATGAAATTGAAAGGAAAAATAGATATCTAAAGCAAAAATATTATGAAACGGGGCCAAAAGCCACAAAACTGCTGGCAAAACGGTTAAGAAAACAACAAACAATGAATAATGTATACAAGATTAAAGACCCCACCACAAATAAAACCACAGTTAACCCAGAAAACATCGAAGAAATTTTCCATAATTTCTACCAAGAACTATACTCGCAACCTGAAGAAACAAATACTAAAGATATCAAAAAATTTCTAGACACATTGGACTTGCCATCAATAGGAAATCAACAAAATGAAAAACTAACAGCAGAAATAACAACACAAGAGATCAGAGATGTGATTAAGTCACTTAAAAACGGTAAATCACCAGGTAGTGATGGATACCCATCTGAGTTTTATAAACTGTTTATAGAAGAACTCACGCCACAACTCCTAAAGTCATTTAATTGGACGCTGAACAACAACAAAATACCTCCAACATGGAACAAAGCAATCATTTCAGTTATTTTAAAACCAGGGAAAGATAAAGAACAATGCGGAAACTATAGACCAATCTCTTTATTAAATGTAGATTATAAAATATACACAACAATTATATGTAAACGAATAAAGACATTCTTGACGGAATTGATAGAAGATGATCAAACTGGATTCATAGAGGGACGCCAAACACATGACAATATCAGGAGAACAATACATATAATTAACCAAATACATAAAGAAAAGAAAAGCGCAGTAATAATGAGTTTAGACGCAGAAAAAGCATTTGACAGGGTTAACTGGAAATTCCTATATAGTGTACTGGAGCGCTTTGGATTTAACGAAAAATCAGTACAATGCATAAGGACGCTATATCAAGAACCTGTGGCAAGAATCAAGATAAACGGTAGCTTAACAGACAAAGTAAATATACAAAGATCAACTAGGCAGGGATGCTGCTTATCGCCCACCTTGTTTGCTCTGTTCATAGAACCATTGGCTCAAGCGATACGACAAAATAAGAAATTAAAAGGTGTAACAATAAAGGAGGCGGAACACAAGATTGGGCTATTTGCAGACGATATTATAGTTTACCTTGAACAACCAGATAAATCAATAATGGAAATGATGAACTTGATAGAAAATTTTGGAAAATTATCAGGATACAAGATAAACATAACAAAAACACAAATACTGACATTCCACTATAACCCTCTAAACCAGATAACTGATAAGATCAAACTAAACTGGAACCAAAAAGAAATAAAATACCTTGGAGTGAACATACCTAAAGACCTAAGCAAAATATATAAAGCAAACTATGATAGGTTGGAACAAGAAATAAAAAAAGATATTGATAGATGGTCAATCTTAAATATGGATCTGAATTCAAAAATTGAGACAGTCAAAATCAGCATACAACCTAGATTACTTTACCTCTTCCAGGCTCTACCAACAGAGATTCCAGATGCCCAATTCTCAAAGTGGGACAGGATGATATCGAGATTTGTTTGGGGAGGTAAAAAACCAAGAGTGAAATATAAAACCCTCCAATTACCAAAAGAGAAAGGAGGCATGGGCCTACCGAGTCTAAAGGAATATTACTACTCAGCACAAATAAGATATATCATATGTTGGTGCGACGAGGGATATGAGGCAAAATGGAAAGAAATGGAAAAGGAAATTGAGGGACTCCCAGTACAAAGCATAATAGGGGATAAAGATGCATATAAGCAAATCAAACAAATAGACCCAATCACTAAATTTACTTTAGAACTGTGGTATAAAATAGTACAAAAATATAATATAAGGGAAGACATAAAACTATTGAAATGGGTAGCATTTGACAGTCAGTTTGAACCGGCAAAACAAGATAGGGGATACAAAAATCTGGTGAACAAGGGAATCACAGCATGGGGCAATATCGGAAAAAAAGATCTCGGGAGCTTTGTAAATATCAGGAGAAAATTTAAATTAGAAAGATCGGAATTTTTCAGATATCTGCAGATGAGAGATTACTATATGAAGAAGATTAGGCATAACCTCCAAACAGATGTGAACGAGATTATACAACTTATTTTAAGCTCATATGCAGGAAATAAAATAAGAATTATTTCAAAACTATATCAGAAACTTATGACAAACAATCATACAAGTAACTATATAAAGGAGAAATGGGAGAAAGAGCTCAATTTAAACATAACAGAAGAAAGCTGGCAGGAAATATGGAAAACACAACACACATCAACAAATTCAAGGGCATGGAGGGAATTTGGATGGAAAAACCTGATTCGCTTTTTCATTACACCACAGATTCAAGGAAAATATACAAATACCCAATCTTTATGCTGGAGGGGATGTGGGGCTCAAAATGCAGACCACTCACATATGTTTTGGAAATGCTACAAAATATCATCATTTTGGAAATCTATGCATGTGACAATACAGAGGATATTAGGATATAATATACCAATGAACTGTAACCTGATGTACTTATGTGATCTTAAAAAAGACAGTGTTATACAGGCTGAGGACAGATATCTAGTTAAAATCTTGTTGATTGCATGTAAAAAAAACTATCACAAAAAAATGGCGATCAGAAGTTCTTCCTGACCAAGAACAATGGACTGACATTGTTGAGGACATACGTATGATGGAAAAACTAACATATCGACGAAGAATGCAAGAAGGAATATGGGAGAAAAAATGGCGGAAATGGACACACTACAAAGTGCAACAACGAGGCAGAAATTGAAAGAATAACCAAAGACACTGAAAAAACCAGAAGAATTAAGAGATGGAAACTAAAAACTTGATGCTCCAACATTTGTCCCCCCCCCCTTTTATTTTTTATTTTTTTTTATTTTTTATTTTTATTTTGTTTATTTTTTTTTATTTTTCCCTACCCTAACCCCTTTGTTTTTTAAATGTAGAATGTGATCTGAATGCATTATATATGATGAAAAATGAATAAAAATCTAAGTTACAAAAAA
This sequence comes from Pholidichthys leucotaenia, assembly GCA_020510985.1. NCBI lineage: Eukaryota > Metazoa > Chordata > Actinopteri > Cichliformes > Pholidichthyidae > Pholidichthys > Pholidichthys leucotaenia. The sequence continues at coordinate 162,201,627 of CM035843.1, read as the reverse complement.
ACTAGAGCGAGGTGGCATGGACGGGGACCTGCTGCCTCCCACAGACATTTTCCCCAATGAACTGTCACCGCGTGTGGGCCGAATTGGACACTCGCCAGGAATGTACCTACAGTGCAGCCTGGACAACACTCCGATTCGGGCCCTGATCAACACCGGTTCTACCATCTCCCTGGTCTGACCCGGTGTGCTGCCAGGCATGGACGAGACAGAACCGCAGGGGTGGGAACCCACTGGGCGCTGCATCACCACAGCTACCGGTGAGCGCGCCAGACTGGGAGAGCGGAGAGTTCTTGTGGTGGGGGTGGCCAGCCAGAACACAAACCACCCGTTCTGGCTGGCTGACATCCAAGACTCCTGCATTATTGGACTCGATCTGCTCGCAGCATGGAGTGCAAAAATTGAGACCGCCAGATCGTCCCTCCTGCTGGGAACTCGGACCATCACGCTCTGCAGCGGGGCCCAGAGGAGGAACCCAGAGGCCTACATGATCGAGGGACCGCCAGGGCAGGCCAAACCGAGCGGGTCACCGCAAGTACTGAACACAACGGCGCCACCAGCACGAGCAGAGGGAGCGCGACCACTGATAAAGACAGCGGGGTGGGGGGGCACAGCGGAGTGGGTCATTGTGTCAGCAGAAACGCAGCAGGGGGTCGAGGAATTGTTCCTGCAGAGCTGCAGTGGACTGGAATCGGGACAGAGATGCCAGCTGCAGGGAGCTGTTGGACTGCTACACGGACGTCTTTGCTGCGAAGGATGAGGAATGCACCTGAACCAGCTTGGTGCAGCACGGGATCGACACCAGTGAGACCAGGCTGATCCAGCTCCGCCCCTGCCGTCTGCCTTTTTCAAGGTGGGCGGCAGCAGAACAAAAAGTACGGGAAATGCTGGAGGCAGGCATTATTGAACCCTCCAGCAACCCCTGGGCGGCGCCGGTGGTGCTAATTAGGAAGAAGGACGGTTTGTGGTGGTTCTGTGTGGATTACCGACGCCTGAATGACGTCACCCGCAAAGATTCCTACCCCCTGCCCCGCATCGATGACGCGCTGGATCACATCGCCGGCTCCAGCTGGTTCAGCTCGCTGGACCTCCGCAGCAGCTATTGGCAGGTAGAACTGTCACCTGAGGCCCGCCAGAAAACAGCCTTCTCCATCGGGCAGAGACTGTATCAGTTCAAGGTGATGCTGTTTTGACTTTGCAACGCCCCAGCCACCTTTGAACGTCTGATGGAGCGAGTGTTGGCTCACGTACCCCGGAGCCGCTGCATTGTTTATCTGGATGACCTGCTGGTTCACGCAGCTGATTTTGACAGCGCCCTGTCCAACCTCCAGGAAGTATTGGACGCCATCCGACAGGCCAGGCTGCGGCTACACCCGCGGAAATGCCACCTATTTCAGAGGGAGACCACCTTCCTGGGCCACGTCGTCTGCGCAGTGGGAGTCCCCACCGATCCAGAGAAAGTGGCAGTGGTGAAAAACTGGCCAGTGCCGCGGGATGTGGGAGAGCTACAGAGTTTTCTCGGACTGGCCTCCTATTATAGGAGATTTGTGAAAGACTTCGCCACCATCACCAGCCCGCTGCATCACCTGACACAGAAGGGCCGTGCGTTTCAGTGGAGTGACAGCCGTGCTGCTGCTTTTTCCCAGCTTCGCTCAGCGCTCATCGGAGCCCCCATCCTGCAGTATCCTGACCCGAAAAGCCTTTTCATCGTGGACACGGACACCAGCAACCAGGACATTGGGGCGGTGTTATCCCAGGAGGGAGAACACGGAGCGCAGGCAGTTGCTTTTTTCAGCCGCACTCTCAGCAGAGCTAAAAGGAATTATTGCGTTACTTGCAGAGAGCTGTTGGCTGTCATCCACGGGCTTCGCCATTTCCGCCCGTATGTATACGGGGGGAGGTTCCAGCTCAAGACAGATCATGCTTCCCTGACCTGGCTGCTGAACTTCAAAGAGCCAGATGGACAGTTGGCGAGATGGCTGGAGGCACTGCAGGATTATAATTTTCAGATTGTGCATCGGGCAGGCCGCCTCCATGCCAACGCTGGCGCGCTGTCTCAACGTCCCTGTGCTGCGGAGGACTGTCGTCACTGACAGCGGGCAGAGGATTGAGATCAAGCTGTCCTACGGGCTGTTGCTCCCTGGACCGCTGTGAGCAAGAATAACACAGCGGCACACAGCTCCTCCTCGGATAATCAGGCAGCTCTCCCCAGCGATGACGTCACAGAGGCCCTCGCCGCGCAGCAGCTGCAGAGCAAGCAGGACAGAGATCGGGTCATTTCCTGGGATCGGCAGTGGCTGGACACAGGCCAGCGGCCCGCCTGGGAGGCTGTGTCTGCGCTGGACCCAGAGACCAAGGCCCCACACTCCCAGTGGGCCAATCTCCGCTGTCACAAGGGTGTTGTGTATCGGCAATGGCAGACTCCAGCTGGGCAGCGTCACGTCTGGCAGCTGCTGGTTCCCCAGCAGCGGCAGTGGCTCAGGAGATAGAGCAGGTCATCTAATAACCCGATGGTTGGCGGTTCGAATCCCGCTCTCCCCAGATATCCTGCCGTTGTGTCCCTGGGCAAGACACTTCACCCGCATTGCCTCCAGTGCCCATAACACTGGGTATGAATGTGTATAAATGTATAAATGTTCGGTGGTGGCCGGAGAGGCCGTTGGCGCGGATTGGCAGCCACGTTTCCGTCAGCCTGCCCCAGGGCAGCTGTGGCTACAGTAGTAGCTTGCCACTACCATTGTCCGTCTGGAGTGAATGAATAATGTATCTACTTGTAAAGTGTCTTTGAGTGTCTATGATAAAGCGCTATATAAATCTGATGCATTATTATTATTATTATTATTATTATTATGGGCCCTTTCCCAACCACGGACCGGGGGAACCGCTACGTGCTGGTCGCAATGGATTATTTCACCAAATGGCCAGAGGCGTACACAGTCCCTGATCAGAGCGCCGTCACCACAGCATCAAAACTGGTGGATGAGATGTTTTGTCGGTTTGGCACACCGGAGGAGCTGCATAGTGTTCAGGGTTGGAACTTTGAGGCAGAGGTCTTCGGGGAGGTCTGCAAGTGGCTGGGCATCCGGAAGACCCGGGACCACCCTGTTGCACCCACAGAGGGACGGCCTGGTCGAACAGTTCAACCGGACCCTTACCACCCAGCTCTCTGTCCTAGTGGACCAGCGACAGCAAGACTGGGACCTGCATTTGCCCTTTGTTCTGTGGGCGTACCGGACGGCAGCACAGGAATCCACCCGGTGCACTGCTGCAGCGCTGATGTTTGGACGTGAGCTGCACACACCGGTGGACTTGGTATTCTTCCCCCTCCCCGGAGCTGGAGGTGGAGGGCAAACCGGGGTTGAGAAACAAATTGGGGGGGGGGGGGGCAGACCCCAGCTTCACTGGGTGGTTCAAACCTGTTGTTGGCATTAGTACTAAAGCTTGCTGTTGCTGCTGCAATGTGCAAATGACTGAAAATGTCAATGGATTGTGGTTCTCAATAAAACTGAAACAGGTTTCTGCTTCAGTTATCAGAGACATTTTAGTAGTAGTTAAGGTGGATTGATTGTTTATTCCTTATGCATGAACAGAGTACTTTCCAAGATATTTATGAGGCAAGACCTTGATATACAGCATGATGATTCAACAGAAGGCAGATAGAAGATAGTTAAGTACAACTGATATTTTGGGCCTTTCAGTAGACTCATCCACATTGTGGGACTAATAAAAGCTGATCTTATCTTATCTTAACACAGGTAGCACAGGTACATTGTTTTTTCAACCGATCTGTTAGATTATTTAAAGGTAAAACTGCGTTATAGGCTGTAATATGCACAATCTATGATTATGTGTTACTGAGGCAGATGGTCCTGAGCGACATCCGACTGAAAACTGGGCGTACAATAATTTTCCTCAAAATACGATAATTTTAAGCTGCTGGTACGATACCAACAACATTTCCCATTTGGCAACACTGGCTCCTAATTGGACAATGACAGCGAGAGTAAGTGACTGGAAACGTGAGTATTTCATCCTTCTGTAGGATGCAGTCTAAGTTTTTGAAGCCTGGGTAAGTTGTCCTAAATGAAAAAGGACTTAAAAACAAATGGCACTGGGCGTGAATCGACGAAATGGGAAGATACGGCAAGCCTTTTGGTAGCTGGTGTAAATAAAATTAGAGAACCAGGAGCTTGTTTCTGCATGTTGTGCTCGAAAAGCTCATCTATGCAGCTCACCGTCAAAAAGTGTGACCAGGTCACAAACTACATCCTGGCCACAGAGCAGCTGTCTGTTTTTATTAATTGAATTAAACTGTAGGTTTCTGTAGTAATCGGACTGTGTGCATTTCCCTTTTTATGTTTTATAGTATTTAATTTACTATTGTTTCTTTTGAACACATCAATTATTGAAATAATGCAATTTAGAGTATCATATACAGTTCACTGTTGTTGTTTACAATTTGTTATTTAAAATACATGGTGCAAATGTTACACATTCCATTAAAAATAGTAAATCAATAGCCTTTTCCAGATACCCTTTACTGAATGGTTGCTAATCAAATCTTATTGCACCAGTTAATTAGTTCAGTTGACTAAGTTTCACAGACCCTTATTCATAAATTTCATGTTATAGATTGTAGGTCATTCTGTACATAATTTATATAACTTGATAGCAACAGCATCCTAAATGTTAGATGTTTGCACCATATTACAGTGAGATGGAGCACTATTGGCTCCTACTGACCTTCTTTGCTATTGCTGTTTCAAACAGTCCATGATAATCTATGTCTGAATTTATCAATGGCATATTATGGCAGATATGTTACTAGCTAGTTTCAAGGAAAATCATTTTGCGCGCGCGCGCACACACACACACACACACACACACACACACACACACACACACACACACACACACACACACACACAGAGTTCATCCAGAAAGACTTCACAGCGCTTCACTTTTTCCACATTTTGTTATGTTACAGCCTTATTCCAAAAGGGATTAAATTAATTTTTCCCTCAAAATTCTACACACAATACTCCATAATGATAATGTGAATTTTTTTTTTTAGATTTTTGCAAATTTATTAAAAATAAAAAAATAAGAAATCACATGTACATAAGTATTCACAGCCTTTGCCATGAAGATCAAAATTGAGCTCAGGTGCACCCTGTTTCCACTGATCATCCTTGAGATGTTTCTACAGCTTAACTGGAGTCCACCTGTGGTAAATTCAGTTGATTTGACATGACTTGGAAAGGCACACACCTGTCTATATAAGATCCCACAGTTGACAGTTCATGTCAGAGCACAAACCAAGCATGAAGTCAAAGGACTGTAGACCTCTGAGACAGGATTGTCTCGAGACACAAATCTGGGGAAGGGTACAGAAAAATTTCTGCTGCTTTGAAGGTCCCAATGAGCACAGTGGCCTCCATCATCCGTAAATGGAAGAAGTTCGGAACCACCAGGACTCTTCTGAGAGCTGGCCGGCCATCTAAACTGAGCAATTGGGGAGAAGGGCCTTAGTCAGGGAGGTGACCAAGAACCCGGTGGTCATTCTGTCAGAGCTCCAGTGTTCCTCTGTGGAGAGAGGAAAACCTTCCAGAAGGAAAGCCATCTCTGCAGCAATAAACCAATCAGGCCAGTATGGTAGAGTGGCCAGACGGAAGCCACCCCTTAGTAAAAGGCATATGGCAGCCCACCTGAAGTTTGTCAAAAGGCACCTGAAGGACTTTCAGACCATGAGAAACAAAATTCTCTGGTCTGATGGGACAAAGATTGAACTCTTTGGCGTGAATGCCAGGCATCATGTTTGGAGGAAACCAGGCACCGCTCTTAACCATGCCAATGGCGGTGGCAGCATCATGCTGTGGGGATGTTTTTCAGCGGCAGGAACTGGGAGACTAGTCAGGATAGAGGAAAAGATGAATGCGGCAATGTACAGAGACATCCTGGATGAAAACCTGCTCCGGAGCGGTCTTGATCTCAGACTGGGGCAACAGTTCATCTTTCAGCAGGACACCGACCCTAAGCACAGAGCCAAGATATCAAAGGAGTGGTTTCAGGACAACTATGTGAATGTCCTTGAGTGGCCCAGCAAGAGCCCAGACTTGAATCCAATTTAACATTTCTGGAGAGATTTGAAGATGGCTGTGCACCGATGCTTCCCATCCAGCCTGATGGAGCTTGAGAGGTGCTGCAAACAGGATTGGATGAAACTGCCCAAAGATAGGTGTGACAAGCTTGTGGCATCATATTCAGAAAAACTTGAGTCTGTAATTGCTGCCAAAGGTGCATCAACAAAGTATTGAGCAAAGGCTGTAAATACTTATGTACATGTGATTTCTTAGTTTTTTACCATCACCATTGATGACTACAAGCTGGAGGTCGTGAATCAGTTCACGTACCTGGGGTCCACGATCAGCAACAACCTCTCCCTTGATACAGAGATCAACAAGAGGATTGGAAAATCAGCCTTCACACTCGCTCGCCTCACCACACGAGTGTGGGAGAATCCCAAACTCTCTGTCAAGACGAAGATGGCAGTGTACAACGCCTGCGTCATCAGCACACTGCTCTATGGGAGTGAGACGTGGACAACATACGCCCGGCAGGAAAAGAGACTGAACTCCTTCCACTTGTGCTGCATTCGCCACATCCTGGACATATCCTGGCAGGACAAAGTGCCCAACACAGAAGTTCTGTCCCGCGCCGGCCTTCCCTCCATGTTCACTCTACTCAGGCAGTGCAGGCTCCGCTGGCTAGGCCACGTTCACAGTATGGAGGATGGCAGAATCCCCAAAGACGTCCTCTATGGAGAACTGGCAACTGGCAGGAGAGACGTTGGCCACCCACAGCTGCGCTTTAGAGACGTCTGCAAGAGAGACATGAAGGCCCTGGATATCAACACAGAGCGCTGGGAGGACCTTGCAACGGACCGCTCCAAATGGAGAGGCAGCCTGACCAGACAACTCAAGGCGGGTGAAGAGAGACTGACTGCTGCAGCAGATGAAAAAAGGACCCGCAGGAAGAACCGCCACAGACCCAGCAGCACGGAGACCACCCACAAGTGTGACCTGTGTGACAGGGACTGTCATTCGCGCATCGGCCTGTTCAGCCACAGGCGGTGCTGTTCCAGCAGAGTAGACGTTTAGGATTCTCTTCCATGGTCATCATAGACCGACGGAGGCCGACGACCTGTTTTTAATAAATTTGCAAAAATCTCAAAAAAAAAAAAAAAAAAAAACTTTTTTCACATCGTCATTATGGGGTATTGTGTGAGGAATTTTGAGGAAAAAAGTGAATTTAATCCCTTTTGGAATAAGGCTGTAACATAACAAAATGCGGAAAAAGTGAAGTGCTGTGAATATTTTCTGGATATACTGTAGTATATACACATACATGCGTGTGTGCGCGCACACCCCTGTGACCCTGACCCCAGCAAAAACTTTAGGCTCAGGATTTTTTTTTTTCTTTTATGCTTTAACCCAAGCTTGTGGGTAAGGCTTTTCTCACACATACACTTTTTTTTTTGCTGATGTATTCCATTTGGAAATTGTTGAGCATGGTCATTAGCAATGATTTTAATGAGAGACATTATAATCATGTCTACATTTCCATGTAAACAAGAAAGTAAGGACATGAGAGCACCATGCAGGCACACATTTGATTGGTTAGAATGATAATATGCATATCCTCTGGGACAAATCTGATTGGCAAAATTTGTGGAAATGGCGTCAATTAGCCAAAATTGCAAGAAAATTGCAAGGTCACACAAAAAATCATGGGGATTGGTTGAGTTCAGGTGAATTGGAATGATCACAACACTGCAAAATCTTGGAGGGACTGACAAAGTAGAGACTTAAACCTGAAAAAAAAAATCTACAGATGTTGGTTTACTACAGCTCTTCATCTGAACGTTCTTATCTAGTACCTCCAACTAGAATGAGAGATGGTTTCTCACTTATATGGATCATTCTCGTGTGTTTTTCAAAGAATGACAGTTCTTAAAACTTGTAACACATGTCACATGAATATGGCTTCTCATCTGTGTGAATTCTCATGTGTTTTTTCAAAGAACTATATGCAGTAAACTTCTGCCCACATGTTCCACAAGAGTAGGGCTTCTCACCTGTATGAATTCTCATGAGTCTTCAAAGAAACACATTGAGTAAAACTTTTCCCATGTTTCACAAGAATACAGCTTCTCACTGTTTTATTTATTTGCATCTCATTTCCTTACAAGTGCAATGGGCCCCAGCCAGGGGTCTATGATTACACTTTAAATTAAAAAGCTTTGTATCCAAGGGCTCTCTTTAAGATAGAGACTGTTCCTCTGATTGCTGAGATCTGTATTTCACAGATGCTAGGGCAGCCGGGTATTGCTTGTAGATATTTTTTCAAGTTCTTCTTAACCATCCCAGTTGCTCCCACCACCACAGGTATAATATCTGCATCCTGCAGATTCCAGGTGCTCCTTAGGTCGTTTTTGAGGTCTTGATATGTTATTTTTTCTCTTTCTGCTCTGTTGAGGCCGTAGTCGTTTGGTATAGTTACATCGATTAATTGGGCAGTTTTGCCCTTTTTGTTCAAGATAACTATGTCCGGTTTTATTGCTCCTCCTTCAATGTGTCTTCCAGTTGGGATTTCCTTGTCATAAAAAATGGTAATATCTCCGTTGGAGCTAACTGGCTCTGGATCGTGCTCCCATACTGGTCCTTTTACTTCTATTTTGAATTCTTTGCATATTTTCCAGTGTATATAACGGCAGATCTTATTGTGGCGAGCAGTGTAGTGTCCATCGGCCATGAGGACCTGGCAGCCGGAGAGCAGGTGGCTTACACTCTCCACCGCTACATGACAGAATCGACATTTGTCACTCTGTGACAATCCTGCCATTTTTTTAAAACCATTCGTTAGAAGTCCCTGGTCTTGTGCTCCAACCACTAGTCTCTCCTCGTCGTACCCCAGATCTCCATTCCTGATCCAGCGCAATGTCTCTTCCCTATCAATATAATCCCTATTGAGTTCCTCCTGGAAACGTCCTGCTCGCTTATGTTGTTTCCATCTTTCTTTTCTTTCCTCCTGTTTCCTTTTGCTGTATTTTTCTCTCGTCTTTCTAGCTATTTTTGTTGCTGGGTTTTGCTGACTGGCTTTCATGTTATCTAATAAATCTGCTGCAAAGGTCTCGGCTTGTTTAGTTATAGATGTGTTAATACTGAGGGTTTCGTGATGTTGGGTGACCTTTTCCATCGTCTCATCATTAGCGCTTTTTAGGTATTGACCAATGCTTATTATTGTTGCCCTGTAGGCCTGGTTCATTTCAATTAGGCCTGTGTGAATTCTCAGGTGAGTTTTCAAAGAAAAACAATGAGTAAAACTTTGCCCACATGTGCCACAAGAAAACAGCTTCACACTAGTGTGAATTCTCGTGTTTTTAAAGAAACACATTAAGAAAAGCTTTGCCCACGTTTCACAAGAACATGGCTTCTCACCTGTGTGACATCTCATGTTGTTTCAAAGAACCATTTGAAATGACACTACTTCCACGTTTCACAATAATACAGCTTCTCACCAGTGTGAACTGCATCAATTAAAACTTTTCTCACGCTTCACAAGAAAATGGCTTCCCAGCTGTATCACTTCTTGTGTCTTTTCAAATGACCACATTCAATAAACCTTTTCTTACGTGTTTCACAACAATATGGCTTCTCACCTGTGTGAACTCGCATGTGCCTTTTCAAATTACAGTGAAGACTAAAACTTTTCAAACATGTTCCACAAGAGTACGGTTTCTCACCAGTGTGAATTCTCATGTGAGTTTTCAATCGACCACGTACACTGAAACTTTTCCAACATATTTCACAACAATATGGCTTCTCACCAGTGTGAATTCTCATGTGATTTTTCAAATTGCCGCATACAGTGAAACTTTTCCCACATATTTCACAAGAAAATGGCTTCTCACCTGTGTGACTCTTAATGTGTTGTTTCAAAGAATAATTAAACTTGAAACTTTTCCCACATATCTCACAATACAGCATCTCACCTGTGTGAATTCTCAGGTGCTCTCTCAAATTACCGTGATACTTAAAATTTTGCCCACATGTTTTACAAGAATAAGGCTTCTCACCTGTATGACTTCTCATGTGTTTTTTAATGCAACTACTGTCAGTGAAACTTTTCCCACATGTTTCACAAGAATATGGCTTCTCCCCCGTGTGACATCTTTCATGAACTGATAAATCACTCCTCTTACTGAATCTTTTCCCACACATGTTGCAAACATGTTGCTTATCCACTGTGTGCTGCTTCTTTTTTTGGGATTCATTTTTGAAGTCTCTGTGATTAACAGAATATTGTACAAACTTTCCACCTGTGTCAGGATTACACTGATTCTCTGACATGGAGGAGTTGTCTACATTGTTACTGTCACTTCTGGTTTTGCAAAGTCTTTTCTTTGGCTTGTGTTCTTCATGTTTCCTTGATCCTAGGTTTACATTCTTACTTGATCCCTGGTCTTGGCTCTCAGTGTCAAAAGAGTTGTGAGAGAGGAGCCGCTCACTGTTTGATTCAGTTTTACTGTTGTCATTCTCATCAGTAGGAGTCATCATGGAGGCATCAGTCTCTTGTTTCAGTCCAAAATGCTCTTCCTCCTGACTGGTACAGAATTCTTCCTCTTTAACCCATGCAGCATCTTGTTCCTCCTGGTCCAGACTGGAGTTCCTCTCTCGGTTACAGAGCTGGAGGAGAACTTCCTCCACTTTACAATCATGTAACTGTGGAGGGTCTGAAGGGACAGACACAAAAAAAATGCTAGTAATAGAATTAAAACCCACAAAGAATAAATGCACTGACTGGCCAAAAAGTCACCACCTGGCAACAAATACAGTTCTTTTCCTTATATTTTAAATTGATGTCAATATTTAAGTGCGAGTGGTTGCTATTCTGACAAAGCCAGAATTGTATGTGGGGTACCTCAAAGGCCCAGCTTAGGCTTTTATTATTCCTTGTGTATAGGAATGATTTCTCTTATGCTTCCAGTATTCTTATGCCAATAAGGTTTGCAGATGATACTACACTGATTCTCGCTCATTAAAATTTTGACTCATTAATTACAAATCCTAATCTTGGTTTAGTCGCATACAGTACATGGTTCAAGCTAAATAAATTGTCTTTGAATAAAAAAATAAAATAAAATCAAGTTTTATTATCTTTAGTGTTAAAAAAAACCCAATCTTATTCTAAAGACTTATTTAAAATTGAATTTGAGTCCACAGAAATACTTCAAGTGAGTTCTTCAAAATTTAAGGGAATCTACGTATGTTGATGAACATTTGAGTTGGAGCTTGAAGCTGGGAAGGGTACCACAGCTGTCGAAAACATCCTGCGTGGTACCTGTGCCGAAGACTCTGCACCCCAAGGTACTGAATAGCTACAGACAAGTGGCCCTCACATCAGACATGATGAAGACCCTGGAGAGGGTGCTCCTTGCCCATCTCTGCCCCCTGGTGAGACCAGTGATGGACCCATCCAGCATGGCACTGGGATGGAGGATGCAGTGTTTTTCCACGTACATTGTGCTGGATCTCACCTGGAGAAGCCTGGGAGCACTGAGAGAAGCATGTTCTTCAATTTCTCCCATGCAACACCATTCAACCAGTGCTCCTGAGGGACACATTGCTGTTTGCAGGGGTGGACTAACTCCTGTCATCTTGGATCCAAGACTACCTCAAAGACCGTCTACAGTTTGTGAGGGCCCAGGACTGCGTCTGACACCAACATCTGCAGTATGGGAGCCCCCAAGGAAACAGTCCCGTCTCCCTTCCTGTTCACCCTCTACACTGCTCTGAGTTCTCATACAACACACCACACTGCCACCTGCAGAAGCTCTGTGATGACTCTGCGATCTCTTCTGAGGAGACTCAGGTTTTTTGGAGTACAGGTTGTACTCCTGAAGACCTTCTATGACTCTGTGGTGGCATCAGCCATCCCGTATGAAGTGGTCTGCTGGGCAGCAGCATCATGACTTCCAACAAGAAGACAATGAACAGGCTAATCAAGAAGGTCAGCTCTGTTCTGAGGTGCTGCATCGACCCCTTGGAGGTGATAAGTGAGAGGAGGATGGTTTCTAAGCTGTCATCTCTGCTGGAGTCCGGTTCCCATGCCATGCCGGACACAATGAGTGCACTGAGGCACTCGTTTAGCAGCAGGCTGCAACATCCAGGGTGCACAAGGGAGAGGTTTCGCAGGTCCTTCCTACCTGCTGCTGTCACCCAGGATTTCCACCGACTCTGACTACAATCTGGTTTCTGTAGCAAATAGTTCCCATTCTAATAAATGTTCTACTCCGCACCTGGTCGAGACCACCATGGAACGAATCTGGCTCATCAGATTTGGATCGCTAAAAATATGCAATAAGTCTATTTTTGATGGATGTCTGATCTAGTTTGCAAGAAAAAGCCCCGGTATCGACTGTATTTAGTAACTGTTTGTTCATTAAAAACTATTTAAGGATAGTCCATTATTTTCTGAAGTCTACTCCTCCACCACTGACAGAGAAGGTAAAAACTTTGACATAAAATACAAACACTTCATAGAATTAAAATTAATGGGCTACTGACGCATTATTAGAGCAGAAAAATCCAGATGGACAGCCGGTACATCACGCTTCCTTGTTTTCACCTGATTGCAATCGGTCCTTCTCGGTCTCCCTTGGGTCTTTCTCGAGAGCTCGCGTTATTTTATGTAATTCTCACGTGATCTTGTATTTCAAACCCTGTTCTTATCTGTGGTGCTTCAAAACACAAACAGAGCTGGTAGGGATGGATGCGAGGCTCTGACTGCACTGCATCTGCAATGGACTGCATTTGGAGTCAATGGAAATCCTGGGTCAGACTTTACAATCTGTACTGTTCATAGAGACAGCACAAATAAGAATGTTAATATTATTATGACTGCAAGTCACAACAACTCTGTACTTAATTTAACAGTGAAATACACTTAACATACACACTACTCACAAAAAGTTAGGGATATTTGGCTTTCGGTGAAATTTATGGAAAATGTAAAAAGTTCACGCTACAGTGATATTATATCATGAAAGTAAGGCATTTAAGTAGAAGCATGCAATGGTGATTTCCTCATCTCCAACAATTTATTGAAACACAAACCAACAACAGAGGTAGGTATACTACAACAAAAAATGTCAATGTCTCAATAGCTTTAATGATAATAAATAAATTTAATATACAGTGGTGTGGAAAAAGTGTTTGCTCAATTCGTGATTTCTCATTTTTTGTATGTTTGTCACACTTAAATGTTTCAGATCATCAAACAAATTTAAATATTAGACAAAGATTACACAAGTAAACACATGCAGTTTTTAAATTAAGGTGTTTATTATTAAGGGCAACAAAAAATCCAAACCTACATGGCCCTGTGTGAAAAAGTGATTGCCTGCCTGCTCCCCCCCCCCCCCCCGCCCGTCAAAACAAACTGTGGTTTATCACATCTTTGGAAAGCTGAGTTCAATTTCTCTAGCCACACCCAGGCCTGATTACTGCCACACCTGTTCTCAATCAACAAATAACTTAAATAGGACCTGCCTGACAAAGTTAAGTAGACCAAAAGATCCTCAAAAGCTAGACACCATGCTGCGATCCAAAGAAATTCAGGAACAAATAAGAAACAAAGTAACTGAGATCTATCAGTCTAGAAAAGGTTATAAAGCCATTTCTAAAGCTTTGGGACTCCAGCAAACCACAGTGAGAACCATTATCCACAAATAGCAAAAACATGGAACAGTGGTGAACCTTTCCAGGAGTGGCCGGCCGACCAAACTTACCCCAAGAGCGCAGCGATGACTCATCCAAGAGGTCACAAAAGACCCCACAACAACATCCAAAGAACTGCAGGCCTCACTTGCCTCAGTTAAGGCAAGTGTTCATGACTCCACCATAAGAAAGAGACTGGGCAAAAATGGCCTGCATGGCAGAGTTCTAAGACCAAAACCACTGCTGAGCAAAAAGAACATAAAGGCTCGTCTCAGTTTTGCCAGAAAACATCTTGATGATCCCCAAGACTTTTGGGAAAATACTCTGTGGACTGATGAGACAAAAGTTGAACTTTTTGGAAGGTGTGTGTCCCATTACATCTGGCATAAAAGTAACAGCATTTCAGAAAAGGAACATCATACAAACAGTAAAATATGGTGGGGGTAGTGTAATGGTCTGGGGCTGTTTTGCTGCTTCAGGATCTGGAAGACTTGCTGTGGTAAATGGAACCATGAATTCTGCTGTCTACCAAAAAATCCTGAAGGAGAATGTCCGGCCATCTGTTCATGACCTCAAGCTGAAGCGCACTTGGGTTCTGCAGCAGGACAATGATCCAAAACACACCAGCAAGTCGACCTCTGAATGGCTTAAGAAAAACAAAATGAAGACTTTGGAGTGGCCTAGTCAAAGTCCTGACCTGAATCCAATTGAGATGCTGTGGCATGACCTTAAAAAGGCAGTTCATGCTCGAAAATCCTCCAATGTGGCTGAATTACAACAATTCTGCAAAGATGGGTGGACCAAAATTCCTCCACAGCGCTGTAAAAGACTCATTGCCACTTATCGCAAACGCTTGACTGCAGTTGTTACTGCTATGGGTGGCCTAACCAGTTATTAGGTTTAGGGGCAATCACTTTTTCACACACAGCCATGTAGGTTTGGATTTTTTTTTTCTCTTAATAATAAACACCTTAATTTAAAAACTGCATTTTGTGTTTACTTGAGTTATCTTTGTCTAATATTTAAATTTGTTTGATCTGAAACATTTAAATGTGACAAGCATACAAAAAAATGAGAAATCAGGAAGGGGACAAACACTTTCACACCACTGTATTGACTACAAAATACTGTACATGCAGGTATTCACTTTTAACACCATTAATCTGTTATGCTTTACTGTCTCACCATGATGATATCATTAATGGTGCCGAGAAAATAAACAGAGTAAGGTAAAAGCTCAATTTTTATTGTAATTTAGAGTTTACTTTATAGTCCATAGGCTTCTGAGCCACTTTTAAGGGGTAAGACATTTAAAGTTTATGATTTTATATCATCAGCCCATCAAAATCTAATGGACAGGAGCATTTGATTGAATACTTCCTCTGGATTAGTAAATTTAGGCAACATTAAATATTAGGAGTCTGTGTACAGTCAGCTAGGATACCACGCACAGTTAGCAACACTACACCAGTGTTGCAGCTCTCACTCTTTGGGAGCGAGTCTCACTCTTTTACCCTCAGTCTCACTTCACAAACCTTATTTCTCACTCCAAAATAAGGAAAATACTGCCAATATCATGTTGACTTCCTTCAGATTTTTACACAATAAGAGCTCTCAAGGCAGCGCTGTTAAGGTATGGTCAAGGCTGATTGCCACGGAAACCAGACTGAACAAGTTCTAAAACTGAATCCGAGATAAAATATACGTGTTGATAAAACATAACTGTTATTGTGTATTGTACCTATCCACGCTCACTCCACCCCTGCCCCCCACCCCTCGCAATTAATCACAGTCAACTACTTAAACTATTGTAATAATGATTTTTTTCCCCCCCCTTTCAGCTGCTCCCTTTCGGGGTCATCGCAGCATATCATCACCTTATAATGCGATGATCTGCATGTTGATTTCACAAGGGTTTTTACACCAGATTCCCTTCCTGACACAACCCTGCCCATTTTATCCAGGCTTGGGACCAGCACAGGAAGTACACTGGCTTGTACACCCCCTGTGGCTGGGTAACCAACATTTCCCTCCTATGTTCCATTATTGCTGAGCACCAAGCTGGATGGCATGAAGTTCCATTTTTATATGGTCTTTGGCATGACCCGGCCGGGACTGCAATCCTGAATAATCATGACTAATTTTTGGAAATGGGCATGATTAATTAGTTTTTAAAAATTTAAGCGATTCCAAGAACTAATTACCATTAAGACAGTTTCTCCAAGACTCAATCTGAACATTTTCTAACTTTTTACCTGTTTCATTCTCACAGAGAGTCTTTGAGGTCAGAGAGACATTATCACTGTTACGGTGACTGATGTAGAGTTCCTCCTCTTCCTCTTTAACCTGTAGAGGTTCTGGTTCCTCTTTAACCTGTGGATATTCTGGTTCATCCTCTTCCATCTTTGGAGGTTCTGGTTCCTCCTGGCCCACAGCAGAGCTCATCTCCTGGTTCCAGAGCTGCTGCTCAGCCAGAACCACCTTCTCCTTACAGTCAGGTTGCTGTGGGAAGTCTGGAGGGTCAAGGAGGAAAAGAGAAAAAAAACAAGAACACCACATGTGGTGCATTATGCAATAATACAGGTGGTTTCTCCAAATTCAACACAAAATTCCACTTTTAATGACTACTACAGTCTCAAAATTATTCAACCCCTTGATGGTTTCATTTAGTGCTTAGCAGATCACTCTTTTGCTGTTAAGATCTGCTGCAAATGTGATGCACTGCCAGACACCAGCTTCTGGCAGCGTTCTGAGGAGTCTTAGTCCAATCCTCATGGGCAAAGACCTCCAGTTAACTAATATTCTTGGGCGTATGTGCTTCAACTGTCATTTTCAAATCCCACCAGAAATTTTTAATGGCATTCAAGGCAGGTGACTGTGATGGCCACTCTACTATCTTCCAAGACTTCTTCTGAAACCAAACCTTGGTGGACTTTGAGGTATGCTTGGGATCATTGGCCCCACCTCCCTCCCTCTGAACGCTCTCATGCACAGAACTGAGGACCTTTTAATTATCACTATAACGCACCTGTCTTTGCACTCCTCACTTTCATGTATACTGACCCATCCGTGAAATCACTACTGTACATATTTTCCATCATCCTTGGGCCATTTTACTCAATTATGTGTTCTGCACTCCGCACTCTTATGTACATAATTCCACCTGCAAAACCACTACCATACCTGTGTATATATATATACCTATGGGCTATTTGTTATTTTTACTTTTCATTTCTACTTCAGTTGCATGATTAACCGTGTGTTCTGTAACTGTTTTCATTTCAAATTCTTCTCACTTACTTTATTGTGCAGTAGCCTGGTGGAGCACCCACAATTTCATTGTGCTGTACAACTGTACAATGACAATAAAGCCTGATATAGTCTATTCTAGATATTACAGTGACCAGGACTCATGGTGTGCTGTTTACAGGGAAAAAGGAATTTGCAGTGTCCAGCAAATGTACCGTTACTGAGTGCCTGCTTGTCTGACAGTTTCAGCTCCGAACTCCCCCCCCAAAAAATTTTGAAGTTGTTGTGCAGTCGGATATGACAAAATTACAATCCAGTGATAAAGGGAAGAAGACAGATTAAAAAGAGCACAAATCAGCTGTGTGTGTCATGCTTTCTGCATCCTCCACCACAGAATTGTAGCGTCTGTCTCACTTCAATGAGGAAAAAGTCAGACGAAATGCGACATGACCGTTCAGACTGAGGTCATTTTGGAAAATATCAGATACGCATCCAAATTAGGACCACATATGAAAGTGGCCTGGGTCTGGCGTGAAAAAAATTGGATGTGTGCTGTTCAGACTGTGCTGTTCAGACCAGTTGCTCCTGGTGGCCTGGTTAGTGCCTGTGTGTATGGCAGCTCTGCCGCCATCAGTGTGTGAATGTGTGTGTGAATAGGTGGATTGCAGGATCTGTAAAGCGCTTTGGTCATTCTAGATGAGAAGAAAAGCGCTATATAAGTGAACGCCATTTACCATTTACCATTAAAAAATCAGAATTGAGCATTAAAAAATGCAGTGTGAATGTAGCCTTATAGAACACCGGCAGCTGGGGGCTGCTGCTTGCTAGCTAGGCATGGGCGTATCGATAGTCAAATATCCATGTTTCAATACCAGCTGGTCGATACTTTGGAGTCGATACTTTTTAAAATATCGCAATACCACTATGTTAATACAAAACATGCCATTTGTTTTCACTTCTGAGAGTTTTAGGCATTAAATTTGTGTGAAAACTGGTGAAAAACCAGCCCAGGCATATTTTAGAGATGGTCGGCTGTGTCACATGATTATGGCAGCCTATCAGATGTCACAGCCGAAGACTCACTGTGCAGCCAAGCACTCATTCCCGTGCAGAGTGAGCTCAGCAGCGCTGGGGGCAGCAGAAGAAGTAATACTTCTGAAATGTTACACCATTCATCCAAATTCTATGATGATACCAAGCAGCATAAAATTTGAAACATAAACAAAATAAGCACTATTTCAGTTTGTAAAATAACAGTGTAAAAATAAATAAATAATAACATAAAAAATGCTGCATTGTGAAAAAAAATTACACATATATGCTGCTTGGTATTACCATAGAATTCAATGAATGGTGAAACATTTCAGAAGTAAAAACTACTTGAATCCAGTTGAGAATCTTCACCAAATTAAGAAATTAAATTAATTTTGCATTCATTTTAAGTCTTAATTATTTTTATTATAATTGATTTTTTTAACTTTACTCATTGTTCTATTTTATTATCATTTCTTTCAAATGTTTACGTTCATGAGTTTTATTCATATTTCATATTGCCCTTGCAATAAAGTTGTTAATGAAACTGCAATCATGTGATTTTGGGCAAAAAGTATCAATATTGGTATAGAAGAAAAAGTCCTATAAATTAATGGTATATCGAAAGGAAATACTATGCTGGTATCGCCCATCCCTGTTGCTAGCTTGTTTACCTGGCGTTGCTGAGTCACGTGATGGTACAAGAGGGAGGGGGTAAAACCACAAGAAGAAGAGGAGCAAAGTGTGGCTGAGTGTGCCTGCTCCGTGCTGTGATGGAAGCAGCAACACAGACACAGATTATCGATCTCATTACACATCAATATCAACGTTGGTATTGATATTATCAATATTTGGATCAATCCGCCCACCACTACTGAGTACTTTCCTCTGGCGGGAGTTTCTGGGCGCATGGGCAGTACCATACCACTGACGGTAAAGGTGAGCCATTTTTGTGTTTATTTCAAAAACAAAGCATTATTTCAAAATTCTGGCAAATTTAAAAGTTGAGAAAATATGGCGATACAATGATACAAGCCTTTTGTTCCACTTAATTTTTACCGGGTGAGCTGAAATAGAGAGGCGGACAGACAGATGGACGAACAGATACACACAGCCACAAACAGAAACACTAACTGACTACCATATGCCTCTCAGTTTCACCAAGGCATAATTATCATTAGGACAGTTTCTCCAAGACTCAACCTGAACATTTTCTAACTTTTTACCTGTTTCCTTCTCACAGAGCGTCTTTGAGGTCAGAGAGACATCATCACTGTTACAGTGACTGATGCGGAGTTCCTCATCTTCCTCTTTGACTTGTGGAGGTTCTGGATTCTCCTCTTCCTCTTTGACTTGTGGAGGTTCTGGATTCTCCTCTTTCTCTTTAACCCGTGGAGGTTCTGGATCTTCCTCTTCCTCTTTGACTTGTGGAGGTTCTTGATCCTCCTCTTCCTCTTTAACCTGTGGAGATTCTGGTTCTTCCTCTTCCATTTTTGGAGGTTCTGGTTCCTCCTGGCCCACAGCAGAGTTCATCTCCTGGTTCCAGAGCTGCTGGTCAGCCAGAACCCCCTCCTCCTTACAGTCAGGTTGCTGTGGGAAGTCTGGAGGGGCAAAGCAGAAAAGAGAAAAAACAAGAGCACCACACATGGTACATTATACAGTTGCAATCAAAATCATTCAACCTCCACTACAAATTAGGTTAATTGGCAAAATGTACAAACTAGCAGCTGTTTGCAATAAACAAATCAAAAAAAGACAATTTAAATAGCTTAACACAACTAATATTCCAAGTGGTTTCTCCAAATTCAACACAAAATTCCACTTTTAATGACTACCACAGTCTCAAAATTATTCAGCCCCTTCATGGCAAGTATTGTTAGTGCTTAGCAGATCACCCTTTTGCTGTTAAGATCTGCTGCAAACGTGATGCATAGCCAAACACCAGCTTCTGACAACGTTCTGAGGAATCTTAGTCCATTCCTCATGGGCAAAGACCTCCAGGTAACTAATATTCTTGGGTGTGTGTGCTTCAACTGTAATTTTCAATGGAGTTCAGGTCAGGTGACTGTGATGGCCACTCTAGTACCTTCCAGGACTTCTTCTGAAGCCAAACCTTGGTGGACTTTGAGGTTTGCTTGGGATCATTGTCCTGTTGGAAGGTCCAATGACGCCCAAGCTTCAACTTCCTCCCAGACGGCATGACATTTTCTCCAAGGATTTCCTGAACTTGACTGAATCCATCTTGCCTTCCACACGATGCATGTTTCCAGTGCCAGAGGAAGTGAAGCAACCCTGGAGAATCAGTGAGCCACCACCATGCTTCACTGTAGGCAGGGAGTTCTTTTCAGTGTATGCTTCATTCTTCATCCTCCAGACGTACTACTGATCCATAGGCCCGAAAAATTGTTCCAATTTGCTCAAAACTATATAAGTAACTAGGGCTGTGCGATATGACGATATAAAAACATCTATCATTTCATAGAATACTCTTATTGTTTATATCGTGATTTAAAATGCACATACTCCCGTTTCTTGAACAAAGCTCCTCACTACTTGTCAGCGCCCTGCTTCTCCCCCGCAGTGCACGCAGTGGAACAGGTGTGAGGTGGGTGGCTCGGTTCTCCGGTGGTTGCTAACTTCAAACTACTGGTTTGGTCAAATAGCTGCTACTCCTGTTTGTCAGGGATGTGGGACTGTTTTTCATCCTGCTGCATCAGAGAGGATAGTCTGCTAACCTGGTTTTAATCGGAGATAACGTTAACACCATGTTTAATTACAAAACGGCAAATGCTAAATGATGCTAAGTTGTGCTAATTGGAAACATTATCGTGTATCAGACCATTGTTTCTTTGGTTTAAATTACTGCTGCGTTTCTTAGTTTTGTCTGAAAAAATATTATTAAAGCTGTAAAAGTGCATGATAGTGGCACATACACGCAAAATAAATTAATTAATTAAAACGGGTCGGAGGAGCAAGTTGGCTCTTAATGTAATTTATTTGATCACTAATAATTTAATAATTAAGCCTCATTCAGACCATTATAGACTCACATACCTATTGTGTGGATTTTTATCTGCTGACAGCAGCAGAGTCGAAGAAAAGTCTTTAGAAAACAGAAGCGAACCAGTACCTTCTCCGGGTCAGCGCTGTTGTCGTCTTACAAATATTCCTCACATCTGTTGGTGACTAAAAACGCCTTTTTTAAAACTGTTTTTGTATCAATTCTCTGCTCTGCTGGGACCTCAAAGCTCCAGTCATCTCGCCGCCATCTTGAGTTGAGGAACGCATGCGCCAAAGTGATGTCATAGGCTGTTTCCTTGAAAAACAAGCTAGGGCTCATCGAGGGAGGAGTCAAAGGTTTCACGCCACACACTACACTTGACTCATTCTCAGGCGCCATCTAGTGGCGAAGGCTATGCACCACATGGACAGAGTGGCTTAAAACCCACTTAAACTAAGCTTTTTTATGGAGCACCTTTTATATCATGTTATTTACTCTTATGATTGACTTTATATTTATGATGCATACTGCAGTCAGGGACTTCTCGAAAAACTCAGATTTACAGAAAATGGCCACAGATTCATGACAGAATAAAATCACTAATGTAATGTTGCAATTTTATTTGGCCATTTTTCCTCTGCTTTGAGGCTCAAATAAGTTTTGCGACTCCATCAAAAAAAAATTTGGACAAAAATTGCTTAAAATGGTTCTTTTCATAGAGGTTGCTGGCCCTCCTGTAGTGCTACAGTTACCAGCAGCCATCAGACTGTTAATTTCCCAAATGAATTTATGTAGCAGATAAAGCCCAGAGGAGAGCAGGAAGAGAAGAAAACTTCCAATAAAATAATGTTCATCTGTGGTAATTTTAAAATTGACTTGAATCAAAATAAGCACAAGACAGAGGACTTCATCAATACTTTGTATAGACTAAGCCTACATCCAAAAATCATCAAACCCAGTGAGATTATCTCTCAGTGTGGAACATTAATTGATAACATATTGACTAAGTTTAGACCAGGGGTCTGCAATCAGCAGCTCAGGAGCCCCATGTAGCTCTTCTGTCCTGAGCCAGTGACTCCTTAAGGCCTTGACAATAAATTCAAAACTTTTAGTAAAAAGAGGATGCAGATTTGTGAGGGAAAGAAACTGAAAATTTACTAGAAAAATAACAAATTTATAAGTAAAGTTGGAAATTTATGCCAAAAATTCTCACGTCTGCAAGAAATAGTCCGAAAATTTCTGGAAAAAAAGCCTACAAATTTATTAGAAATGTTGTGATTTTTTTTTTTTTTAATCTATGTGAAAAGTGCTGCAAATTTACCTGAAAAAAGTAACAAATTTACAAGGGAGAATAGCACTAATTTATTAGGAAAATAGAAAATTTATGCCAGAAATATGATAAATTTAGGGGAAAAAGTTGCAATCTTCGAGGAAAAACACCCTTGCAAATTTGCAATAAAAATCAGAATTTTTTTTAAAAAAAAATCACAAATTTAATGGAAAAGTTGCATTTGTAACAAGAAAAAAAAGTCAAATTTATGTGGGAAGAGGCTGCAAATTCACCTTAAAAGCAACAATTTTTAAACTAAAATATGAAATTTATTAGAAAACCACAAATGTTCTGCCAAACATTTCACAAATTTTGGAAAAATTATAATTTTGTAAGGAGAAAGCTGCTGGTATTGATGGTGTCAGGCCAGTCTGGACTGGTCACGTTGCTGTTTTACCTTAGTTTTTAGGCTCAGATATTTTTGTGGCTCCATGCAGATTTTGCTGGTCAAAAATCTCTCAAAGTCGCTCTTTGCATAGGAGAGGTTGCCGACCCCTGGTTTAGACAATGATGTAGTGAATGGATTATTAATAAACTATATCAGTGGTGGTGGTGAGTTGGATCCAATGGGAGGAGAGGATGCCATTCAGACCTGGTAGACCCAAACGTATAGTGAGGGTGTGCTGGGAACATCTGGCTGAGGCCTCTGTCCGGGAGGTCTTCAACTCCCACCTCCGGAAGAACTTCAACCACATTCCAAGGGAGTCTGAAGACACTGAGTCTGAATGGGCCATGTTCTCCACCTCCATTGTTGAAGCGGCTGCCCAGAGCTGTGGCTGCAAAGTTGTTGGTGCATCTCCTGGTGGCAACTCCCGAATCAAGTGGTGGACATCAATGGTGAGGGGGGCCATTAAGCTGAAGAAGGAGTCCTATCAAGCTTGGTTGGCTTGTGGGACTACCAAAGCAGCTGAGGTGTACCGATAGGCCAAGCAGAGTGCAGTTCTGGTGGTTGCTGAAGCAAAAACTCGGGTGTGGGAGGAGTTCAGTGAGGCCATGAAACAAGACTTTTGGTCGGCGTCGAAGAGATTCTGGCAAACTGTGGCTCAGGAGGGAGAAGCAGCTCCCTGTCCACACTGTGTATGGTGCGGATGGGGCGCTGCTGGCTTCGGCTGGGGATATCGGCGGACGGTGGAACAAATACTTCAAGGATCTCCTCAATCCCACTGACACACCTTCCACAGACGATGCAGGGCTTGTGGACAAGGAGGACGACTTGCCCACCACAGGGGCTGAGGTTGCCATGGTGGTTAAAAAGCTCCTTGGTGGCTGGGCCCCGGGGGTGGACGAGATTCGCCCCGAGTACCTCAAGGCCCTGGATATTGTAGGGTTGTCATGGTTGACACGCCTCTGCAACATTGCATGGAGGTTGGGGACAGTGCCTTTGGCATGGCAAACCGGGGTGGTGGTTCCTCTCTTCAAGAAAGGGGACCGGAGGGTGTGCTCCAACTTTAGAGGGATCACACTCCTCAGCCTCCCTGGGAAGGTCTATGCCAAGGTACTGGAGAGGAGAGCCCGACCGTTGGTTGAACCTCGGATTCAGGAGGAGCAGTGTGATTTTCATTCTGGCCGTGGCACATCGGACCAGCTCTTTACCCTCTCGAAAATCCTCGAGGGTTCGTGGGACTTTGCCCAACCAATTTACATGTGTTTTGTGGACTTGGAGAAGGCATTCGACCGTGTCCCTCGTGGCTTATTGTGGGGGGTGTTTCGGGAGTATGGGGTATCGGGCTTGTTATTACGAGCTATCTGGTCTCTATACGACCGTTGTGAGAGTTTGGTTCGTATTGCCAACACTCGGTCGGACTCATTCTCAGTGAGAGTTGGACTCCATCAGGGCTGCCCTTTGTCACCGATCCTGTTCATAATTTTTATGGATAGGATTTCTAGGCACAGCCAGGGAACGGAGAGTGTCCTGCTTGGTGACCACAGGATCTTGTCTCTGCTGTTTGTAGATGATGTTGTCCTGTTGGCTTCATCCAGCAATGACCTACAGGTCTTACTGGGACGTTTTGCCGTTGAGTGAAGCAGCTGGGATGAAAATCAGCACCTCCAAGTCCGAGTCCATGGTCAATCCATGGACAATCCTCAGCCAGAAAAAGGTGGATTGTCCTCTCCGGGTTGGGGACAAGCTCCTGCCCCAAGTGGAGGAGTTTAAGTATCTCGGGGTCTTATTCACGAGTGAGGGGAGAATGGAGCGAGAGTTTGACAGATGGATCAGGGCAGCATCTGCAGTGATGCGGACGCTGTACCGGTATGTTGTGGTGAAGACGGAGCTGAGCTCTAAAGCAAAGTTGTCGATTTACCAGTCAATCTACGTTCCTACTCTCACCAATGGTCATGAGCTTTGGGTAATGACTGAAAGAATGAGATCACAGATACAAGCAGCTGAAATGAGCTTTCTTAGTAGGATTGCTGGACTCACCCTTAGAGATAGGGTGAGGAGCTCAGTCATCCGGGAGAGGCTCAGAGTACAACCGCTGCTCCTCCATACTGAAAGGAGCCAGTTGAGGTGGTTTGGGCAGCTGATCAGGATGCATCCTGGGTGCCTCCCACTGAGGTGTTTTGGACACGTCCCACTGGGAGTAGACCCCGGGGAAGACCCAGTACTTGCTGGAGAGACTACGTCTCTCAGCTGGTCTGGGAACACCTTGGTATCCCCTCTGAAGAGCTGGAGCAGGTAGCTGGGGAGAAGGAAGTTTGGGCTTCCCTGGTTGAACTGATGCCTCTGCAACCTGGACCTCCGGAAAAGCGGTAGAAGATGGATGGATGAATTGATTATATCAGTGACAACCTGCCAGTATTTAGATTTGATGACAGCAGCTATTAAAAAAATCTATAAATTCATTATAACAGAAAGGGAAATGGATGCATTAAAAGGACTTGCTAAAATATGACGGAATCAACAGACATGGACAAATTTGTTGGAAACCTTCCATTAAAGAAAGAAAATCTCACAGTGGATACTGAAATAGCATGAAACTGACATAAGTAATAATAAATATGTCTTTACACTTAATGTCTTTATTCTCCTTTTCATCAATTCATAATGTACTTCTGCTGTTTACCA
Source organism: Pholidichthys leucotaenia (assembly GCA_020510985.1). NCBI lineage: Eukaryota > Metazoa > Chordata > Actinopteri > Cichliformes > Pholidichthyidae > Pholidichthys > Pholidichthys leucotaenia. The sequence goes on along the minus strand of CM035843.1, from coordinate 162,176,170 downwards.
TTTTATTATTTTTTTTATTTACATGTACAAATAAAGCATTCAATCAATTCGTAATCTGCTAAAATACACAAATGCATTCAATGCCATCTACCACATTTAACTTTTTTGGTGGGGAAGACACTCCAGACCACTTACCACCATCCAACACCCCCCCCCCCCCCAATCAAAAACAGTCAGAGTGTCTGTGAAGCAAGCACATTCAAGATTAGAGGGCTGAGGGCCCAAAGCAGAGTGAATATACAGATATCTGGTGATAGATGTTCAAACCAGACTGATTTATATTTACATAGCAGCTTCAATAATAAAACAAAAAAAAAAAAAACAAAAAAAAAACATTTCATTCACACAAAAGTGACTTAAAGGAGAACTGGATAATATTTTCATGAAAACAAATATTTAAAAAAAATTACATCAACAAAATGTTTAGAAAGGTACAGAATTAAAGTCTATCTTCTCAAAAAATATATATTGATGAAATAAATAGTTTTTAAAAATTTATGGGTCCAAAATAATCATAATATTTACATACGAGTAGCTGGGATGAGATTCTGGTGGCTGGCAACATATAGTGGTGTGAAAAAGTGTTTGCCCCCTTCCTGATTTCTCATTGCTTGGTATGTTTGTCACACTTAAATGTTTCAGATCATCAAACAAATTTTAATATTAGACCAAGATAACACAAGTAAACACAAAATTCAGTTTTTAAATAAAGGTGCTTATTATTAAGGGTAAAAAAAAATTCAAACCTACATGGCCCTGTGTGAAAAAGTGACGCCCCCCCCCCCCCCGGTTAAAACATAAATTAACTGTGGTTTATCACATATTTTGAAAACTGAGTTCAATTTCTCTAGCCACACCCAGGCCTGATTACTGCCACACCTGTTCTCAGTCAACAAATTACTTAAATAGGACCTGCCTGACAAAGTGAAGTAGACCAAAAGATCCTCAAAAGCTAGGCATGCTGCGATCAAAGAAATTCAGGAACAAATGAGAAACAAAGTAATTGAGATCTATCAGTCTGGAAAAGGTTATAAATCATTTCTAAAGATTTGGGACTCCAGTGAACCACAGTGAGAGCCATTAACCACAAATGGTGAAAACATGGAACAGTGGTGAACTTTCCCAGGAGTGGCCTGGCAACCAAAATTACCCCAAGAGCGCAACGACGACTCATCCAAGAGGTCACAAAAGACCCCACAAAAACATCCAAAGAACTGCAGGCCTCACTTGCCTGATGAAGATTGCAGTGGACAGTCGAAACATATAAAGGTAAAAACAGCTCCTTTCTATCCTTGTCTTTAACCCTTTAACTGCCAAATTCGCCATATGGCGCCTGGGGAAACGCAAGGCAACTCAAGGCCCCCACAGTGGTCAAGAGTGGTAAAAAAAATTTTGTCAATAAAATACTTCAGCTTTCCACGGCTATAACTTGAAAGTTACAAGAGATAATAGCTTACTGTCAATTAGAAAAATGTAGAATATGATCCAAAGTTTCAGATAAGAATAAATTTACACATCTAATTTGCATAATGTCGCGGCAGCTAAAATAAATTACATAACTCAGTCAAAAGTGGACTTTGGACACATTTACATAAAGAATGGTGGGGTTTTTTTGACACCGATTTGTCTACAGGGGTATGTTTTTATCTAATCTTCAAAGTATATGAACCAGAAAATCAATAAAATATCAAAAAAACATAGTTCTCTTTTACCTGTTACTGGGAGGGGGGCTCACCCGCCCATGTGACTGGTCCATTTTCGTCCATCGTAGCCAATTGTGTTTGCTCAGCCATTTACACCGTGTACCACATCTACAAACTCTTATGATTAGCCCACATGAATTTCGTTTGTATTACGTGGCTATTTTTTCTGTTTGGTGCATTATTCCTGTGGGAATCCATGCCACCCGTGGGCGCCGCCATCTTGATACAGGGAGCTCAGTTTTTTGTTACATTGACCTCAATGTAACACGTTTACTTAGAAATTTACACCCGTGTACCACATCTACAAACTTTTACGATTATCCCACGTGAATTTCGTTTGTATTACACGGCTATTTTTCCCGTTTCATGCAGTTTCCGTCATCATTGCTGTCGCAATGACCACGCACAGCGGCATCCACATTGGTGTGTGAGCTCAAAGAGGAAAAAAGAATAATAATAATGAGGATTTCTCCTTCTTTGCTATATTCCATGTCAGCCATGATTCCTTCGGCGCGTGTCTGCCACCTTCTAAACTGTCAGATCAATAGAGATTAGTACAAATTCTCAGTATAGCCGGGGGACGTCAGTAAGTTGACACGTGCAGTTGCTGTGCTGTGCCACTGGGGGCGCGTGACCCGTCCATTTAATCTGGGCAGTAAAAGAGTTAATAAGAAAACAAATGGCTAATAATTAAAAAGAAGACAAAATGAACATACTCAAGCTACTCACTTGCCTCAGTTAAGGTCAGTGTTCATGACTCCACCATAAGAAAGAGACTGAGCAAAAATGGCCTGCATGGCAGAGTTCCAAGTTGAAAACCACTGCTGAGCAAAAAGAACATAAAGGCTAGTTTCAGTTTTGCCAGAAAACATCTTGATGATCCCCAAGACTTTTGGGAAAATACTCTGTGGACTGACAAGACAAAAATTAAACTTTTTGGAAGGTGTGTGTCCCATTACATCTGGCATAAAAGTAACACAGCATTTCAGAAAAGGAACATCATACAAACAGTAAAATATGGTGTTGGTAGTATGGTGGTCTGGGCTGTTTTGCTGCTTCAGGACCTGGAAGACTTGCTGTGGTAAATGGGACCATGAATTCTGCTGTCTACCAAAAAATCTTGAAGGAGAATGTCCGGCCATTTGTCCATGACCTCAAGCTGAAGCGCACTTGGGTCCTGCAGCAAGACAATGATCCAAAACACACCAGCAAGTCCACCTCTGAATGGCTTAAGAAAAACAAAATGAAGACTTTGGAGTGGCCTAGTCAAAGTCCTCACCTGAACCCAATAGAGATGCTGTGGCATGACCTTAAAAAGGCAGTTCTTGCTCAAAAACCCTCCAAAGTGGCCAAATTACAACAATTCTGCAGAGATAAGTGGGCCAAAATTCCTCCACAGCGCTGTAAAAGACTCATTGCCAGTTACTGCAAATGTTTGATTGCAGTTGTTGCTGCTAAGGGTGGTCCAACCAGTTATTAGGTTTAGGAGGCAATCACTTTTTCACACAGGGCTATGTAGGTTTGGATTTTTTTTTACCCTTAATAATAAACACCTTCATTTAAAAACTGCATTTTGTGTTTACTTGTGTTATCTTTGTCTCATATTTAAATTTGTTTGAAGATCTGAAACATTTAAGTGTGACAAACATACAAAACAATGAGAAATCAGGAAGGGGGCAAACACTTTTTCACACCACTGTAGATATAGACAAACACTAGACAGGACATGGCTAACATTTTCATGGCAAATGGAGGCACCATTTTCTGTAGGTAATTGTAATGTTTGACAGTACCTGCAGCATTGTGATAACAGGATACACAATTGTTCATTGGATTTATTGTAATCATATAAATAAGCTATGTATATGTATAACATGACTAGCCAGATAGTCAGGTCCTTTAGTGTTTATCTACTGTATGTCTATGTCACGTATCTCTACCAAGTAGTTGGTCCAAGAGTAAGTGTGACATCTACTGGCCAGGATGTCAGAATATTGCCACTATCACCTTTAAACTAACTAACTAACTAACCTGCACTTATATAGCGCTTTTCTAGTCACAAAGACCACTCAAAGCGCTTTCATTAATACTAACCCTCTATTCTAAGGGCCTATAGGAAACAGATATCTAGGGACAATTTAGAACAGCCAATTAACCTAACATGCATGTTTTTGGCATGTGGGAGGAAACCGGAGAAATCCCGGAGTAAACCCACGCAACATGGGGAGAACATGCAAACTCCACACAGATCACTGTTGGTCGGGGGCTGGGATCGAACCCACGATCCCACGATCCCCACAATCCCCCAGCCAAGGGTAAACTGTGCTGCCGCAGTGCTAACCACTGCGCCACCGTGCAGTGGTGGTTTAATTTTAAACCTGAAATTAATACTCTAAAGACTTTACCGGAGCCCAACTGTGAGTTGTCATGTGGAAACTAAAACTAGAATGACTGAAACATTCCCCATATATTTTTCGAGATTACGGCTTCTCATCAGTGTGAATTCTCATGTGCTGTTTCAACTGACTATCAAGCGTAAAACTTTGCCAACATTTTACAAGAAAACTGCATCTAACTCGTGTGAATTTTCATGTGTCTTTTCAAATTACCATGAAAATTAAAACTTTGCCCACATGATTCACAAGTATATGGCTTCTCACCTGTGTGAATTCTCATGTGTTGTTTCAAATAATGATGTTGAGTAAAACTCTGACCACATGTTTCACAAGAAACTGGTTTCTCACCTGTGTGAATTCTCATGTGAGTTTTTAAATTACAGCGTTGAGCAAAACTTTGCCCACATGTTTCACAAGAAAATGTCTTCTCACCTGTGTGAATTCTCATGTGAGTTTTCAGAGTTCTAGGATGATTAAATCCTTGCCCACATGTTTCACAAGAAAATGGCTTCTCACCTGTGTGAATTCTCATGTGATTTCTTACATAACGACGCTCTGTGAAACCTTGGCCACATGTTTCACAAGAAAATGGCTTCTCACCTGTGTGGATTCTCATGTGTTTTTTCAAACTACTATAAAAATTAAAACGTTGCCCACATGATTCACAAGAATATGGCTTCTCACCTGTGTGAATTCTCATATGAATTTTCAAATAATGATGTTGATTAAAACTTTGACCACATGTATCACAAGAAAATGGCTTCTCACCAGTGTGAAGTCTCATGTGAACTTTTAAATTATAACGTTGAGTAACACCTAACCCACATATTTCACAGGAAAATGGCTTCCCACTTGTGTGACTTGTCATGTGTTTCTTCAAAGAACAAAGACGATTAAATCTTTGCATACATACTCCACAAGAAAATGGTTTCTCACCTGTGTGGATGCTCAAGTGCTTTTTCAGTCCATCATGTAGAGTAAATCTTTGCCCACATGTTCCACAAGAATACGGCTTCTCACCTGTGTGAATTTTCATGTGTTTTATCAAATTACCACTGCAAGTAAAACTTATCCCACATGTTCCACATGAAAACGGCTTCTCACCAGTGTGAATTCTCTCATGGATTGATAAACCACTCCTCTGACGGAATGCCTTCCCACACATGTGGCAAACATGTGGCTTATTGACTGTGTGATATTTCTTCTTTTGGGACTCATTCTTAAAGTCTTTGTCCTTATCAAAACATTTTACAGACTTTTCACCTGTGTCAGTATCACACTGATCCTCTGACATGGAGCCGTTGTCTACATTGTTACCATCACTTCTGTTTCTGTGAAGTCTCTTCTTTGGCTCTTCATGTTTACTTGATCCTGGGTTTACGTTCTTACCTGCTTCCTGGTCTTGGCTCTCAGTATCAGGAGAGCTGTGAGAGAGGAGCTGCTCACTGTTTGGTTCACTTTCACTGTTGTCATTGTCCTCATCAATAGGAGTCACCATGAAGGTATCAGTCTCTTGTTTCAGTCCAAAGTGTTCTTCCTCCTGACTGGTGCAGAGTTCTTCCTTTTCCTCTTTAACCTGTGCAGCATCTTGTCCCTCCTGGTCCAGACTGGAGTTTCTCTCCTGGTTCCAGAGCTGATGAACAGTGAGAACTTCCTCCTCCTTACAGTCATGTAGCTGTGGAGCATCTGAGGGAAAAATAGACACAAGAACATTGGTAGTATTAAAAAAAGAAGAAGTATTCAGGGTAACTACATTCCATTTTCAAATACTGAACAGGAGTCTTCTGCATGAATACTTCAATCACTTATTTCAGTGAAATTCTAACTGTACAAATGTAAAAAGTATTTGGATGCAGCAGTGTGACGGACTTCTTAGCCTGGACCAGGGATGAAACAGTTATCAGTTTCTACTGGTACCACAGGGAGACCCTCAACATTTAGTGTTGACTGCACATGTAACACAGATCTCTGATTAGGATCCTACATGAGTCACATTAATGTTTGTTCAGTCAGACATTATAGTTTTACATACCTATTCTCTGTAAATTTACCACAGGTCTGCTGGTGAAATCAAACAGTCTGTGCGGATGGTCCGTCATTCTTTGAAACTCTGCAGAGAAAAGCAGACATCAATAACCCTTCTTAACCAAATAGAACTTTAGTTTACCATCTTAGTTAGAATGTGATATCAGTCCAGTGGTTTTCAACCTCTTCTGAGCTATGGCACCCTTTTTGCATTGAAAAAAAATCCCGTGGCAATCCACAAACCAAAAATGTTATAAAAATGACTCATGGTAGCCTATTAGGGTATTTGTGATGACAATTCAGTTTTGTAATTTATTTACACTTACTGTGAAGCATGATGTGATTATATACAAAGTCAATGGATAGACACAAACACACATTTGCTCCAGATGAAGTAAATACACATGAATTTGTGTCAGCATGAGTTGAATTTTGTTTCAATAAGGCCAAAAAGTAAGTGCGACACCTACTGGCCAGGAGGACAAAATGTCTCGATCACCTTTAAATTGCACTAGAAGTCAGTAAAGTCATTCTTTAAGACAAACCTCAAACATTTCGGTAACATTTTATCTGTTTCACTCTCGCAATGAGTCTTTGTTTTCAGAGTGTTTACCTTCATGGTGACTTCTTGTTTTCAGTCGTCTCTTCTTTGATTTGGGTTCTTCTTCTTTAGTCGATCCTGAATCTACATTCCAGCTTCCTTCCTCATCTTGGATCTCAGTTCCAGCAGAGTTGTGAGAGAGGAGCTGCTCACTGTTCAGTTCTGCTTCACTCTGCTGGTTTTCCTCAGAAATAAGATTCACCGTGAAGGTATCGGCCTCCAGCTTCACTACCAGCTGTTCTCCCTCCTGACTGATGCAGAGTTCCTCCCATTCCTCTTTAACCTGTGGAGATTCCGGTTCCTCCTGTTGCTTTTTCATCTGTGGAGGTTCTGGTTCCTCCTGGTCCAGAACAGAGTTCATTTCCTGTTTCCAGAGCTGCTGTTCAGCCAGAACTTCCTCCTTCCTACAATCAGGTTGCTGTGAGAAGTCTGGCGAGACAAAGAGAAAAAGAGTTTGACATTATAAATTCATGAGAGAAAAATATATCACAATTGGGATTAAAAACATATTTAAACAAAAAAAATCCAAATTTGCACCAAAAAGATGCAAAGGTGAGAAACTCTAGTCACCTCAAAATTAGACTTGATAATAATTCAGAGAACTGTGGTGCAATTCTAAAACGGTTCTTGGTGCATCTTTTTTTCTTATTCAGGATTTCTTTTTTCCTCAGACAGTGGTAATAATAATAATAATGGATTGCATTTATATGGCGCCTTTCATGATACCCAAAGCGCTTTACAATGAGTCCATTATTCATTCACTCCACAGACAGACAATGGTAGTGGTAAGCTACTGCTGTAGCCACAGTTGCCCTGGGGCAGACTGACAGAAACGTGGCTGCCAATCCACGCCAATGACCTCTCCTACCACTACCTAACATCTATAAACATTCATACCCAGTGTCATGGACACTGGAGGCAAAGTGGGTAAAGTGTCCTGCCCAGGGACACAATAGCAGGATGTCTGGGAAGAGCAGGATTCGAACCACTAACCCTCCAGTTATTGGACAACCCGCTCTACCTCCTGAGCCACTGCCGCCCCACTGGTGAGGTATGCTGTTGGACTGACAGATTCAAGATGGGGGTGGGGTGACTTCTGGTTATGGCTGCCACGTGAGAAGGACACGTCTCACTCTGCTCTGCTCCTGGAGAAAAAAAATCGGCAAATAACTCTCTCATTTGGGACAGAACGTATCCCAGCGTTTGGGCGAGGATATGTCGGTGAAGCCTAAGGCTGGAAAACCAGGTAGAGGAAAAAGCGAGCCGCAGAAACAGTCCAAATTAACGGACTTTCAGGTCTGTGACGCAGCAGATAAAGCTCCATATATGGCGGAGGAAGCTAGCAGCGGTGCGGTATCTGCGGGAAACGGCACAGGTGTGGTGCTAGCTGCCATAAGTTCAATGAGAGCAGACTTTTCCTCTAAATTTGATGGGATTATGGCAGCGTTGGAAGGAATGAGAAAGGAATTGGGTGACTGCGTAGAACGAATGGCGCAGGTGGAGCTTCGTGTCTCTAGTGCTGAAGATGACGTCACCTGTCTTCAATTAAAGGTGCGCACTTTGGAAAAAAAAAAAATAAATGTCTGGAAGATAATGTCCTGGATTTGGAGTCCCGGTCGAGACGGAACAACTTGAGGCTGGTGGGTCTACCGGAGGAATCCGAAGGTCGGGACTCATGTTCCTTTCTGGAAAAGTGGATTCCGGAGGCGCTGGGCAGCGCGGAGCTGCAATCAGCAGTGGTTCTGGAAAGCGCACACCGTATTGGCCCACGGAGAGATAAGGGACCACCGAGGACCCTAATTATGAAGTTCCTCAGCAACAGAGACAGGATGAAGATCTTCAACGCTGCACGAGCTAAAGGAGAGATTAAACACCAGGACCAGCAGGTGCGGTTCTACCCAGATTTGGCCACAGGAATCCAACAATTGAGGAAGCAGTTTGATCCCGTACGTAAAGAGCTGCGCAACCTTGGGATTCGTCATGGTGTAATTTATCCTGCGAGACTGTTGACCACGTATGGGGGCAGAACCCACATCTTCAAGACCCCAGAGGAGGCGCAGGAGTTCATCAAGAAGATCCAAGAAGAGACTGGTAGGAGCTAAGCATGAACAAAATATAAGGTAGAATATTTAAGCATTTGCACAGGCATCTGACTGACTTGAAGCAAATAGCAAGTTTACAAAATATAGATTGTATTATATATTAAAAAAAAACCAAACAAACTATGATGTACAAAGTTGCTAAAAATTTTGGAGTTAAGTTGGAAAACTACAGAGGAGAGTTAATGTTACGTCATTAAAAGCAGTAGAGTTAGGGTGATTGGGAGGATGAAGAAGGAGTGGCTTTGGCTGTTCCTCGTGGGTGTGGAGCGGTCGATGGCTATATCGGGAGACAGAATTTTTCTTTTGATTTTGGGGGGATCGCCACAAATGTGGGAAGGGGGAATTTGTTTGTGTGTAGTTTGTAGGATGAATGTTCAACCACTCATTTTTTTGCTTCTGTGTATGAGCATGTTTACACTGCAAGGTAATCCCAAACTCCCTATTGATCATAAACCAAAGCGTTAATCTTAATTTAACTTCATGGAATTGCAGAGGTCTACAAAATTTTAAAAAACTTAAACAAGTTATGAATAAAATAAAAGACATGGGTTCAAAAATTGTGTTTTTACAAGAAACTCATCTAATAGAGGAGGATGTAAAAAGAATTAGGAGTAGATGGCAAGGAAGTGTTTTCACCACATCATTTTCATCCCGAGCCAGGGGAGTTATGACTCTCATACATAAATCAGTCCCATTTCAAGTGAAAAATGTAATTGGAGACAAATTTGGAAGATATGTAATCATTCAAGGATCTTTGCTATTAGAAAATATAAATTTGGTGAACTTATATGGTCCCAATATAGATGATCAAAAGTTCTTTGTTAATTTATTTCTTATCTTATCATCACTTACAGGGCAACATATAATAGCAGGGGATTTTAATTGTACATTGAATCCCGGTATAGATAGATCAACAGGACTGGACTGTACGCACAATGGATGTAGGATGACCATTAATCATTTTATGAAAGAATTGAGATTGCTAGATATATGGAGAGAAATGAAACCACAAGTTAAAGCCTACTCTTGTTATTCCAGTACCTACAAGACATTCTCAGGTATTGATTATTTTTTGATCTCCACAGAATTAAGGTCCAAGATTCAAAACTGCTTTTATGATAACATCGTGATCTCTGATCATGCACCCTGCTGTCTAATATATGTAGATAAGAAATTGACAAAGGAATCAGGTAGATGGCAATTTCAGCATAAATGGCTTCAGGATGAGGAATTTGTCAAGTACATAGAAAAACAGATAGATGAGTTCTTTGACATCAATACTACACAAACATCAGCATGTGTAAAGTGGGAGGCTTTCAAAGCTTTTATTAGGGGACATATTATTAGTTATACAGGTTCAAAATCTAAGAAGACTCGAGAGGAGAGAGCCCAATTGGAACATAAAATAAAAAGTCTTCAAGAAAAAGTGTATGCAGGAAGTGATCCAAGGTTGGAGAACGAATTACTGATTTTGAGAGCTGAATATGACAAAAAATCAGCGAATAGAGCTGCCTCGAGTCTTCTAAGATTGAAACAATCTTTTTATGAACAAGGTGAAAAATCAGGAAAATTATTGGCATGGCAGATTAAACAATTAGAATTTAAAACACCAATTACCAGTATTATAAGTAACGGACAGGTAGTTATAGATCCTTAAGAAATTAATAGAGCCTTTAGAGATTACTATGAAAAATTATATGATACCAAAAATGAATCTGATTTAACAAAACTAAATGGGTTTTTGAACGAACTATCTATACCGTGTATTCCAAATGAAAACAGGGAGATATTGGAGTCTAAAATTAGTCAAGAAGAAGTTGGGTTAGCCATTGATAATATGAAATCAGGAAAAAGTGCAGGACCAGATGGTCTTCCAGTTGACCTTTATAAAAAATTTAAGAATAAATTAATAAAACCTTTTTTGGAAATGGTTTTAGAAGCATTTCAAAATAGTAATTTACCATCATACATGAATAATGCCGTAATTATACTGTTGCCAAAACCAGGTAAACCCTCTAATAAATGTGAAAATATGAGACCAATAAGCCTATTAAATGTCGACCTTAAGATAATCTGTAAAATTTTAGCAAGACGAATACAAGAAATTTTACCAAATATTATTAATCAAGATCAGAATGGCTTTATAAAGGGAAGACAAGGCTTCCATAATGTAAGAAGACTATTTAATATTATTTATTCTAATAAAGAAGCACCGGATACAGCTCTCCTATCACTGGACGCCGAAAAGGCCTTTGATAGAGTCGAATGGCCCTTTCTTTTTGAAGTCTTACAAAGGTTTGGACTTGGAAATAATTTCATAAAATGGGTTCAGATAATATACAATAATGCTACAGCAGAAATCCTAACAAATAACAATATTTCAAAATCAATAAAAATCAATAGAGGATGTCGACAAGGCTGTCCACTTTCACCTTTACTGTTTACTATGGCAATTGAACCTTTAGCGATGGCGATACGTTTACATTCACAAATATATGGAATTAAAGTTGGACCAACAGAACATAAAATCTCCCTGTACGCCGATGACATAATTTTGTTTATGTCAAATCTTAAAAAATCAATTCCGACCTTGTTGAATTTAATAAAGAATTTTGGGGAAATATCAGGATATAAAATAAATAAAACTAAATCTTCAATATTAATGCTAAATGAGACCCAGAGAAATTACCCAGCCCCTGAGGTAAATCAATTCAACGTTGTAAATCAGTTTAAATATTTAGGAATCCAAATTGTGCCTAAGCTAGAATCAGTCGCCAGTGTCAACTATGAAGCCTTAATGACAGATATCAATGAGTTAATTCAGAGATGGATGTCACTACCAATGTCGATGATCGGGAGAATCAATATACTTAAAAGTAATATTTTACCTAAAATACTTTATTTATTTCAATACATCCCCTTACCACCACCTTTAGATTTATTCTCAAGAATTAAAAAAAAGTTAGTGGAATTTATATGGAACAACAGGAGGGCTAGATTACGTCTGTCTTTATTATATTTACCATTTGATCGTGGAGGTCTGAAATGTTCAAATTTTATGTTGTATTATTGGTCGGCACAACTGAGGTCTATGACATATTATTTTTCATTAAATGATCTCCCTCACTGGACTGAAATGGAATCATACAATTTACCTTTACCTCTTCCCATATTCATATACTCAGATTCGGCAAAAAAATTACAAAAACAAGTTAAAAATCCATTTGTAAAGCATATGATCAAAATATGGTGTGAAGCTAAAAACTATTTAAAAAAACCACACTTATTGTCACAATTTAGCCCAATATGGGGTAATCAATATTTTAAACCAGGGAGAGCGGATGCTGTATTTAAAGTATGGAATTTAAAAGGGATTCAAAGGATTCAAGATTTATATTTGCCATGTGCAGATAACATAATGTCTTTTGAAGAGCTGAGGATCAAATTTAATCTTAATAGAACACATTTTTTTAAATATCTTCAACTTAGAAACTTTATTCGATCAAATCAAAATAAAGCTCTCACTCGACCTATTTATTCATCCTTGGAAAAAATGTTGATGAAAGATAGTAAAAGAAAGGGTATTATTTCAGAGTTTTATAACTCATTGACACTATCCTCAAGTGAAAACTCACAGAAAAGATTAAACTACTGGAAAGAAGATCTGCAAACTGAAATTTCAGAGGAACAATGGGAATTGGCTTGTACAGAAGCTCAAACCAAATCAATAAATGTACGTCTTAAATTGATACATTTTAAATGGTTAATAAGGATGTATGTTACACCGGAGGAGTTAAATAGATATAACAAAAATATACCAGATACGTGCACAAAATGCATGGAAAGTAAAGGAACCCTATTTCATTGTGTATGGGAATGTAGAATAATTAGAATGTTTTGGGAAGAGGTGAGGGTAACAATTGAAAAAATAATCTCAAAACAAATCATATTGAATCCTAAACTGTTTTTGTTGGGTCTGTACCCAGAAAAGCATAACTTTAATAAAAGTGAAAGAACATTCATAGACCTCAGTTTGCTTAATGCCAAAAAATGTATTGCACTACTGTGGAAAAAGACTCATAGACCAGATGTGACTCAGTGGTTAAGACAGATGTTAACAAACCTTCCATTAGAAAGAATAACATACATACTGAAATCAAAGGAAATTGTGTTTGAGAATATATGGAGACCTTTTATTGATTATGTAAAAAATTTAAACATAACTCTTGAAGAGGAAGGTGAATGATGTGTGTGGACCTTGTAAATTCCAAACTGGTGAACATAATATGTATACTTATGTAATGGATTGTCTAGACTAAACAGAGGAGCATTGTTGAAGACTTGATTTTGTTGGTGGTTGTGGGTGTTTTTAGTGCATTTTTTTTGGTAGTACTTTAGTGTTAGTGTTTGATTGTTTGTGTCATGTTTGTTAAAAAAAAAAAAGGTTCAATAAAGATATTGTGGAAAAAAAAAAGATGGGGGTGGTGTTACATCAGGGATCAGCTTTGAGCTTCTTCTTGTTTGCTATGGTGATGGACAGGCTGACAGACGAGGTCAGGCAGGAGTCTCTATGGACCATGATGTTTGCAGACAACATTGTGATCCGAAGTGAGAGTAGGGAGCAGGTGGAAGAGAACCTGGAGAGGTGGAGGTATGCTCTGGAGAGAAGAGGAACGATAGTCAATAGAAAGAAGACAAAACACATGAGTGTGAATGAGAGGGAGGCAGGTGTAACGGTGAAGATGTAAGGAGTAGAACAAGTGAAGGTAGATGAGTTTAAATACCTGGGGTCAACCATCCAAAGCAATGGAAAATGCACAAGAGAGGTGAAGGGCAGCTTGGTGGCACAGTGGTTAGCACTGTGGCAGCACAGTAAAAAGGTCTCGGGATCGATTCCACCCCGACCATCGTAGGTTTGATCCCATCCCCTGACCATCAGTGACCCTTCTGTGTGGAGTCTGCATGTTCTCCCCGTGTCTGTGTGGGTTTACTCTGGGTACTCCGGTTTCCTCCCACAGGCCAAAAACATGCAAGTTAGGTTAACTAGAGACTCCAAAATGGCCCTAGGTGTGAATGGTGAAGGGATTGGCGCCGCACTGTGGCTACCTCATCCATCTAGTTGGATGCCCTGTAATTTTCATATTGTGGGACTAATAAAGGATTATAAATAAAAAATAAAATAAATAAAAGAGAAAGAGAAAATAAAAAAGAAAAGAGTGCAGGCAGGGTGGAGTGGGTGAAAGCACTCTGTTTTTATTGTTAATATTTTAATGTTTATTGTAAATTGCTATTTTTACAGACAGTGGAAGTTGATGGACATTGATATCAATCAATGTAAACTTGCCAGATTGTAGCCAGTGGCTAATTTCTATCTGTTGTCCGTGGGTTACAATTTAGTTTAGTGGTTTATTTGTCAGGGACCATGTACAGAAAAAAAAAACAACAAAACATTAAACACAGGGTAAATAAGCTCTGTACCAGATTATAGTGTTCTCATTCATTTGCATCTGTAGTCCCTGAGGCAGGCAGGAAGATATTAAAAGAAAAACAGCACATATAGAAAGCAATTCAGGTCGGGTTTCAGAAACTGTTGTCCCTGAAACAAGCAGGGAGTAAGTTTAAAATGTGAAAAGATAAGAGAAACAGCATACATGAAAACAATTTAAGAGGACAACTTCAAATCCCATGTAAAGGAGAGAGTCAATGCTGGCAGGCTTGATCAATCAAAAATCAAATCAACCTTTATTGTCATGTTGCTGTACATACAACTGTAGTGCAGGCAAGATGAAATTACGTTTCTCTAGGCATCTACAGTATATAAAAAGAACATAATTTAAGACACACTCACACACACCCTCACCCCCCACCCTAACACAGCCATTCACACATCCCTGAGACATACTTGAAACTACCTAGAACTATATACATATAATATACATAATGTCCATAAGGTGCAGTAGTATGTATGAAAGATTCCGGATCAACTGTTCAGCATCCTAACAGCTTGTGGAAGGAAGCTGTTAATCAGTCTGGTGGTTCTGCCTCTGATGCTCCGGAATCCTTTTCCAGATGGCAGCAGTTCAAAGTGTTTATGCAGAGGGTGAGAGTGATCCTTGACAATGTTCAGTGCCCTACTCCTACAATGGTTCTGAAAAAGTTCTTGGACAGAGGGGAGGGAAACTCCAATTACCCTCTCAGCTCCCACTAGAAGACCCAGAGAGGGGCCATTTGGCCTTTTTGGCTAGAAAACCCATAGGGGGACCATCAAGTGGCCACAAGAGGGCTAATGTCTGGGTCTTCTAGTGTTAACTAACCTCTGCAGGGCTTTTTTGTCTGACATACTGCAGCTGGAGTACCATGTTGCAATGCAGTACGTCAGAACACTCTCCACCACACCTCTGTAGAAGGTCCTGAGGATGCAGATGGGGAGAGAGGCCTGTTTGAGTTTCCTCAAGAAGTGCAGTCTCTGCTGGGCCCGCTTCCTGATCCCCAAGGAATTCTTGCTCCAGGTCAGGTCCTGCGAGATCTGCACTCCGAGGAACTTTATGTTCTCCACTCTCTCCACCAAATGGCTGCTGATGCTGAGAGGGACGTGTTCAGGCCGTGACTGCCGCAAGTCGATAATCATCTCCTTCGTTTTGTCCACGTTGAACACCAGATTGTTCTCCCTGCACCAGCCCTCCAGGTCTCTAACTTCTTCCCTGTACATTGATTCTTCATCCCTCTGAATAAGTCCCACCACTGTGGTGTCATCTGCAAACTTAATAATCTGGTTCCCCTCGTGTCTGGATACACAGTCATGTGTTAGAAGTGTAAACAATAGTGGACTGAGTACGCAGCCTTGAGGGGATCCGGTGCTCAGCGTGATAAGAGTTGGAGATGTTGTTTCCAACACGGACAGACTGAGGTCTCTCGGTCAGGAAGTCCAGGATCCAGAGACATGTGGCGGTGTTCAGACTGAGAAGGAGTAATTTCTCCATCAGTCTCTGGGGAATAATGGTGTTGAATACCGAACTGAAATCAATGTACAGGAGTCTGGCATAGGTGTCTTTCTGATCCAGGTGGGTGATGACAGAGTGCAGGGTGGTGACTATAGCATCCTCCGTGGAGTGATTTGAACGATACGCAAACTGGAGCGGGTCATGTAATGCAGGGAGGCAGGCCGTGATGTGTGGTTTGACAAGCCATTCAAAACACTTCATCACAATTGGTGTCAGTGCAACAGGACGATAGTCATTCAGACAGGACACAGCTGGTTTCTTTGCCACCGGTACTATGGTAGAGGTCTTAAAGCATCTGGGAATGATGGCCTGACTCAGGAAGATGTTATAAATGTCAGTCAGGACATCCACCAATTCACTCGCACAGACTCGGAGCACACGTCCTGGGATGTTGTCCGGACCTGCAGCTTTATGTGGGTTGACCCTAATTAGGGTCCTCCGTATGTCCACTGCGTTGATGATGATAGCTGGCCCAACAGATGGTGGAGATGGGCCAGCCCTCCCTCTGACTGTCGGGTTTGATGCTTCAAAACGTGCAAAGAAGTTGTTGAGCCTGTCTGAAAGTGAAGCGTCATCATCATCGACCCCCTGCCTAGACATAATCCGTCAGCACCCGAACTCCCTGCCACATCCGTTTGGTGTTCCTTGAGTCACAGAGGTGTCCCTGGATTTTCGCCGCATAGGCGCGTTTCGCCGTCTTAATTCCCTTTGAGAGCGCAGACCTGGCTGAGGAGGGCGATCCTGTCCTTCGCTCTGAAGGCTGCATCTCTGGTTGTGAGCAGCGAGCGCACCTCTGCAGCCATCCAGGGTTTATAGTTGCGCCGTGCAGTGAAAGTCTTCACTATAGTGACATCCTCTGTGCACTTCGCGATGTAGCTGGTGACTGTTACAGCGTACTCCTCCACATCTGTCCTGTCTCCCTGGGACCGCCTTTTTAAGGTCATGCCACAGCATCTCAATGGGATTCAGGTCAGGACTTTGACTAGGCCACTCCAAAGTCTTCATTTTGTTTTTCTTAAGTCATTCAGAGGTCGACTTGCTGGTGCGTTTTGGATCATTGTCTTGCTGCAGAACCCAAGTGCGCTTCAGCTTGAGGTCATGAACAGATGGCCGGACATTCTCCTTCAAGATTTTTTGGGAGACAGCAGAATTCACGGTTCCATTTACCACAGCAAGTCTTCCAGATCCTGAAGCAGCAAAACAGCCCCAGACCATCACACTACCACCACCATATTTTACTGTTGGTATGATGTCCCTTTTCTGAAATGCTGTGTTACATTTTACGCCGGCTGTAATGGGACACACACCTTCCAAAATGTTCAACTTTTTTCTTGTCAGTTCACAGAGTATTTTCCCAAAAGTCTTGGGGATCATCAGGATGTTTTCTGGCAAAACTGAGACGAGCCTTTATGTTCTTTTTGCTCAGCAGTGGTTTTCATCTTGGAACTCTGCCATGCAGGCCATTTTTGCAGTCTCTTTCTTATGGTGGAGTCATGAGCACTGAACTTAACTGAGGCAAGTGAGGTCTGCAGTTCTTTGAATGTTGTTGTGGAGTCTTTTGTGACCTCTTGGAGTCGTCGCTGCGCTCTTGGGGTAATTTTGGTCGGCCGGCCACTCCTGGGAAGGTTCACCACTGTTCCATATTTTTGCCATTTGTGGATAATGGCTCTCACTGTGGTTTGCTGGAGTCCCAAAGCTTTAGAAATGGCTTTATAACCTTTTCCAGACTGATAAATCTCAATTACTTTGTTTCTCATTTGTTCCTGAATTCCTTTGGAATGCAGCAGGATGTCTAGCTTTTGAGGATCTTTTACTTCACTTTGATAGGCAGGTCCTATTTAAGTGATTTGTTGATTGAGAACAGGTGTGGCAGTAATCAGGCCTGGGTATGGCTAGAGAAATTGAACTCAGCTTTCCAAAGATGTGATAAACCACAGTTAATTTATGTTTTAACGAGGGGGGCAATCACTTTTTCACACAGGGCCATGTAGGCTTGGATTTTTTTTTTTACCCTTAATAATAAGCACCTTTATTTAAAAAACTGCATTTTGTGTTTACTTGTGTTATCTTGGTCTAATATTTAAATTTGTTTGATGATCTGAAACATTTAAGTGTGACAAACATACAAAAAAAAGAGAAATCAGGAAGGGTGCAAACACTTTTTCACACCACTGTACATGTGTATGCCGCAGAGCAACCACTAGTTATGGGTACAGTTTTGGTTGTTTAAAAGCCTATTTTTACAATGAGTCTTAAACGTGTTTCGTGTGGTATGTTGTCTGATTGCAGGTGGTACATTATTCCAAATCTTGGTGCCCCTCACTGATAGCACAGATTGAGCAAATATGGTGCGTCTGTGGGGAACCTCACAGTCTTCTCTAGGGATTGCTCTGGTGGTGACAGTCCTCAGTTTAACTCTCCTGGGGAACGGGGATGGAGGTGCACAGCCATTTAATATTTTATAAACTGAACAGGCAAATTTCAGTTTTATAATTTTCAAAAAACAGAAAATTGTATTTCTTGTAAATGTGACAACAATGATATGTGGGATCTTTTTTTATCAAAGATTTTTTTATGGCTATTTTGTGTAAGGATTCAATGGATTTGATTATGGTTACACCAGTGAGAGACCAGTTGGTAAGACGGTAATCGATGTGTGAGAAGATTGTTGGACAGTTGGTCTATTACCACCTTTTCAATGGCTTTTGACAAAACAGGAAGTATACTTATCGGTCTATAATTATTAATTTCCTGTTTGTCTCTGGCTTTGTGTATGGGGGTTACAATGGCAGGTTTCAATGCATCAGGACAGATATTTTCATATATTGATTGATTTATTAGTTCTGTAATTGGAATTATTAAAGTACATACCTGCCAACTTTTCAAACCTGAAAAGCCTAGTAGCTCGCCGGGGTCCAGGGGCCGATGCTAATGCTAATAATGCTAATGCTAATAATAATAATGCTAATATTTGCCAAACAAATATTAGCATTAAATCTAGTTAAATGTAGCTAACAACCTCATATTTCTTCAACTTTCAAACCTGAAAAGCCTAGTAGCTAGCCGGGGTCCAGGAGCCGCAGGCCCCGGTAGGTCCAGGACAAAGTCCCGGTGGGGGGTTCAGGGGGGCGAAGCCCCCCGATGCCTAACAAATATTAGCATTAAATCAAGTTAGAATGTAGCTAACAACCTCATATTTCTTCAACTTTCAAATCTGAAAAGCCTAGTAGCTAGCCGGGGTCCAGGGGCCGCAGTGTCAAACAAATATTAGCATTTGACATAGAAGTCACATATTAATTATATTAAAGGTAAAATAACTAAATCAATTGCAATACTACACAGAGCGAAATATTTGCTGAATCAACCCACATTATATACTTTGTATCATTCATTAATACTCCCATACATGACATATTGTACTGAAGTATAGGGAAATACATATAAAACAAACCTATATCCAGTCTTTATGCTTCAGAAGAGAGCTATTAGAATAATAAACAAAGCTGCTTACAGGGAACCAACAAATCCACTTTTTCTTAAATTAAAAGCTCTCAAGTTGAAAGATCTGGTTGACTTTAAAACTGCAGTAATAATGTTTAAAGCTAAGAATCTATCACTGCCCGCAAATATCCAAAAGTTGTTCCAAATAAGGGAGAAACAATATCATTTCAGAGGAACATGTATATTTCAAAAACCTTCAGTGAGAACTACCACCAAGCAACACCGTGTTTCAGTGCAAGGAGTCAGATTATGGAACGATTTTGGACCTGAATTAAAATCATGTACAACGCTTGGACAATTTAAACAAAAACTAAAGGAAGAAATACTCCAAACATATATACAAGATGACATGTAAAATCACATAAGGATTGTCATATCCAGTCTGTGTTGTGTTGTTAGTTTTTTTTTGGTCACATTTTGTCTTAGCTTTGTTCTGAATTGTAATCGCTCTTGTTTTGTTTTTCTTTTGAATTCTTGGATGGAATATGGGTGGGCAATATAAGCTGCGGCTTCAGCCATCACCCATTTCAGATAACTTATGTTGAACTGTATAATCAGAGGAGTTCTTGTTTAATTTGACCTTGCTGGATTTTTTCGCCTTTGTTATATTATTCTGTTTCTTTTTAATCTTTACTTTTAATCTATCCGAAATAAAGATTCATTCATTCATTAAATTTGCATTCAAAAGACTATCTTAACACTGCATAGAACTTCGAATAGGCCAGATGTGATGTATTATGAATACTAGAAAAGCACTCGGAGAGCGCAGACCTCCACCAAGCGCCACAGTTCCCCCCATACAGTGTTTAACATCATAAATAAAATATTGAAAATGGCCCTATCTCGCAATGTTAAATTAAAAAAAAAAAAAAAGAATCCTTTAAAAAATTCCTGGATCCAGACGGTGATCCGGATCACCACCAAAATCTAATCATCTGTAGGATACTCCATTTCTGACAATCTGTGAAAATTTCATGAAAATCCGTCCATAACTTTTTCAGTTATCTTGCTAACAAAGAAACAAACAAACAGACAAACCAACGCTGATGATCACATAACCTCCTTGGCGGAGGTAACTAGAAGACTAGAAATATCAGCAGGGTATACTAGCACTGTATGACACGTGCGTAATGACGGCAAAATCGCTCTGATATTTTATGTGTTTACATGATACACCAAGCATGACAAGGCTTGCAATTACACAGCACATGCTCTTCAGAATCTTAGGCAATCCATGGTCCATTTGCCAGGGTTGAAGTGCAGTTGTGCGAATGTCTGCAGCAGTTTACATCGTGTTTACATCTCGCCATGTACGCACACCTCTCCGGGATTTCGCGCGAGAATAGAAACCTCAATACCCTCAATAGCGATAGCGTTAGTTTAGCAAACGCTTCAGGTAAAGCGTAGCAGCGAACCACGAAAGGAAACGCTACTCAGTTTACTCACAGAGCACGATGAAAGGCGAATAAAGGGGTATTTCTACTTCAAAAGCTGGTTCAACCAAGGTGGAAATTCAGCCTGTGCGTGTGTGTCACAAATGTTGATCCGATATTCGCTGTTGGTTAGTGATTTTAGTGGCAAAATCAGCAACTTTGTCTCAGCACTGAAAAAGTGTGACTATCCCGGCCGCCATCACGTGTTGCTCTGTTCTAAATTTAGATATGATTCCTAGCGATCTCGTGTTTGGAATTGCTTTCGTGTTTTTTTTACGATTTAAAAATTTTTGACTGAATTTTTAGTGAAAAACCGTAATTTTGATTAATAAAGCCGTAACCCGGAATGCGGTCTTGAAAACCGGAACCATTATGGCAAAACCGGAGTAGTTGGCAGGTATGAAAGTATATTTATGTTTTTTCAAGAATACAGTGTCGAGTCCATGAATCAGTCCATTAGCTCTGGAACTTGACAGAGATGATAAAATTTTGTTAAGCTTTACCTCATTTGTGGGTTTAAAGTTTGGGTACTCAATTACACACATCACCATCAAATTAAAAAATATATAAACATGTCTTCCGGTTATGGCGGCCACGTAGGAAGATGTGTTTCACACTGCTCTGCTCTTGAAAATAAAAAAAATTACTAAAACTCTCTTAATTGGAACAAAAACCCATCCTAGCGTTTTGGCACAGATATGGTAAAGACTAAGGTTGGAAAATTAGGTGGAGGAAAAGGTAACTCGACAAAACAACCCAAGCTAACAGACTTCCACGCTCGAGGCGAAACAGAAAACTCCAGAGGCAATGGCGGAGGAGGGAGCCAGCGGCGGAGCGGGAACAGTTGAAGAGGGGACAAACGTAGTGCTCACTGCCATCAACTCCATGAGAACAGAGTTTTCATCTAAATTCGACGGGATTATAGCAGTGATAGAAGGTATGAGAAAAGAAATAAACGACTGCATGGAGCGGGTGTCGCAGGCGGAGCTCCAAATTTCAAGCGCTGAAGATGACGTCACCAGCCTGCAAACTAAACTGCAAACACTGGAATCAAAATGCAAAAGTCTGGAAGATAACGTCCTAGACTTGGAATCCCGCTCGCAATGGAATAATTTGAGGCTGGTGGGCCTCCCGGAGGGAACGGAGGGACGGGACCCGTGTTCCTTTTTGGAAAAGTGGATTCCAGAAGCGCTGTATAACGCGGATCTGCAGTCATCGGCCGTTTTAGAGAGAGCTCACCGAATCGGCCAACCGAGAGATAATAAGACACCACCGACGACGCTGATTATGAAGTTCCTCAACTACAGAGACAAGATGACAGTCACCAATGCGGCGCAAGCTAAAGGGGAAATTAAATACCAGGACCAACAGGTGCGGTTCTACCCAGACTTGGCCACAGGAATACAACAATTAAGGAAACAGTTCGACCCGGCCCGCAAAGAGCTGCACAACCTCGGGATTCGTCACGGAGTAATTCATCCAGCAAGACTGCTGGTCACATATAAGGGGAGAACCCACACCTTCAAGACCCCTCAAGAGGCGCAGGAGCTCATCAAGCAGATCCAAAAGGAAACTGGTGGGAGCTAAGCATGAACATGACAAAGGTAGAACATTTAAGCATATGTACAGACATCCGATTGATCTGAAACATAAACATGTCTACAAAATACAGACTATTAAAAAAAAAAGTTATGATGTACAACGTTGCTATAAAACTTTGAAGTTATGTTGAAAAAACTACAGAAGAGAGTTAATGTCATAAGAATAGTAGTAGTGTCAGGGTGACTGAGAGGAGAAAGAGAGAGTGATTTGACTGATCCTTGCAGGTGTGGAACAGTCACTAGCTATAACGGGAGATGGAATTTTTTGATTTTGGGGGGATTACCACGAATGTGGGGAAAGGGAATTTGTTTTTGTTTAGTTTGTAGGATGAATGTTCTATCATCAATGTTTTTGCTTCTCTGTGAGAGTGTGTTCATATTGCAAGGTAATCTCAAACTCCTTATTGATCATAGATCAAAGCGTTAATCTTAATTTAACTTCATGGAATTGCAGAGGTCGACAAAATCTTAAAAAATCTTAAACAAGTTATGAATAAAATAAAAGACATAGATTCAAAAATTGTATTTTTACAAGAAACTCATCTATTAGAGGAGGATGTAAAAAGAATTAGGAGAAGATGGCAAGGTAACGTGTTCACCTCATCATTTTCATCCCGAGCTAGGGGAGTTATGATTCTCATACATAAAACAGTCCCATTTCAAACGAAAAATGTAATTAGAGACAAATTTGGAAGATATCTAATTATCCAAGGATCTTTGTTATTAGAAAATATAAATCTGGTGAACTTATACGGCCCCAATATTGATGATCACAACTTCTTTGTTAATTTATTCCTCACTTTATCATCACTTACAGGGCAACATATAATGGCAGGGGATTTTAATTGTACATTGAATCCCAGTGTAGATAGATCAACAGGACTGGACTGTACGCACAATGGATGTAGGATGACCATTAATCATTTTATGAAAGAATTGAGATTGCTAGATATATGGAGAGAAATGAAACCACAAGTCAAAGCCTATTCTTGTTATTCTAATACCTATAAGACATTCTCACGTATTGACTACTTTTTGATCTCTACAGAATTAAGGTCCAAGATTCAAAACTGTTTCTATGATAACATTGTGATCTCTGATCATGCACCCTGCTGTCTAGTATATGTAGATAAGAAATTGACAAAGGACCCAGGTAGGTGGCATTTTCAGCATAAATGGCTTCAGGATGAGGAATTTGTAAAGTACATAGAAAAACAGATAGATGAGTTCTTTGATATCAATACTATACAAACAACGGCATGTATAAAGTGGGAGGCTTTCAAAGCTTTTATTAGGGGGCATATTATTAGTTATACAGGTTCAAAATCTAAGACCCGAGAGGAGAGAGTCCAATTGGAACGTAAAATAAAAAGTCTTCAAGAAAAGGTGTATGCAGGAAGTAACTCACAGTTAGAGTACGAATTACTGATTCTGAGAGCTGAATATGACAAAAAAAAATCAGCGAATAGAGCTGCCTCGAGTCTTCTAAGATTGAAGCAAACTTTTTATGAACAAGGTGAAAAATCAGGAAAATTATTGGCATGGCAGATTAAACAATTAGAATCTAAAACACCAATTACCAGTATTATAAGTAACGGACAGGTAGTTATAGATCCTTTAGAAATTAATAGTGCCTGTAGAGATTATTATGAAAAACTATATGATACAAAAAATGAAACTGACTTAACAAAACTAAATGGGTTTTTGGGTGGATTATCAATACCAGGTATTCCAAATGAAAACAGGGAGATACTGGAGTCTAAAATTAGTCAAGAAGAAGTTGGGCTAGCCATTGATAATATGAAATCAGGAAAAAGAGCAGGACCAGATGGTCTTCCAGTTGACCTTTATAAAAAATTTAAGAATAAATTAATAAAACCACTGTTGGAATTGGTTTTAGAAGCATTTCAAAATGGTAATTTACCACAATACATGAATAATGCCTTAATTATACTGTTGCCAAAACCAGGTAAACCCCCTAATAAATGTGAAAACATGAGACCAATAAGCCTATTAAATGCTGATCTTAAAATAATCTGTAAAATTTTAGCAAAACAACTACAAGAAATATTACCAAATATTATTAACCGAGATCAGAATGGCTTTATATTGGGAAGACAAGGCTTCCATAATGTAAGAAGACTATTTAATATTATTTATTCCAATAAAGAAGCACCGGATACAGCTCTCCTATCATTGGACGCCGAAAAGGCCTTTGATAGGGTCGAATGGCCCTATCTTTTTGAAGTCCTACAAAGGTTTGGACTTGGAAATAATTTCATAAAATGGGTCCAGATAATATACAATAATGCTACAGCAGAAATCCTAACAAAAAGCGATATCTTAAAATCAATAAAAATCAATAGAGGATGTCGACAAGGCTGTCCACTTTCACCTTTATTGTTTACTATGGCAATTGAACCTTTAGCGATGGCAGTACGTTTACATCCACAAATATATGGAATTAAAGTAGGACCAACAGAACATAAAATCTCCCTGTATGCCGATGACATACTTTTGTTTATGTCGAATTCTAAAAAATCAATTCCAACCTTGTTAAATTTAATAAAGAACTTTGGGGATATATCAGGATATAAAATAAACAAAACAAAATCTTCAATATTAATGTTAAATATGGGCTGCACGGTGGCGCAGTGGTTAGCACTGCGGCAGCACAGTTTACCCTTGGCCGGGGGATCGTGGGTTCGATCCCAGCCTCCGACCAACAGTGATCTGTGTGGAGTTTGCATGTTCTCCCCGTGTTTGCGTGGGTTTACTCGGGGATTTCTCCGGTTTCCTCCCACATGCCAAAAACATGCAGGTTAGGTTAACTGGAGACTCTAAAGTGGCCCTAGGTGTGAATGTGTGTGTGAATGGTTAAGGGATAGCGCCGTATCGTGGCTGCTTCATCCATCCAGGTGGTGGATGCCCTCAATTTCCCCTTTGGGGATCAATAAAGTATACTAAATCTAAATAAAAAAATCTAAAATCTAAATGAGACCCAGAGAAATCATCCAGCTCCTGAGGTAAATCAATTCAATGTTGTAGATCAGTTTAAATATTTAGGAATTCAAATTTTGCCTAAGCTAGAATCAGTCGCCAATGCCAACTCTGAAGCCTTAATGACAAATATTAATGAGTTGCTTCAGAGATGGATGTCACTACCAATGTCGATGATCGGGAGAATTAATATACTTAAAAGTAATATCTTACCAAAAATACTGTCATGGCGGCCTCTGGCCCGTCATTAGTGTCATTAGCCCCAGCTGCGCACAGACCAACAGGTGTGAATCAACGGCTGTTAAGAGCCAGTGTCGCTGACAGCCCGGCACGGAGTCGTCTGTCTTCCTCAACGGAGAATGAACCTGCACTCCGCTCTCTGGTCTCTTCAAGAACATCTCTTGTCTCGTCTGGAACTTTGTCTGTCTCGTCAAGAACTTTGTCTGTCTCGTCTGGAACTTAGTCTGTTTCGTCAGGAACTTTGTCTGTCTCGTCTGGAACCTCGTTTGTCTCGTCTGGAACCTCGTTTGTCTCGTCAAGAGCTTCACTTGCTGCATCCAGGAACTCTTCCCAGCGTCAAGCAAGTAAGCGCACCATTTGCTACTCAACGCCAAACCTTTACCCCTGTGCACAGGTGGACCGCCTAGGCGGCGGACCTGCGTCCCCAGCTGACGGGGTAACGCCATCACGTCTTCGTAGCGGCTCGCTACCACCACGCCTACCGGTACGTCTTGCTCCTCAATTGCCAGAACTATTATTGTATCAATTACAGGAGTATTGGCCAACGTTATCGGTGGAATCACTGTCATCAGTATCAGCTGTGTCGTCATTGCCACTGTGTGTGGAGTCACTAACCTCGTCTTTGTCTGCATCATCATCTGTGTCATCGTCATCCCGGTCTGTGGAGTCACAGCCGGCGTCATCGTCAGGATCATCGTCATCCCGGTCTGTGGAGTCACAGCCGGTGTCATCGTCAGGGCAGTCATTGTCACAGCCGGTGTCATCGTCAGGGCTGTCATTGTCACAGCCATGGGTGGTAACCCCAGCACGGTCACAGACGCCTTCACCTCCACGCTGCCCGGCCGCTGGAACTCAGCAGAGTGAAGCCAGTGCTGCTCTCAAGTAAGCCTTGTTATCTGCAGCTCTTTGCTAGTGTGGAGCATTAGTAATTTGTCTCTGCTTATCTATTCCAGGGTTGCCGGGTCTCCGTCCAGGTCGCTCAGCTCCAGTGACCAGAACGATATCCTCGCACTCACACTCGCATTACATTCACTCACAATAAAATAAAGATTATTGTCACTATCTGCTCGTGTCAGTGTCTGTCTCCTGGGTCCTGAAACATGTCAGTACGACTCCGTCACGAAGACCCAGCGGACAGTTCACTGTCGCGCCAAATCAACACTCTTAGCGCCCGGGTAGATTTATTTGCACACCAACAGACAGTAATTTTTAATCAGCTATCTGTAATAATTGGTCGGCTGGATCGTCTGGAGGGACACCAGACGTTTCCCCCCACCGCAGACAGTTCTGCCCCTGTGGGCTTAGCATCTGGACAAACTAACACCTCCTCGTCTTCTCGCCTCACCCCTATTCCCACCCCTGCCCGGTTCAGTGGAAAACTCGGGGAAGCTCGTGGATTCATATTACAGTGTGAGTCAGTTTTTCTTCGTGTTCCGGGGGACTTTACTCTTGATTCAAGCCGGATTGGCTACGTTATTAATTTGTTAACAGGAAGAGCTTTGGACTGGGCGTATTCCATTAGGGCGAAACCAAGCTATTCCCTGCTTACTTACCAGGAGTTTGTGAATGAATTTTTGTCTGTTTTTGATCATACGGATAGAGGTGAGGTGTTGACAGAACGACTGCTGAGCTTACAACAGGGAAAGAGATCAGCTGCTGATTACGCCATTGACTTCCGGGTCCTGGCTGCAGAGATTGGGTGGGGGGAGCCATCATTATGTGGTATCTTTCTACGTAGTCTTAATGATGAGTTGAAGGATGAGTTAGCGACACGGGACAAACCGGGTAATTTACGGGATTTGACTGCCCTAGCGGTTAGTCTTGATAGCAGATTAAGGGAGCGGGTGGCTGAACGGCGTTCTACTTCCCGTTCGGTTAAACCCCACCCTCGCCTCCCCAACTCTCCTCCTCTCGCTCTATCTGCGTCAGAGGAACTTCCGGTTCAGCAAGCTATAATCAGTGGCCGGTCTAAAGTGTCAGCAGCAGAGAAACAACGCCGCAGGGACCAGGGCCTTTGTTTCTACTGTGGGAAAGAGTCACATGGGGTTTTTGAATGTCCCAATAAGTTAAAAAGGGAGGGCCCGTGGATCAGAGTAGGGGGATTCACGGGCAGTAACTCTAAAGAGCCCCTTACTTGTTGTCGATTACCTCTTAGGCTCATCCATTTACATACAGAACACTCCACATTGGTGTTAGTAGATTCTGGAGCGGAGCAAAATTTTATTTCTAGAGACCTGGCAACCCGGATGGGTCTTAGCTGTCAGACTCTAGATCCCCCTGTCAAACTGATCACCTTGTCTAAAGCGTCTTTGACTACTATTGCTCATCAGATGGTTCCTGTGTCAGTTTTTGTATCAGGAAATCACAGGGAGGAAATTCAGTTTTTTGTTCTGCCTGTTTCTTCTTCGCCCGTTATTCTGGGGTACCCCTGGCTGCGCCTACATAACCCCACTATTGATTGGCAAGCTGGGAGAATAACGGCATGGAGTACGTTCTGCCTCAGTGCCTGTCTTCAATCGGCGGCATGCGCCCCATCCGTCAAGGTGCCTCTGCCTGATTCATCGCCACCGGACTTGTCCAAGGTGCCAGAGGTCTATCACGATTTGGGGCTAGTATTTAGCAAGTCTCGGGCATTGTCCTTACCCCCTCATCGCCCTTATGACTGCGCGATCAACCTTAAGGCTGGGGCCCCTCTACCTGCTAGCCGCCTGTACAGCCTGTCAGCCCCGGAGCGCGAGGCTATGGACACATATATTAAGGAGTCCTTGGCTTCTGGTATCATCCGCCTGTCGTCTTCGGCAGTAGGTGCTGGATTTTTTTTTGTTGAAAAGAAAGACGGTTCTCTACGCCACTGCATCGATTTCCGGGGATTGAATGAAATAACTGTGAAAGACAATTATACCCTGCCTTTGAACACTGCTTTTGACTCCCTCCAGGGGGCGTCCTGGTTTACTAAATTGGACCTTAGGAATGCCTATCATCTAGTGCGCATAAGGGAAGGAGATGAGTGGAAGACGGCTTTTCAGACCCCCAGCGGACATTTTGAGTACCTGGTAATGCCGTTTGGGGTAACTAATGCTCCAGCCGTGTTCCAATGTCTGATTACTGATGTACTACGGGATTTCCTGAACTCGTTTGTCGTTGTTTTTCTCGACGATATTCTCATTTTCTCCCGCACATTAGAGGAGCATCGAGTGCATGCGCGCAGGGTACTGCAGCGCCTCCTGGAGAATCAACTGTTCGTGAAGGCTGGAAAATGTGAGTTCCACACTGACCAAACCTCCTTCCTTGGGTTTATTATAGCTCGGAACCAGGTGATCCCTGACCCGGCCAAGGTCAAGGCAGTTGTGGATTGGCCTGCACCCACCTCCAGAAAGCAGCTTCAGGGGTTCCTGGGGTTTGCTAACTTTTATAGGAGGTTCGTGCCTAATTTTGGCAATATTGCCCGTCCCCTGTCTGCTCTTACTTCTCTTAAGATCCCGTTTTGTTGGAGTAAGGAGGCAGCTGAAGCATTTGAAAGACTTAAGAGGGAGTTCGCCTCGGCCCGAGTCCTTACTCAGGTGGATCCGAAGCTGCAGTGCTTGGTGGAGGTAGACGCTTCTGATTCAGGAGTTGGAGCGGTACTCTCCCAACGGTCTCCCGAGGATGGCAAGATTCGCCCTTGTGCTTATTTCTCTCACCGTCTCACTTCTGCAGAGAGGAATTACTGCATCGGAGACAGGGAGTTACTGGCAGTAAAACTCGCCTTGGAGGAATGGAGACATTGGCTGGAGGGGGCTGCTCAGCCGTTCGTGGTTTGGACGGATCATCGTAACCTGGAGTACCTCAGGACGGCGAAGCGCCTGAATGCCCGCCAGGCTCGCTGGTCCCTCTTCTTCGGCCGTTTTAACTTCTCTATTAGGTATCGGCCGGGAAGTAAGAACGGTAAGCCGGATGCTCTTTCTTGACAGTTTGACACTCCATCCTCTGAGGACCAGGAGACCCCTATCCTGCTGCCTTCCTGCGTCGTGGGCGCCCTGTCCTGGGGAATCTGCAAGACGGTTCGCCAGGCTCAGAAGACAGAGCCGGACCCCGGGGGGGGGGGGCCCGGGCCGCTTGTTTGTTCCACGTGCTATCCGGGGCAAGGTGATTGAGTGGGGTCACGCTTCCAAATGGGCCTGTCATCCTGGAGTGGGTCGGACCGTGGATCTCCTTCAAAGGACCTTCTGGTGGCCAGGGTTACGGAAGGACATTGTTAATCACATCCGGGCCTGCACTCAGTGCGCCACCAGGAGGACTACCCAATGTAATATCCAGGTGGCCAACCGGCATAGGAGACCCGCCCCGGACTTTAAGGTGGGTCAGAAGGTCTGGTTGTCAACCCGGAATATTGGTGTACCGGCCGAGGAACGGAAGCTCACGAAGCGCTTCATTGGCCCTTACACTATTAATCGTATTATTAACCCTGTGTCTGTGCGCTTGTCTCTCCCCTCTTCGATGCGTATCTGCCCCATTTTTCATGTCTCCCAGGTCAAACCATACGTCTTGGACCCCCTGTGTCCTGCTCTAGCGGTTCCCGCGCTCCCGAGGATGATCGATGGCCATTCGGCCTGGGGGGTGACTGCTGTCCTGGATGTCCGCAGGCGGGGTCATGGTCTTCAGTATTTGGTGGACTGGGAGGGCTTTGGACCAGAGGATCGCTCTTGGATTCGCCCAGCGTTGATCTTGGATAAACAGCTGCTTCGCGATTTTCATCGGGCGAATCCAGGTAGGATTGGGCAGATGCCTGGAGGCACTGCTAGAGGGGGGAGTACTGTCATGGCGGCCTCTGGGCCGTCATTAGTGTCATTAGCACCAGCTGCGCACAGACCCAACAGGTGTGAATCAACGGCTGTTAAGAGCCAGTGTCGCTGACAGCCCGGCACGGAGTCGTCTATCTTCCTCAACGGAGAATGAACCTGCACTCCGCTCTCTGGTCTCGTCAAGAACATCTCTCTTGTCTCGTCTGGAACTTTGTCTGTTTCGTCAGGAACTTTGTCTGTCTCGTCTGGAACCTCGTTTGTCTCGTCTGGAACCTCGTTTGTCTCGTCAAGAGCTTCACTTGCTGCATCCAGGAACTCTTCCCAGCGTCAAGCAAGTAAGCGCACCATTTGCTACTCAACGCCAAACCTTTACCCCTGTGCACAGGTGGACCACCTAGGCGGCGGACCTGCATCCCCAGCTGACGGGGTAACGCCATCACGTCTTCGTAGCGGCTCGCTACCACCACGCCTACCGGTACGTCTTGCTCCTCAATTGCCAGAACTATTATTGTATCAATTACAGGAGTACTGGCCAACGTTATCGGTGGAATCACTGTCATCAGTATCAGCTGTGTCGTCATTGCCACTGTGTGTGGAGTCACTAACCTCGTCTTTGTCTGCATCATCATCTGTGTCATCGTCATCCCGGTCTGTGGAGTCACAGCCGGCGTCATCGTCAGGATCATCGTCATCCCGGTCTGTGGAGTCACAGCCGGTGTCATCGTCAGGGCAGTCATTGTCACAGCCGGTGTCATCGTCAGGGCTGTCATTGTCACAGCCACGGGTGGTAACCCCAGCACGGTCACGGATGCCTTCACCTCCACGCTGCCCGGCCGCTGGAACTCAGCAGAGCAAAGCCAGTGCTGCTCTCAAGTAAGCCTTGTTATCTGCAGCTCTTTGCTAGTGTGGAGCATTAGTAATTTGTCTCTGCTTATCTATTCCAGGGTTGCCGGGTCTCCGTCCAGGTCGCTCAGCTCCAGTGACCAGAACGATATCCTCGCACTCACACTCGCATTACATTCACTCACAATAAAATAAAGATTATTGTCACTATCTGCTCGTGTCAGT
Organism: Pholidichthys leucotaenia; assembly: GCA_020510985.1. Lineage (NCBI taxonomy): Eukaryota > Metazoa > Chordata > Actinopteri > Cichliformes > Pholidichthyidae > Pholidichthys > Pholidichthys leucotaenia. Next base: position 162,144,718 of record CM035843.1, on the reverse strand, counting down.
GTCTGTCTCCTGGGTCCTGAAACATGTCAAATACTTTATTTATTTCAAAACATTCCTTTACCACCACCTTCAGATCTATTCTCAAGAATTAAAAAAAAGTTAGTGGAATTTATATGGAACAATAGGAAGGCTAGATTACGTCTGTCCTTACTATATTTACCATTTGATCGTGGAGGTCTGAAATGTCCAAACTTTATGTTGTATTACTGGTCAGCACAACTGAGGTCTATGACATATTATTTTTCATCAAATGATCCTCCTCACTGGACTGAAATGGAATCATACAATTTACCTTTACCTCTTCCCTTATTCATATACTCAGACTCGGCTAAAAAAATTACAGAAACAAGTTAAAAATCCAATTGTAAAGCACATGATCAAAATATGGTGTGAAACTAAAAAATATTTAAAAAAACCACATTCACTGTCACAATTTAGCCCAATATGGGGTAATCAATATTTTATACCAGTGAGAGCGGATACTGCATTTAAAGTATGGAATTTAAAAGGGATTCAAAAGATTCAAGACTTATATTTGTCACGCTCAGATAACATAATGTCTTTTGAAGAACTGAGGATTAAATTCAATCTTAATAGAACACACTTTTTTAAAATATCTTCAGCTTAGAAATTTTATTCGTTCAAATCAAAATAATGCTCCCACCCGACCTACTTATTCATCTTTGGAAAAAATTTTGATGAAAGATAGAAAGAGAAAGGGTATTATTTCAGAGTTTTACAACTCATTGACACTATTCTCAAGTGAAAACTCACAGAAAAGACTGAATGATTGGAAAGAAGACCTGCAAATTGAAATTTCACAGGAACAATGGGAAATGGCTTGTGCAGGAGCTCAAACCAAATCAATAAATGTATGTCTTAAACTGATACATTTTAAATGGTTAATGTGGATATATGTTACACCAGTGGAATTAAATAGATATAACAAAAACATACCAGATACATGCACAAAATGTATGGAAAGTAAAGGAACTTATGACCCGAGCGTCGGTTCTGATCGCGCTCGGGTTAAAGTTATGTCTCGCTGCCGGCCTTGACAGCTGCGGGCGGTATTTTGGCCTCTCCGGGCTCTTATTGTGAAAGTGCTCGGAGGGGTTTCCGCCTGTCAACGGTCGGTCAGCTGTGTGTCATCTGTCATCAATCCCTGGGTTATTTAAGCTGTGTGCTGCGTCATTACGACGCAGCAGTGTCTGATCGCTAATGGTCACATTACTGATCGTTATTCTGTTCACCCATCGTCTCGGATGCCTGGACTATCTTCACTTCGGCTGCCTAAGGGCTTGACCGTCGTTTCACCGGCATAGTAAGTGAGCTGTATAGCCTTATTCCCGCCGGTGTAATTGGTGCTGTAAGTCCCTGCTTTAGCAGTCCAGGTGCAATTATTACCTAGCTTGTCTGTGTGTGACTGTTTCCTGCCCTGGACCCGTAGTGTGTTGTATTGCCTATGCTTCCTGTTCTGCAAGGACTCTGTCATCTGCTCAGCAGCTTGTGTAAACACCCCTTCACCGTAATAAAACTCACTAAAACTCACTGGTGGACTTGTGTGCGTCTTATAGGTGGCTCGCGAGGGCCACTATGACAGTACACTGCTGCCCAAACAGCGTTTTACGGTGACGCCATTTTGAGACGCTTTTTCACCAGTTGAGTTGAGTTTTGGACGTTGTTTTCCCTGTCTGGGACCTTTGTATGCGAGGAATGCCGTCACCGAGGAGTCACGTGCTGACGTGTGTCTTGGAAGCGGTAGATGAGTTACTTATCTCCGCTTCCATGTTGGACTACGGCCCCGGCATACATTGGTACCTGGACGCCGCCGAGGATGTGCTCTGTAACCTCTCTCCCTGCTTCGCCAACCACCCGGAAGTCGACGTTAGGAGGGAGGACATCGCTGCCCAACGCGAACTGTTCCTGATAATGGAGGAGGAACGCGGCATGGAGCAGGTGAAGAGGCACACCTGTTTTTCGCCTAGGGATCCTTTTCGGGAGTTCGCACCATCTGGGGGCCGGCGAAGGCGTCGGCGTCACGGCCGGGCGCATCTTCGGCAAACTCCAGCTCCAGATCCAGTTCCGGGCCGCCGGGATGACCCCCTCAACCAACCAGCTGCTGAGTGTGAGCCGAGTCCTGCGCCGGTGGGCTCCGTTCTTGGGTCTTTCAGCATCCAGCGAGCGAGGGAAGGAGCAACGTTCGCTACAGCTGATAACATCCTCCCCCCGGGAGACAGGCAAGTCCAAGTTCACTTTCCTTGTAGGAATAGTGATCTGTCTTGTCTGACTCCTGGGGGTGAAGCTCAGGGTCCGCAGCTCCCTGAGTTTCTTTCCCCAGCTGTAGCTATTTATATTAAACCTGCTGCCTCTGTGTCTCCTCCAGCGGAGCGGTCCTCGGCGTCAGTCCCACGCCGGCGAACGAGGGGGAGGCCTGCAGCTCTGGGAGACAGCCCGGTCTTGCAGCCTTGTGTTGGACAGAGGAGGAGAACGGACTGCAGTGAGGAGCCAGAGCCGACGAGAGAGCGTCCCCAAGGTTCTTCAGGGATGCAGCCCGAGTCAGCAGGTTCAGGGTCCTCTGCCTCCACACAATACGGGTTATTGGCATGGACGTCTGCGCGTGAGGATCCAGCTGCAGAGACCATCAGGCCGGTTGTGGAACCCGACACAGCCGAGTGGGAGCCCGACGACGAGCATCTTCATGAACCTGGATCGGCGAAGTCCTGGACGGCTCCAGAGCCCGAGTGCAGGCAAGTGCTCTTTCTTGTTTTCCTGTATGGTGTGTTAGAGCATTTTTGCCTGCATCATGGGGAGGCGAGTGAGGGGCAGCCGGCCGCTGCACCCGAGCTCGTCTCGCTGGGCTCTGGCGCTGCCGGTGGAACTGATCCCGGTTCTTCCTTGTGTTCTGAGCACCTCCACAGCGTTGCCGGTCCGGAGCCAGTCAAGGTTACGGGACCGGGGGTTCCAGGTTCGGAGATGGAGGTCGTCGCCGGAGCAGTCCTGACCCAGTCGGGGTCCGACGTTTGGGCCGAGGTGACCCAGTCGGAGTCCAACGTGGGTGCAGCGGTGACCCAATCGGGACCCGTCCTGACCCAGTCGGGGTCCGACGTATGGGCCGAGGTGACCCAGTCGGGGTCCAACGTGGGTGCAGCGGTGACCCAATCTGGGTCCGTCCTGACCCAATCGGGGTCCGACGAGGTCCAGTGGGGGTCCAGCGCAGGTGCGGCTGCGACCCAATCAGGATTTGAGGGGGCCCAGGGTTTTGGTTGTTCCCCTCTCAGGAGCCACCAGCTGGGGGCCATTGGTGGATTTTGTTTGACAGATCGGCGCTCTCCTGTTTTGTTTTCAGGTGAGCGGCTGCACGCAATCCCTCCACGGTCCTGCTGGTTGTGGTATGCGGGTCGGCCACCCGAGGAACTGCTTGGAGCGTTCGGCATCTTGGGTTGGCCACCCAATATACTGTGTGGGTTACGGGGTGACCTGGTTCGGCCACCAGAGGACGTATTCCTGGGGGCATGGGACTGGGGCAGGCCACCTGACTGTTTCATGTACTGTGGGATTTTCTGTGGGCCCTTATGGTGCCAATTCTTGTCTTGTACTTCTTGTAATTTTTTTTGTTGTGTTTCCAAGTCATAGTCCTAGTCTTGTCTGAGCAATTTTAGATTGCCTCTTGTTTTTCTTGTTTTCATAGTCTTAGTCAGGTCTGAGCAATTTTAGATTGCCTCTTGTTTTGTTTTTTCTTGTTTCCAAGTCATAGTCTTAGTCTGGTCTGAGCAATTTTAGATTGCCTCTTGTTTTTGTTTTGTTTCCTTCGTCATTGTCTTAGTCAGGTCTGAGCAATTTTAGATTGCCTTTTGTTTTGTTTCAAAGTCATAGTCTTAGTCAGGTCAAGTTCGAGCAATTTTTTTTAATTGTCTCGTGTTTCTTTGTTTGTCATAGTCTTAGTCAGGTCTGAGCAATTTTAGATTGCCTCTTGTTTTTTCTTGTGTCCAAAGTCGAGTCCTAGTCTGGTCTGAGCAATTTTAGATTGCCTCTTTTTTTTTTTTTCTTGTTTTCCAAGTCATAGTCTTAGTCAGGTCTGAGCAATTTTAGATTGCCTCTTGTTTTTTGTTGTAGCCAAGGTCACAGTCTTGATCACGGTTAAGTCCGTGCAATTTTTGTTTACCCCTTGTTTCTTTGAATGTCATAGTCTTAGTTAAGTCCGAGCAATTTTTTGATTACTTCTTGTTTTCTTGTAAGTCTTTGTCTAGTCTGAGCAATTTGTGTTTGCCTCTTGTTACCTTGCGAGTCCTTGCCATAGTCATGTTAGAGCATTTTTTTGTCTCTTGTTTTTTTTCCCTTGTGAGTCTCAGTCTTGTCATAGCCTTGTTTTGTCATGTGTTTTCTTTTCCTTAGTCTTGTTTTTTTTTTCCCCAGAATCATGTAGTTGTATGTATTTCTTGTCTGGTCTTAGTCTTGTTCTTTCCCTAGAGTCATGTATTTCCTGTATGTTTTTTTTTGTCTGGTCCTAGTCTTGTTTTTTTTTCCCTGAGTCATGTGTTTGTATGTATTTCTTGTTTTGGTCTTGTCTTGTTTTTGTTGATTGGTTTCTCTCCCTCCGTACCTGTCCCCCTACCTCCCACCCTGGGGGGGCGGGGGGGGCAGGGTGGTCCCTTGGGGCGTCCAGAGTCCGCCCGTGGAGGGAGGGTACTGTTATGACCCGAGCGTCGGTTCTGATCGCGCTCGGGTTAAAGTTATGTCTCGCTGCCGGCCTTGACAGCTGCGGGCGGTATTTTGGCCTCTCCGGGCTCTTATTGTGAAAGTGCTCGGAGGGGTTTCCGCCTGTCAACGGTCGGTCAGCTGTGTGTCATCTGTCATCAATCCCTGGGTTATTTAAGCTGTGTGCTGCGTCATTACGACGCAGCAGTGTCTGATCGCTAATGGTCACATTACTGATCGTTATTCTGTTCACCCATCGTCTCGGATGCCTGGACTATCTTCACCTCGGCTGCCTAAGGGCTTGACCGTCGTTTCACCGGCATAGTAAGTGAGCTGTATAGCCTTATTCCCGCCGGTGTAATTGGTGCTGTAAGTCCCTGCTTTAGCAGTCCAGGTGCAATTATTACCTAGCTTGTCTGTGTGTGACTGTTTCCTGCCCTGGACCCGTAGTGTGTTGTATTGCCTATGCTTCCTGTTCTGCAAGGACTCTGTCATCTGCTCAGCAGCTTGTGTAAACACCCCTTCACCGTAATAAAACTCACTAAAACTCACTGGTGGACTTGTGTGCGTCTTATAGGTGGCTCGCGAGGGCCACTATGACAGGAACCCTATTTCACTGTTTATGGGAATGTAGAAAAATTAGAACGTTTTGGGAAGAGGTGAGGGTAACAATTGAAAAAATAATCTCAAAACAATTCACATTGAACCCTAAACTGTTTTTGTTGGGTCTGTACCCAGAAAAACATAACTTTAATAAGAGTGAAAGAGCATTCATAGACCTCGGTTTGCTTAATGCCAAAAAATGTATTGCACTACTGTGGAAAAAGACTCCTAGACCAGATGTGACTCAGTGGTTAAGACAGATGTTAACAAACCTTCCACTAGAAAGAATAACATATATACTGAAATCAAAGGAAAATGTGTTTGGGAATATATGGAGACCTTTCATTGATTATGTAAAGAAATTAAACATAACTTCTGAAGAAGAAGGTGAATGATATGTGTGGACCTTGCAAATTCCAAGCTGGTGAATGTATATTATGTATTATTATGTAATAGATTACCTAAACTAAACAGAGGAGTTTTGTGTTAGTGTCTGACTGTGTGTGCTATGTTTGTAAAAAAAAAGGTTCAATAAAAAATACTGTGGAAAAAAATATATAAACATACAAAAGTCACTGTGCTCTTTTACAAAATCTTATAGCTTAACATAAAAATATCAAAACAAACAAAAAACAGTGTTCTGTAGGTTTATGCAGGAGATGACATGACAAACTTTAAAAGCTCCTTGGGTTTATTTAGGTGGAAAATTTAGTCTTTGGCTGCCTAATTTTTTTTCTTTTTAGGGTGTTTTTCATATTGTGTTTGCTTATTTTATATCTCGTATTCTGTTCATTTATTCTATCTTAACCCTTTCATGCATGAATTATGAAAACCTCCCTCAGGATTTTTTCTTGTGTTTTTATTATTCTTCAGGTATGAAAAAAATAATTCAACTTCATTTTATTCAACACATATTTTTCAAAGAGATGGTGACATGTCCATTAGAGTAGACAACATGTGTTTACTTTTAACTGATGCAATATGTTTTTAACAAAACATTAAATAAAATAAAGTTCTGTGAACACGATGAAATACTTAATGTTTTTAATGTTTAACTGATGTGTTCATATATTTTGGGATGATTTCTTTGGGATGTACTGCTTGAGAGACAGGTGTCCCTTTAACGGAATGAGCTGTTCATCAATTGATTGAAATTCTTCAGGATTAATGGCTGAAGGGAAGGCTTTCTCAAGTTCAACCAGCACTGGCCTGATTTTAAAGAGCTTATCATTTCCTGGCTCCTGTGAATTGTTGGCATCCTTTTGTCTCGGGAGACAATGGAATCTGCACACATGTCAGTCAGTAGCTGCTTTGCAGTGTCGGCTGTGGCTGTAAAGTCCGATGCGGGATCGGCAGCTTTGCTGACACTTGCTGCAGATGTAGTCGGTAGTGAGGGCAGTGGGGGCAGTGGGGACAATGGGGACAGTGGGGACGGACTGGAGCTTCTGCTGCCAGCGGGTCCTCTTCTCCTCATGTAGAATCTCTCTCTCCTCCTCAGCCCACTGGACTCCAGCCTTGCTAGTGGAATGCCACTGTGTGCAGTTTGAGGTTACTTGCTCGAGGTTTACTGGGTTGATGCCATAGGCCTTCAGGTCACGTTTGCAGGTGTCCTTGAAGCGCAGAACCGGCATTCCGGTCGGTCGCTTTCCTGTGGCGAGCTCCCCATATAGGACGTCTTTGGGGATGCGACCATCGTCCATCCTGCACACGTGGCCAATCCATCGCAGGTGTCTGAGTGAGGATGGCGAACATAATTGGCACCTCTGCCTGGGAGAGCATGCTTTTGTTTGTGACCCGATCACGCCAGGTGATGCCCAGAAGTCGCCTGAGGCAGCGCAGGTGAAAGGCATTCAGTCTTTGCTCTTGGCGGGAGTAAAAAGTCCAGGCTTCGCTGCCGTACAATAAGATACTCAGCACACATGCTTGGTACACCTTTATCTTGGTGTTGAGTGTCAGCAAGTTGTTTTCCCACACTCTCTTTGCAAGACGAGCCATGGTGGTTGCTGCTTTGCCTATCCTCATGTTAAGTACGGCATCCAAGGAAAGGTTGCTGGAGATGGTGGAGCCCAAGTAAGTAAAGTTTTCAACCACCTCCAGAGTGTGGTCACCGATGGTGATTGCAGGGATGATGCTGACATCCTGTCCCATGATGTTTGTCTTTTTGAGGCTGATGGTGAGGCCAAACTCATTGCATGCCTCCACGAAGCTGGTGATGAGTCGCTGCAGGACATTCTCAGTGTGAGCAATAAGGGCGGCGTCATCTGCGAAGAGCACCTCCCTGATCAGGACTCTACGCACCTTTGTCTTGGCTTTGAGGTGGGCGAGGTTAAACAAGTTCCCATCGCTCCGGGTGTGGAGGAAGACACCATCGTCTGACTCGTGGAAGGCGTAGCGCAAGAGCAGGGAGAAGAAGATGCCAAAGAGTGTTGGGGCCAGGACACAGCCTTGTTTCACACCGCTTTTGATTGGGAAGGGGTCCGAAGATGATCCGTCGTGCTGAACTGTGCCAGTCATGTTGTCATGAAAGGAAGTGATCATCCTCAGGAGCTTGGGGGGGGCAACCAATCCTATGTAAGAGGGTGAAGAGGCCCGACTGACTGACCAGGTCAAAGGCCTTGGTCAAGTCGATGAAGGCCAGATACAAGGAACGTCTCTGTTCACGACATTTCTCCTGCAGCTGCCTGAGAGAGAATACCATGTCGATCGCCGACCGCTTTGCTCGAAACCCGCACTGGGACTCTGGGTACACACATTCGGCCAGTAGTTGGAGACGATTGAGGATGACACGAGCAAAAGCTTTCCCCACAATGTTTAGGAGGGAAATTCCCACATAGTTATTGCAGTCACAACGGTCACCTTTATTTTTATAGAGAGTGATGATCTTTGCGTCCCGCATGTCTTGGGGAATGGTGCCCTCTCCCCAGCATTGTAGCAGGAGGTCATGGAGGTGACCCAGGAGGGCGCTGTCCTTCCCCGCCTTGATGACCTCTGGTGGAATACCATCATTACCTGGTGCTTTCCCATAGGCCAGGGTGTCGATGGCCTTCCTGAGTTCGTCGATGGTAGGTGGTGTATCGAGCTCCTCCATGAAGGGCAGGGGAGTGATGCTCTCAATCGCTATGTTGGTAACGACGTTCTCTCTTGCGTACAGCTCTTGATAGCACTCGGCCCAACTCTCCATCTGCTTGCTGCGATCCATGATGATGTTGCCCGAGGTGGACTTGAGGGAAGCGATCTTGATGGTACTAGGACCAAAAGCTTTCTTCATACCCTCGTACATGGCATGGATGTTACCACAGTCAGCAGAGGTCTGCATGTTGCTGCACAGCTTCAGCCAGTAGTCATTTGCGCACTTACAAGCAATCCGCTTAACACTGTTTCTGGCTTCTCTGTAGGCGGCCAGTGTCTTCTCAGAAGGCTGCCTCATGTACTCAAGTAGTGCGGCACGCTTTGTGGTGATGACAGGCTCCATCTTCTCTATCCCGGCCTCAAACCAGTCCTCACTCTTCATCGCTCTCTTCCCGAAGGTGTCCAATGCAACTTCGTACACAGCGTCACGGATGAAGTCCCAGCGAGCTGTAGCACTGCCTGTAGGGCAGTCCTTGAGGGCCTTGTCAATAGCTTTGCCGAAGCTATTGACAAGTTCTGGTTTTGACGCACTGGCTGCATTGATCCGAAGACGACCCTTCTGCTTTGCACGATCAATTTGTTTGGGCCGAAGACGTACCTTACAGCTGACCAGAGAGTGGTCAGTGTCACAGTCAGCACTATGGTAAGTGCGAGTGATAAGGATGTTGTTCAGCAAGGTTCTCCTGGCAATGACAAAGTCCAGTAGGTGCCAGTGCTTGGACCTGGGGTGTCTCCAAGACACTATGTGGTGGAGCTTAGTGGAGAAGAAGGTGTTGGTGATGCACAGATTATGAAAGGAGCACATCTCAAGTAGACGCTGACCGTTTTCATTGAGCTTGTCGACTCCAAAGTGCCCCAAGCAATGTGGCCAGGAGTTGTGGTCTGCACCCACCCAGGCATTGAAGTCACCGAGCAGGAGCAGATTTTCATTAGATGGAATCTCTCTGATCCTAGCCTCGAGCTCACTGTAGAATTCGTCTTTGGCCTCTGCTGTGGAGCAGAGTGTGGGGGCGTAAATGCTAAAGATGTTTACTGGTCCCATGGAGGTCATGAGGCGGAGAGAGCTCGGTCCCTCGGGAAGGAGGCTCTACTGACGAGAGGAGGGAGTTGCGCACTGCGAAGCCAGTCCCATGTAGACGGCGCTCGTCTAGCTCCAGTCCCTGCCAGAAGAAGGTGTACTTAAGCCTGCCACTGGAGGGAAGATGTGTCTCCTGAAGGGCTGAGATGTCGATGTTGAGCTTAGAAAGCTCGCGATCGATGATGGCGGTTTTCCTGGCGTCGTCAACTAACTGGAGATCATCAGAGAGGCCAGGACACATTGTTCTGATGTTCCAGGTCGCCAGCCATAGGGCTGGCGGTTTCTTGATATTATGTTTACCTGGTGCGAGGTTTGCAGTCTGCTTTTCGGGTTTTGCCCTAAGCCCCAAGCACCCACTGGAGCCGGCAGACTGTGGCGAGTCAACACCTAACTGGCTGGGGGCTGCCCAGCTTAAGGCGGGCGGTAGTTGACTAGTGAGATACAATGATCCCTCCCACCGTCGGAGACAACCCGTAGCGCCCGAGCTTATGCCAATACGCTCTGGGCTTATCACTCGTAACTGCCGTCTCCCGTGTTGGCTTAGCCGCTAGAACAGCGGCGCTGGAGTGACCTCTCCAGGTGCAGGCCTGGGCGGGTGATAAGGAGGTCCTGGAGTGCCCAGTTGCCAGGATCCCCCTCTCGGTGTTGCTGACAGAGTCCGACGGAAAGGCAAGCCGATACAGTCGGTGTCAGTGCGACTGCAGGAGTTGCCGGAAGGTGTCGCAAAGCTCAACCAACCGCCTGCGGGGATCCACTCTGGATTTTCTGACGGGGTTTACTCCCTTAGCCTTGGGCTCTCCCAAGCCGTACACAAGGCAGTGTAACTATTTAACCCATAGTTGGGGATCTGGTTCGTGAGCACCAGGGTGTATCCACACACCAGTGGGCCTGCATGCTGCACGTCTAGGGGCCAGGTCTCCTCCGAGTCCCTTGTAGTTTCGCTTGGGGCCGCGAGGTACCCAATTACCATGTGTCACTACGAGGAGGTACTACATAGGGCTTACTGATGGAGAGGCTGAACTGACAGAGAGAGACTTACACACATGGCTCTCCTTTTCACAGTGCCGCAGGCAGCGGAGCTGCAAGCGGTGGTGCTAGTCAGCTGTAGGGGCACAGGGCCACCACACTTCTTGCGCATCACACCAGTCATTGAGACACTGTGAATAATTATCAATAAAGTGAACATACCTCCGAATCTGCTCAAATCTGTTTAGTAACATGGCGTTTGCTATCAAATTAAGACAAACCCCTTCCTCTGATGACCAGTACATTCTTGATCTTGGGTATCTGAGGTATGACATGACCAATTTAATCACTAGAAACTTCTTCATTTCATCATTTATCAAGACCAGCTTTTCCTTTCATTTCTGCAGTGCATAAATGTTTGAATTTTGCACTATTTCATTTATCAAATCTTCAGGAAATAGAGGCATGAAGAAATCTATTGGTTCAGTCCCCTCAATATTCAGTTTCAACTGTCCTAAAAAAGGAAGCAACTCTCTCTCAAACTCTTTGTCTTTGGTTTTCCAGACATGTCTGCCTTTCTTTGTTCTTGAGCTTTGTCAGGTGGGACATCCTCAGCATCCTCAACTCTCTCAGCATCCTCAACCCCCTCCGCATAGGTATTTGTTTTTATCATGACCATTCTTCTATTCTTTTAGTATCCCCCAATCTTATCTTAATGTTGTATTTTTTATAGTACCATTTATTTTAGCACACTCTCTAATGGTTGGTTAGATGTGACTTTCAGTTTCTTCCTGTATTGTCTATTATGTTTACACAACTTGGTGCATCAATATACAAGTTGCTTTTTAAATTAATTGCCCCTTGAGGGATAAATAAAGTTGTTTGAATTGAATCCTCAACCCCTTTGGCATCTTCAGCTCTCTCAGCATCCTCGGCTACACTGCCACTGTTGCTAGCATTTGCTAATTCTCTCTTTTTCTGGTAGCCATTCATCATCACTGCCACTAACATCATCCTCACGTTATTCAGATGGTATTTGTTCCACTATCCTGTAGGTTTTTCTATCATGCTCTGCACCTGACCTCGACAAAACAAAGATATGGATCATTACTCTCATGATAGACCTAATTTGCACAAATTATTAGTATAGTCTACTAAAAACAAACTATACATTCTTGTAACATTAATTAGTTGATTTACAGCCAAAAAATTACTGCAGATGAAGTATTTTCAAAAACAACAAAGTCACAGTAATAATACAAACTGTAGTTAAAATATAGCCAATGATGTATGATATCCATTTTAGTGGACACATGATTAATTACAATTTCCCCCCAGCACAAAATCACTACTAAGAAATTTCAACAATTATATTACTCCTTAGTTGTTACTTGATGTCCCCATATTTTTTTCACCTGCAAGGGTCTCCTAGAATAGATGGAATGAACAGGTATTCCTTCCCTGCGCAGCACTTCTTGGCTTTCCATCGGCCATCTTGGTTTTTAGGAATTTTTTTGCACTTAGCGTCCACTGTAGTGACTAGTGCGCAACTTTGACATCAAGACTCAAAAAACAGCTTTTGAATAGCTGTCCACTGTAGTGACCACTATGTATGAAAGGGTTAATATTCTTCTTTTTTCGGCTGCTCCCTTTAGGGGTCGCCACAGCGGATCACCTAAATGTGGTGGATGTAGTGTGTTCTGTCTGCAAATCTCCACAAAACAATGTACTGAAGAAAATAATCTGGCAATGAAAGCTAATAAAGAAAGCATTGATGAGCTGAAAAATACCATGAGTGTATTGCAAAAAGAAAATGTTCTGCTTAAACGGGCCTGTGAAGAGCAGGCCCAGTACAAAAGAAGATGGAACCTGAGGTTGACCGGTCTTCCTGAAAAAGAGGGAGAAAATGCACGAGAGGTTGTCATTGGAATACTCACCAGAGTTGTGCCCCTGTCCATGGACCGGCTGAAGGACACTGTGGATATCGTTCACCGTTTAGGAAGGAAGGGCAGCCCCGCTACCTCCAATAACAATCTCAGAACCATCATAATCCAGTTCGGGATGAGGACTGTGCGTGATGAAGTCTGGAAAAGATCCAAGGATGCCAGAGTGTACTTCAAGATGCAAATTCGTTTCAAAGATTTTCCCAAAGGAGGCCGAGAGGCTCATACCAAGCTGTGGCCGCTGGTGGAGAAGGCCAGGAGAAATGGAAAAAGAGCCTCCCTGAAGGAAGGTTATGCTATGCTTGATAACCAAAGAGTTGACCCTGAATAAATAAAACCTGCCAAGATTCTGTCATTTACTGCAGGTATGCTACTCCTAATAGTTTACATTGTTTAGAGGTTACAACGGATGTTGTTTATAATATATACAAGGACTAAAGTGTTCGCTCCTGCACATCGTTCATTTTTGTAATTCTTTTTTTCCTGCAGCTAGATAATGCTTTCTTTTCTTTCTGTAAATACTAGGGGGTTGAAGAACAATATTAAATGGAAGGCTATGTTTCTTTACTGTAAAGAGCAAAAAGCCAACTGTATTTTTTTGCAAGAGACTCATTCGACTGAGGATGATCCTAAATTTAGGAAATTACAGTGGGGAGACACAGTCTTCTTTAGTCATGGAACATCACGTTCATGGGGTGTAATAGTTTTGTTTAATAGGTTTCCTGGTAAAATTATAGCTCATAAAAGAGATGAAAATGGGAATTGGCTTATGGTGGTTACAGAATTTAATGACGTTAACTACATTTTATTGTGTGATTATGGGTATAGCAAAAAATGTCAGAATAGAACTTTTCTTTCATTGCTAAGGAATCGATGAAAAGAATGGAAGATCTTATAATACTGATAAAATCATAATGGGTGGAGATTTTTTTTTTCCCACAATATTTTTTATTGAACCTTTTTTTACAAACATGGCACAAACAGTCAAACACTAACACTAAAGTAATTTAAAAATAAAAAAAAACAACAAAAAAAGTACTAAAAACAACAACAATTATTAACAAAAGTAAGTCAACAACAATGCTCCTCTGTTTAGTCTAGGTAATCCACTACATAAGAATACATAATATACATTCACCAGTTTGGAATTTGCAAGGTCCACACATATCATTCACCTTCTTCAGAAGTTATGTTTAATTTCTTTACATAATCAATGAAAGGTCTCCATATATTCTCAAACACATTTTCCTTTAATTTCAGTATATATGTTATTCTTTCTAGTGGAAGGTTTGTTAACATCTGTCTTAACCACTGAGTCACATGAGTCTTTTTCCACAGTAGTGCAATACATTTTTTGGCATTAAGCAAACCGAGGTCTATGAATGCTCTTTCACTCTTATTAAAGTTATGTTTTTCTGGATACAGACCCAACAAAAACAGTTTAGGGTTCAATGTGAATTGTTTTGAAATTATTTTTTCAATTGTTACCCTCACCTCTTCCCAAAACATTCTGATTTTTCTACATTCCGATAAACAGTGAAATAGGGTTCCTTTACTTTCCATACATTTTGTGCATGTATCTGGTATGTTTTTGTTATATCTATTTAATTCCACTGGTGTAACATACATCCGCATTAACCATTTAAAATGTATCAATTTAAGACGTACATTTATTGATTTGGTTTGAGCTTCTGCACAAGCCATTTCCCATTGTTCCTCTGAAATTTCAATTTGCAGGTCTTCTTTCCAATAATTCAGTCTTTTCTGTGAGTTTTCACTTGAGAATAGTGTCAATGAGTTGTAAAACTCTGAAATAACACCCTTTCTCTTACTATCTTTCGTCAAAATTTTTTCCAAGGATGAATAAGTAGGTCGGGTGAGAGCATTATTTTGATTTGATCGAATAAAATTTCTAAGCTGAAGATATTTAAAAAAATGTGTTCTATTAAGATTGAATTTAATCCTCAGTTCTTCAAAAGACATTATGTTATCTGAGCGTGACAAATATAAGTCTTGAATCTTTTGAATCCCTTTTAAATTCCATACTTTAAATACAGCATCCGCTCTCCCTGGTGTAAAATATTGATAACCCCATATTGGGCTAAATTGTGACAGTAAGTGTGGTTCTTTTAAATATTTTTTGGTTTTACACCATATTTTGATCATGTGCTTTACAATTGGATTTTTAACTTGTTTCTGTAATTTTTTAGCCGAGTCTGAGTATATGAATAAGGGAAGAGGTAAAGGTAAATTGTATGATTCCATTTCAGTCCAGTGAGGAGGATCATTTGACAAAAAATAATATGTCATAGACCTCAGTTGTGCTGACCAGTAATACAACATAAAGTTTGGACATTTCAGACCTCCACGATCAAATGGTATATATAGTAAGGACAAACATAATCTAGCCTTCCTATTGTTCCATATAAATTCCACTAACTTTTTTTTAATTCTTGAGAATAAATCTGAAGGTGGTGGCAAAGGAATGTTTTGAAATAAATAAAGTATTTTTGGTAAGATATTACTTTTAAGTATATTAATTCTCCCGATCATCGACATTGGTAGTGACATCCATCTCTGAAGTAACTCATTAATATCTGTCATTAAGGCTTCATAGTTGGCACTGGCGACTGATTCTAGCTTAGGCAAAATTTGAATTCCTAAATATTTAAACTGATTTACAACATTGAATTGATTTACCTCAGGAGCTGGGTGATTTCTCTGGGTCTCATTTAGCATTAATATTGAAGATTTTGTTTTATTTATTTTATATCCTGATATTTCCCCAAAGTTCTTTATTAAATTTAACAAGGTCGGAATTGATTTTTTAAAATTCGACATAAACAAAATTATGTCATCGGCATACAGGGAGATTTTATGTTCTATTGGTCCTACTTTAATTCCATATATTTGTGGATGTAAACGTACTGCCATTGCTAAAGGTTCAATTGCCATAGTAAACAGTAAAGGTGAAAGTGGACAGCCTTGCCGACATCCTCTATTGATTTTTATTGATTTTGAGATATTGCTGTTTGTTAGGATTTCTGCTGTAGCATTATTATATATTATCTGGACCCATTTTATGAAATTATTTCCAAGTCCAAACCTTTGTAGGACTTCAAAAAGATAGGGCCATTCGACCCTATCAAAGGCTTTTTCGGCGTCCAATGACAGGAGAGCTGTATCCGGTGCTTCTTTATTGGAATAAATAATATTAAATAGTCTTCTTACATTATGGAAGCCTTGTCTTCCCATTATAAAGCCATTCTGATCTCGGTTAATAATATTTGGTAATATTTCTTGTAGTCGTTTTGCTAAAAATTTTACAGATTATTTTAAGATCAGCATTTAATAGGCTCATTGGTCTCATGTTTTCACATTTATTAGGGGGTTTACCTGGTTTTGGCAACAGTATAATTAAGGCATTATTCATGTATTGTGGTAAATTACCATTTTGAAATGCTTCTAAAACCATTTCCAAAAGTGGTTTTATTAATTTATTCTTAATTTTTTTTATAGAGGTCAACTGGAAGACCATCTGGTCCTGCTCTTTTTCCTGCTTTCATATTATCAATGGCTTGCCCAACTTCTTCTTGACTAATTTTAGACTCCAGTATCTCCCTGTTTTCATTTGGAATAGTTTTGTTAAGTCAGTTTCATTTTTTGTATCATATAGTTTTTCATAATAATCTCTAAAGGCACTATTCATTTCTAAAGGATCTATAACTACCTGTCCGTTACTTATAATACTGGTAATTGGTGTTTTAGATTCTAATTGTTTAATCTGCCATGCCAATAATTTTCCTGATTTTTCACCTTGTTCATAAAAAGTTTGCTTCAATCTTAGAAGACTTGAGGCAGCTCTATTCGCTGATTTTTTTTTTTTATCATATTCAGCTCTCAGAATCAGTAATTCGTTCTCTAACTGTGGGTTACTTCCTGCATACACCTTTTCTTGAAGAATTTTTATTTTACGTTCCAATTGGACTCTCTCCTCTCGAGTCTTCTTAGATTTTGAACCTGTATAACTAATAATATCAGAATCAGAATCAGAATCAGAATCAGCTTTATTGCCAAGTATATTTACAAGTAAACACACAAGGAATTTGACTTGACATTGGGCGCGCACGTTAGGCGCATCCAATGACACGGCAGCCATAAAGGCGCCTGTCTGCAGTGGGGGTAAAGGGGGGGAAGGGGGAGGGAAACACAATAGGCAGAGAGAAAAAACATAGTTATCAGAATCACGCTTGTATAAGCTCATATAAGCTCATGAGCCAAATTTTGATTACACAGAAAAAAACCCTCTATGCACATTAGCAGACAATAGATACAATCACACAGCAGAGGGAGGGAGAGCAGTGTGTGTATATTTGCATGTCATTGTGTAGTGTGAGTGTAACAGTTGTTAGTGAGCAGCAGAGGGCGCCTCCAGGCAGTGGATAGATGTTATAATCATGTGACTTATAAACAAGTCCAGAGATCAGAGTCTATCTCTCTTTTCCTCTTCCTTGCAGAAGGCACATGGGCATTGTCCTTGAGAGACCAATCCGCTGACGACAACAACTGATTGTTGATGTATGGGTAGACATAAGCCACTTCTCCGGCATTATCTTATCGAGGAGGAATGTAAACAAGGGCACCAAAACACAAGGTCAAATCTGCACAGTGCACTCAGAGAATAAAAAAATTTCTCTCTCTTCGATTCTGTGCTTCAATTTCATACAGGCTTGAATCATACTTTAGATCATTCTCTGGAGAGCACTCAGCGATCCACAGATGTTATCCACCTACCGAAACATAGGTAAAACATGTCCAGAGAGTTCGTTCTCTCTTCAATGCATGCCAGATAGTAAATTCCATGTTAATCCTGCCGCTGACAGTCAGTGCTCCCCCCAGCTGGACGAATTGTTGAATTTGTTAAGGGAGCTACGCCGGGGTCCGCATTTGATTAGCTCACCCAGATAATTTTGATACACTAGGAAAACTCCAGGGGCCAAACAGAAGATCCTGTGATCAGTTCAATCTCAGTCGAATCACACAGACACATGAATTCCAATGCCATGAGTCTCCCTTGGGTTCCCCCTGACCCGATCTTCTTTTAAAGTGGTGACAATCGCATATAAGCCGCTTTCCAGATCCATAATTTCCATTTGGATTAAGATTCAGCCAGGAGAAGAGTGACATTGCAAGCTGGGATCAGAAGGGAGAGGATTAGGAGGGAGAGGGAAGAAAAGCGTCTGCTCTCTCTCAGAAGCGGAAGTGAATGAATGTGCCCCCTAATAAAAGCTTTGAAAGCCTCCCACTTTATACATGCTGTTGTTTGTGTAGTATTAATATCAAAGAACTCATCTGTTTTTCTATGTACTTAACAAATTCCTCATCCTGAAGCCATTTATGCTGAAAATGCCACCTACCTGGATCCTTTGTCAATTTCTTATCTACATATATTAGACAGCAGGGTGCATGATCAGAGATCACAATGTTATCATAGAAACAGTTCTGAATCTTGGACCTTAATTCTGTAGAGATCAAAAAGTAGTCTATACGTGAGAATGTCTTATAGGTATTAGAATAACAAGAATAGGCTTTGACTTGTGGTTTCATTTCTCTCCATATATCTAGCAATCTCAATTCTTTCATAAAATGATTAATAGTCATCCTACATCCATTGTGCGTACAGTCCAGTCCTGTTGATCTGTCTATACTGGGATTCAATGTACAATTAAAATCCCCTGCTATTATATGTTGCCCTGTAAGTGATGATAAAGTAAGGAATAAATTTACAAAGAAGTTTTGATCATCAATACTGGGGCCATATAAGTTCACCAGATTTATATTTTCTAATAAAGATCCTTGGATGATTAGATATCTTCCAAATTTGTCTCCAATTACATTTTTCACTTGAAATGGGACTGTTTTGTGTATGAGAATCATAAATCCCCTGGCTCGGGATGAAAATGATGAGGTGAACACGTTACCTTGCCATCTTCTAATTCTTTTTACATCCTCCTCTATTAGATGAGTTTCTTGTAAAAATACAATTTTTGAATCTATGTCTTTTATTTTATTCATAACTTGTTTAAGTTTTTTTAGATTTTGTCGACCTCTGCAATTCCATGAAGTTAAATTAAGATTGCCGCTTTGATCTATGATCAATAAGGAGTTTGAGATTACCTTGCAATATGAACATGCTCATACAGAGAAGCAAAAACATGGATGATAGAACATTCATCCTACAAACCAAACAAAAACAAAAACAGATTCCCTTTCCCCACATTCGTGGTTATCCCCCCAAAATCAAAAAAATTCCATCTCCCTTTATAGCTAGTGACTGTTCCACACCTGCGAGGATCAGTCAAACCCCTCTCTCTTTCTCCTCTCAGTCACCCTGACTCTACTACTATTTTAATGACAATAACTCTCTTCTGTAGTTTTTTCAACATAACTTCAAAGTTTTATAGCAACTTTGTACATCATAGCTTTTTTTTTTTTTTTAAATACAGTCTGTATTTTGTAGACATGTTATATGTTTCAGATCAATCAGATGCCTGTACAAATGCTTAAATGTTCTACCTTTGTCATGTTCATGCTTAGCTCCCACCAGTTTCCTTTTGGATCTGCTTGATGAGCTCCTGCGCCTCTTGAGGGGTCTTGAAGATGTGGGTTCTGCCCTTACATGTGACAAGCAGTCTTGCCGGATGAATCACTCCATGACGAATCCCGAGGTTGCGCAGCTCTTTGCGGGCGGGGTCGAACTGCCTCCTTAATTGTTGAATTCCTGTGGCCAAGTCTGGGTAGAACCGCACCTGTTGATCCTGGTATTTAATTTCCACTTTAGCTCACGCTGCATTGCTGACCGTCATCTTGTCTCTGTAGTTGAGGAACTTCATAATCAGCGTCCTCGGTGGTGTCTTATTATCTCTCGGTGGGCCGATTCGGTGAGCTCTCTCTAAAACTACCAATGACTGCAGGTCCGCGTTGTTCAGCGCTTCTGGAATCCACTTTTCAAAAAAAAAGAACATGAGTCCCGTCCCTGCGCTCCCTCCGGGAGGCCCACCAGCCTCAAATTATTCCGTCGCGAGCGGGATTCCAAGTCCAGGACATTATCTTCCAGACATTTCCATTTTAATTCCAGTGTTTGCAACTTTGATTGTAGGCTGGTGACGTCATCTTCAGCACTTGAAATTCGGAGCTCCGCCTGCGATACTCGTTCCATACAGTCGCTTATTTCCTTTCTCATTCCTTCTATCGCTGCTATAATTCTATCAAATTTAGATGAAAACTCTGCTCTCATGGAGCTGATGGCAGCGAGCACTGCGCTTGTCCCTTCCTCAGCAGCTCCCGCTCCACCGCTGGCTACATCCTCCGTCATCGTCCACGAAGCCTTTTCTGTTTCGCCTCGAGCGTGGAAGTCTGTTAGCTTGGGTTGTTTTGTCGAATTGCTTTTTCCTCCACCTAATTTCTCAGCCTTGTTCTTTACCATATCCGCGCCTAAACGCTGGGATGGGTTTTTGTTCCAATTAAGAGAGTTTTAGTAAACTTTTTATTTTTAGGAGCAGAGCAGTGTGAAACACGTCTTCCTACGTGGCCGCCATAACCGGAAGTCCATGGGTGGAGATTTTAATCTGGTTCCTAATCTCTGGCTAGACCATAGACCCCCTACGGGACAGTCCCATAACTATGATG
Source organism: Pholidichthys leucotaenia (assembly GCA_020510985.1). Taxonomy (NCBI): domain Eukaryota; kingdom Metazoa; phylum Chordata; class Actinopteri; order Cichliformes; family Pholidichthyidae; genus Pholidichthys; species Pholidichthys leucotaenia. The sequence goes on along the minus strand of CM035843.1, from coordinate 162,124,612 downwards.
ATACTATTTTGGAATTGGTTTCAGAATTAAATTTAACTGACTGCTGGAGAATGAAAAATCCCTCAGTTGTGCAATATACAGACGTGGACAAAATTGTTGGTAACCCTCTGTTAATGAAAGAAAAGCCCACAGTGGTCACAGAAATAACTTGAATCTGACAAAAGTGGTAATAAATAAAAATTCTATGAAAATTAACCAATGAAAATCAGACAATGCTTTTGAATTGTGGTTCAACAGAATTATTTTAAAAAACAAACTCATGAAACAGGCCTGGACAAAAATGATGGTACCCTTAACTTAATATTTTGTTGCACAACCTTTTGAGGCAATCACAGCAATCAAATGATTTCTGTAACTGTCAATGAGGCTTCTGCACTTCTCAGCAGGTACTCTGGCCCACTCCTCATGAGCAAATTGTTCCAGTTGTCTCAGGTTTGAAGGGTGCCTTCTCCAGACGGCATGTTTCAGCTCTTTCCACAGATGTTCAATAGTATTTAGATCAGGGCTCATAGAAGGCCACTTTAGAATAGTCCAATGTTTCGCTCTTAGCCATTCTTGGGTGTTTTTAGCTGTGTGTTTTGGGTCATTATCCTGTTGCAAGACCCATGACCTGCGACTGAGACCAAGCTGTCTGACACTGGGCAGCACATTTCTCTCTAGAATACCTCGATAGTCTTGAGATTTCATTGTACCCTGCACAGATTCAAGACACCCTGTGCCAGATGCAGCAAAGCAGCCCCAGAACATAACAGAACCTCCTCCATGTTTTACAGTAGGGACAGTGTTCTTTTCTTGGTATGCTTCATTTTTGCGTCTGTGAACATAGAGCTGATGTGCCTTGCCAAAAAGTTCCAGTTTTGTCTCGTCTGTCCATAGGACATTCTCCCAGAAGCTTTGTGGCTTGTCAACATGCAGTTTGGCAAATTCCAGTCTGGCTTTTTTATGATTTGTTTTCAACAGTGGTGTCCTCCTTGGTCGTCTCCCATGAAGTCCACTTTGGCTCAAACAACAACGGATGGTGCGATCTGATACTGATGTACCTTGACCTTGGAGCTCACCATGAATGTGTTTAGAGGTTGTTCTGGGCTCTTTTGTTACTACTCGTATTATCCGTCTCCTCCTGCGGCCACGTCCAGGGAGGGTGGCTACAGTCCTGTGGGTCTTAAATTTCTGAATAATATGTGCAACTGTAGTCACAGGAACATCAAGCTGCTTGGAGATGGTCTTATAGCCTTTACCTTTAACATGCTTGTCTATAATTTTCTTTCTAATCTCCTGAGATAACTCTCTCCTTTGCTTCCTCTGGTCCATGTTTAGTGTGGTACACACCATGTCAACAAACAGCACAGTGACTACTTGTTACCCTTTAAATAGTCTGACTGACTGATTACAAGTTTGTAGACACCTGTGATGTTAATTAGAGGACACATCTTGGTTGAACATGTCCCTATGGCCACATTATTTTCAATCTTTTCTAGGGGTACCATCATTTTTGTCCAGGCCTGTTTCATGAGTTTGTTTTTTAAAATAATTCTGTTGAACCACAATTCAAAAGCATTGTCTGATTTTCATTGGTTAATTTTCATAGAATTTTTATTGATTACCACTTTTGTCAGATTCAAGTTATTTCTGTGACCATTGTGGGTTTTTCTTTCATTAACAGAGGGGTACCAACAATTTTGTCCACGTCTGTAGTTGGTTCAGTGCTTCACAAAATGATCAGTGCTCACGTTTAGATTATTGGCTGATTTCTAACAGTTTAGTAAATGTCCTTTTTAAATGTGATATTTCTCTTTCACCTCTTACACACCATTGTGCAATAACATTGGCCTTGTCATGGTGCAAAGACGTTTCTTTTTATAACCCTTTGTGGAAGTTTAATAGTACCCTTGTAAAAGATGAAAACTTTTGCCAGAATGTTAAAAAATTGGCAGAGGAGATTTTTAATATGGAACGACTGAAAACCAGGAAATTCTTAGCCAAACAGAAGAAACTAAAACAACAAAACATTATGAGGGATATTAACAAATTATACTCAAAAAGAAAATTATCAGACATGGAAGTTGTAGAATTAAACAGTCTCCAATCTCAGCTTGATTCTATTTACCTTGAAAAAGCCAAAGGAGCATTTATTCATTCTAAAGCTCGCTGGATTGAGGAAGGAGAAAAGAGCTCCTCTTATTTTTTCAGTTTGGAAAAGAAAACGCAAGCCAAAAAAACAATGTCTAAACTATGTGTTAATGATAACATTATTAATGATCAAACATTAGTAAATGAGGGAATTAAAGAATTTTATAGAAACCTATATAATTCTAAGTTTTCTGAAAATGACTGTGGTTCTTTGAATAAAGTGGTGAATCAAATAAAAGGACGGATGAGGTCTTCAGGTAGCAAATGGAGGATATTCTTAGGATTGAAGAATTGGATAATGCACTTAAAAGCATGCATAAAGAAAAGTCACCAGGCATCGACGGACTGACCGTAGAATTTTATAAATTCTTTTGGGATGATATTAGAGTATTGCTGTTTTAATGCAGTCACTCAGTGTATTTCAGAAGGAAACCTTTCTCCCACAATGAAACATGGACTCATCACATTAATTCCAAAGCCAAATGGTCTGAGGAGGCAATGGACGCTCTAAAGGACTGTTTTGTAACCACTGCCTGGGAGCAGCTCTGCGATCCACATGGTGAGGACATCGATGGCCTCACTCACACCATCACGGACTACATCAACTTCTGTGTGGACAACACTGTACCCACCAAGACCATACGGTATTGCTCAAACAACAAACCCTGGATCAACCCTGAGATAAAAACACTTCTGAGAGAGAAGAAGAGGATCTTTAGGTCGGGGAACAGGGAGATGCTGAAGTCCATACAGAGGGAGCTGAGGAGGAAGCTCAAAGAAGGCAAGGACAGCTTCAGGAAGAAGATGGAGGACAAGCTGCAAAGGAGCGACATCGGCGGGGTCTGGAGAAACCTTAAAACCATCTCTGGGCTCCAGAATACCTCCTCCCAGGCCACGGGGGGCAGGGAGTGGGCGAACAATCTGAACCTGTTTTTTAATAGGTTTGACCAACCGCCCTCCCCCCCGCCTGCACACCAACCACTGCTGCCCAAACCCCACTCCACCAACACCCCCCCACTCCCAACACACAGCCCCCTAACCTGACACTCACTAAGTCCCAGGTGAGGACGGAGCTGAGGAAGATCAAGGCAAGGAATGCCTCAGGACCGGATGGCATCAGCGTGAAGCTCCTCAAGTCCTGCGCAGACCAGCTGTGTGGGATTGTGGAGCGCATCTTCAACCTGAGCCTGAAGCTGGGGAGGGTACCACAGTTGTGGAAAACATCTTGTGTGGTACCTGTACCAAAGACTTCCCACCCCAAAGATCTGAACAGCTACAGACCAGTGGCCCTGATGTCTCACATGATGAAGACCCTGGAGAGACTGCTCCTTGCTCACCTCCGCCCCCTGGTGGGACCAGCGATGGATCCACTCCAGTTTGCCTACCAGCATGGCAATGGGGTGGAGTGTGCAGTGATCTTCCTCCTTCATCGTTCCCTGTCCCACCTCAAGAAGCCCGGGAACGCGGTGAGGATCATGTTCTTTGACTTCTCCAGTGCTTTCAACACCATTCAACCAATGATCCTGAAGGACAAGCTACTGTGTGCAGGGGTGGACCAGCACCTGTCATCATGGATCCTGGACTACCTCACTAACTGGCCACAGTTTGTGAGAACCCGGGATTGTGTGTCCTACACAATCATCGGCAGCACGGGGGCCCCCCAGGGAACAGTTTTGGCTCCCTTCCTGTTCACCCTTTATACTGCCGACTTCTCACACAACACAACACACTGCCATCTACGGAAGTTCTCTGACGACTCTGTGATTGTCGGCCTCATCTCCAACGGAGATGAAGCTGAGTACAGAGGACTTATCCAGGACTTTGTGGACTGGTGCCATCGAAACTGCCTCCAGATCAACGAGAGGAAAACTAAGGAGCTGGTGGTGGACTGCCGCAGGCAAGGACAACCCCTCACAGCACCGGTAAACATCCAGGGAACTGACATTGAGATGGTGACATCCTACAAGTACCTGGGTGTTCATCTGAACAATAAACTAGACTGGTCACACAATACCGACGCACTCTACAAGAAGGGACAGCACAGGCTGTTCCTACTGAGGAGGCTCAGGTCTTTTGGTGTACAAGGGGTGCTCTTGAAGACATTCTACGACACGGTGGTGGCATCAGCCATCACTTTTGGAGTGGTCTGCTGGGGCAATGACATTACAGCAGCCGACAAGAAGAGACTGAACAAACTGATCAAAAAAGCTAGCTCTGTCCTGGGGAAACACCTTGACCCAGTGGAGGAGATAGGAGAGAGAAGGATGGTGGCTAAACTGTCCTCTCTGCTGGAGTCCGAGTCCCACCCTATGCAGGACATGCTGAACGCACTGAGGAGCTCATTTAGCAGTAGACTACATCATCCTAGGTGCGCGACCAAGAGGTTTCGCAGGTCCTTCCTACCTTCGGCTGTCAGACTGTATAGCCTAAGCAGGGCTGCTCGCAGAGATAGCAAAAAAATGTGACGACCTAATAGTATTGAATGCAAAAGACGCAACAGACTTACACAAATGGTCCCCTCCAGTATACAACTAGGACAATATCAGTCGCTATGGAGGGTGACAATATGTATGGGTACATATTTATACTATGTAGGGTAACTAAATGGACGGTTATGCTGTTTATTCCATCTAGCTACAATACTCTGCACTGTGTATAAATATTTATATATTTATGTGTACATATGTATATTCACTGCTCTTATTTTCTTATCTTCTAAATTATTGCTCTGAGTGTTGCTATCCCTGTGCTGTTGCAATCCTGGAATTTCCCCATTGTGGGACTAATAAAGGCTTATCTTATCTTAAATAAGAATGTACTCTATCTGGATAACTGGAGACCAATAACGCTATCATGTAATGATTATAAATTGTTGGCACATGTATATGCAAATAGGTTAAATGGGGGCCTAACCAAAATAGTTGATGAATGCCAGTCAGCCTTTATAAAAGGAAGGAGTATACATAATCATATTAGACTGGTACTGGACATGTTGGACTACAAAGAATTTATTCACACTGACAGTTTTTTGTTATTTTTAGATTTTTATAGGGCATTTGATACAATTGAGCATTCTTTTCTATTAAAAGTGTTTCAATTTTGGGGATTTGGAGATAAATTTTGTAACAGTTAAAATGTTTTACTCTGATATCTACAGCTCTGTATCACTGAATCCTGGAATCACTCCTAGATTTAATATGCAGCGTGGTGTTCATCAAGGATGTCCAGTTTCTCCAAAGCTTTTTATTTTAACAACTCAATGACTTACATCTCTTATAAATACTGTTTCTGATGTAAAAGGTATCACAATTTTTAATAAAGAATTTAAAATTAGCCAGTTTGCTGATGACACATTCATCCTTTTAAGAGATAAAAAATCCATGATAGAAAAAGCTCTAAATTTGATTTCAGTATTCTCTAAAGCATCAGGTTTAGTCTTGAATATGAATAAATGTGAATTGCTTCCCATCCACACTTGTACAGAATCCATCATTGCTTCCATTAGAGTTGACTCTGAAGTTAAATATTTGGGCATAACAGTAAAAACGCGACTAGAAGGGAAGACACTAATATTTCCAATAGAATGTCTGATGTGAAGAAATCTCTTAGTCACTGGTTAACTAGAGATCTGACCATTTTGGGGAGAAATATCCTTTCCAAAGCTGAAGGCAACTCTCAGTTATTATACCCATGTTATTCATTATATGTTTCATTCAGCAATATTAAAAAAGCAAACTCACTGAATTTTCAGTTTCTCTGGAGAAATAAAACTCATTACATTAAAAGATCTCAGCTGGTCAAAGAGTACGTTCAGGGTGGTATTAGAGCACCAGAATTTGAATCGATAATTGGATTATTCAGGATTAAATGGATCAAAACATTTTTGTCACAGTCTAACTCGATGTGGTTCCATATACCCAAATCCTTGTTTAATAATATAGGTGGTCTTGTGTTTCTTTTAAAATGTGATTTTGATGTTTGTAAAATTCCCATTAAATTGTCAAATTTTCATAAACAGATTCTTAACTTTTGGAAAATGATTTTTACCCATAACTTTTCACCTCATAATTCAGCTTTATGGAATAACAGAGTAATTCTTATCAATGGAAAACAAATTTATAAAAAAGGAATGGCATGAGAAAAACATCATGTTTATTAACCTCTTGCACTCTGGTGTACCGCGGGCGGGCACGTCTCTGCGTCCTAGAGCACACGAGGGCACACGAGGGCGCTGCGTCCTAGAGCGCACTGAAAAAAAAAGCTGCATTTCCGTTCTTCCACTACAGACACAGCCGCGAACAGAAAGCCAAAGGAGTGCTTCGATTGGTTTAGATGTGATTGACCTCTCATTCGACTAAGAAGAGCCTTGAATTGGGTTTCTGAAACCTTGAAGAACCAATGACTGAAAACCTAGCAAGAAGGACACGCCTACCAACAGCTGGGAATACAGCCAGCCAATTGAAGCACAGAAGTTCGAAAGCTGTTTTGTGTAAGGCTGGGTGAAGAGACTGACTGCTGCAGCAGATGAAAAAAGGACCCGCAGGAAGAACCACCACAGACCCAGCAGCACGGAGACCACCCACAAGTGCGACCTGTGTGACAGGGACTGCCATTCGCGCATCGGCCTGTTCAGCCACAGGCAGTGCTGTCCCAGCAGAGTAGACGTTTAGAATTCTCTTCCATGGTCATCATAGACCGTCCACATGCTGTTGTGGACAGGTAAGTGTTATAAGCTAAATTATTCTTTATCCCTGAAAATTGTAATCAAAAATGGCTTTTGACCGATCGGTAAATTACAACTATGCGTAGTAGACCGCGGCGCACGAAGTCCGAAGTCCGTGCGCCGCGGTACACGGTTCGTGCACCGCGTCCGGACCGTGAGCACAGGGACCGCAGGGACTGTGCGCTGCGGTCAGCACATGACTGTTCCGTCATGTAGCGATGGGCGATGTCCGTCCTCTGTAGCGGGGGGGTGGGGGGTGGGAGTTGTTATCTTCTACATTACAGATATTTTAGAATAATTTTTAGTGCACTGTAGGTTATTTTTTCTTGTAAAAAAAAGCCACACATTTTTTTACGTGGCATGCTTCTTTGTGTGTGGGGGCTTGTTTGTTCATTCATTCATGAATGAATGAATAAACAACCCCCCCCCCACACACACACACACACAGCCCTGAGTGTCACCTTTCATTAGAGCCCAAGATGAAGCTTCTATATTGAATCATTCAAAAGTTACAGACGTTTTTCCAAACTGTGCCATTTGGCACAATTTGGCACAGTTCAAAAACGCCTGCGAACTACCTGAGAACAAAGCTGTGTAATATATTCATTTTTTGTGATATTGTTACAAAATTTTGACCTCAGCTGGATAACACTTGGTTCTACATTTCTGTTGCATTTTCCAGCCCGGATCTGAAGCTGTGTGTTATTTGCAAGCATTTGTATCCAAAAAAACACCCAGGCCAAATTTATTTTCTTCAAGTTCACTATGTTTAGATGACTGTTACTGTGGCAGGAGCACTTAGAGAGATTATGACTGTTTTGCCAAAAAATTCAAAGTGTTTTCTTTTACATGAGACCAACCCCATGAAGATGCTGCAAAGGGCTGAAGAACAGCTTTTGATTTACTTTGGGTACGTTATTTTTAGGCGTTTTTAGGGAAATTGACCAGAGTGCAAGGGGTTAATGACATAATGAACGAAAATGGAAATTCTTTGGAATTTAGGGCTTTTTTAGGAAAATGCAACTTTAATTGTACAAGTAAAGCTTACAGTAAGATTTGTACTGCAATTCCTATACCCTTGATTCAGCTGATTCAAAACACCAAAAAATCTTCCATGGTTAAACCGATATCGCCAAACATTAAGATTGGTGAATATAATTTGATTGGTTATAGGTGTAATAATAAAATTATCAGTGTAGCTTTTAAATCTAAGTTGTTCCATGACTTTAATAGAGGCTTACATGCTCAGGGTTCAGATCTGAATGCTATAATATTTACTGAGAATGCACACTCCAGATTTCTTAAATGGCCAGTCTCTTCTAAGATTAAAGAAACTCATTTTAAGGTAATTAACAGGATATATCCTACTGCGGAATTTCTTCAGAAACGATTTGATTTTGAAGCTGAACCTTGTGTTTTCTGCAACAGCTCAGATGAAACTCTGGAACATCTGTTTTTCTCATGCCTGGCAACCAAGAAATTTTGGCTAGACATTAAGAATTGGATCTCCCTTAAAATTAACAACATTCCTTGTTTTGAAATCCAACATATTATGTATTACATGGAAAATATAAATTCTCATTCTAGTGACTTAATAAACATTATTATCCTTATGGGTAAATATCATATCCACTGCTGTAAATGGAGGAACAGTAAGCCCCGCTTCCTGGTTTTTATGAATGATTTTAAATGTCTTTTCTCCTCACTAAAACTGACTTCAAGCAGGATGGGGAAAAATTGCAAGAGACACTGGACAGCTCCTATAATAACAATAATAATAATAATAATAATAATAGTAAGTCTTATCAGAGAATTGTGTTCCTTGCTCTCTCTTTTAATATACCCCTTTTTTTCTTCTTATCAATTGGAAAGTGAAGTTTGATTGATTGTATATTTTCTGTGAAAGTTCTGTTTTTTTGTTTTGAAACTCTTTTGTAACAACTATCCTCAATCACAGTTTGTATGTTGTATTTTGTTCATTCAATTAAAAAAACAACAACAACAACAAAAAACGCCCAGCCCTCTCAAATTTCTCGCCAGGTCTCAAATCACGTGATGTGACAACGAGGCCTCGTTCGCTACGGTCACGTCACTGTGGACATATTGACACAGCGCTCGACACTCCAGTGTTAGTCTCGAGTGGGCGGTATCGAGTGTAACATCACGAGTTACCCCCAACACACACGGTCTCATTCAACCATTCCAGTCCCACATACCTGTTGTGAGGACGTTTATCTGGGGCACAGCGGAGACGAAGAACAGTCTTTAGAAAGCAGAAACGCAACCAGAACCTTCTCCGGGTCAGCGCTGTTGTCGTACAAATATTCCCGACATTTGTTGGTGACCAACAAAAGTCGTTTTTTAACGGTTTTACTCAAATTCTCAGCTCATTTCGGGCCTCATAGCTGCACTGGTCTCGCCGCCATCTTGAATGGCACATAAGAGTCGAGACACGCATGCGTCGAAATGACGTCAACGAGAGTTTCCCACCGTTGCCGGTTACCATCAGTGGCCTTCAGACGTGTTGCGTTTTAATTTTCCAGATGAATTTGTGCAGCAAATAAAGTCCAGAGGAGAGCAGGAGCAGGAAGAGAAGAAAGAAACGTTTGGATTGTGAAGCTTCAAAGAGAATTCTGTTTTTGGTTGAGTCTTGAGTCTGGCTGCACGGTGGCGCAGTGGTTAGCACTGCGGCAGCACAGTTTACCCTTGGCTGGAGGACCGTGGGTTCGATCCCAGCCCCCGACCAACAGTGATCTGTGTGGAGTTTGCATGTTCTCCCCGTGTATGCGTGGGTTTACCCCGGGATTTCTCCGGTTTCCTCCCACATGCCAAAAACATGCAGGTTAGGTTAATTGGAGACTCTAAAGTGGCCCTAGGTGTGAATATGTGTGTGAATGGTTAAGGGATAGCGCCGTATCGTGGCTGCTTTATCCATCCAGGAGGTGGATGACCCTCAATTTCCCCTCTGGGGATCAATAAAGTCTTCCAGCTAAAATGGAATGTTTACGGAGGAAAATCTACCAGAAGAATTGTTAACAAGAGCAATATTCCCCGCCTCTGTTTTCTTTGGAAATCTCAACATGTCACTGAAGGAGAGCAGTTTTCAACTTTTCCATATAATTATCAGCAGGGCCGAGATTGAAAAGTGGCCAATGGTAGGCTGGTCTCAGCAGAGCCGCAAATGCTGATTCTCCACCAGAAAATACCACTTTTCCACTGATTGATCACTTTAGTCCAGCGGTTGTTGCAAATCAAGGTGTTTTTAATTCACATTTATTAATGGTTTTGGACAGGGATATGTACCTCGATAAACTTTCACAAAGTCGTTGTGCTAAGTTGTGTTGTTTCGTGACATGCTTTTGAAACTTTTGACAATGGGGCAACTTCAAATATGTCTCTAGATACAACAGATGCTCATGTTTATTCATCTCGTGGGGATACAGTGGATATAAAAAGTCTACACACCCCTGTTCAAATGCCAGGTTTTTGTGATGTAAAAAAATGAGACCAAGATAAATCATTTCAGAACTTTTTCCACCATTAATGTAACCTATAACCTGTACAACCCAATTGAAAAACAAATCTTTTGAGGGGAAAAATAAAAAACTTACAACAACCTGGTTGCATAAATATGCACACCCTTAAACTAATACTTTGTTGCAGCACCTTTGGCTTTTATTACAGCACTCAGCCTTTTTTGGTAGGAGTCTATCAGCATAGCACATCTTGATATGGCAATATTTGTCCACTGTTCTTTGCAAAAATGCTACAGATCTGTCAGATTGCGAGGGCATCTCCTGTGCACAGCCCTCTTCAGATCATCCCACAAATGTTTGATCACATTCAGGTCTGGACTCTGGTCAGGCCATTCCAAAACCTTAATCTTCTTCTGGTGAAGCCATTCTTTTGTTAATTTGGATGTGTGCTTTGGGTCATTGTCATGCTAAAAGATGAAGTTCCTCTTCATCTTCAGCTTTCTAGCAGAAGCCTGAAGGTTTTGTGCCAACACTGACTGGTATTTGGAACTGTTCATAATTCCCTCCACCTTGACTGAGGCCCCAGTTCCAGTGGAAGAAAAATAGCCCCAAAGCATGATGCTGCCACCACCATGCTTCATTGTAGGTATGGTCTTCTTTTGGTGATGAGCAGTGTTGTGTTTGTGCCAAATATACCTTTTGGAATTATGGCCAAAAAGTTCAACCTTGGTTTCATCAGACCATAACACATTTTCCCACGTGTTTGGGAGATTTCAAATGTGTTTTTGCACACTGTAGCTGGGCTTGGGTGTTTGATTTTATTTTTTTTTTTTTGGAAGATAAGGCTTCCATCTTGCCACCCTACCCCATAGTCCAGACATATAAAGAAGATGGGAGATTGTTAGATTGTTGTCACATGTACTAAACAGCCAGTACTTGCCAGAAATTCCTGCAGCTCCTTCAGTGTTGCTGTCGACCTCTTGGCAGCCTTGAATCAGCACTGAATCTGTAAGAGAATAAAAAGTTTTTTCTCTGAAGTCAGTGCTATTCGACCTGTTTTGACGCCCTCAGCACACAGTCCTCCAGATTATCTTCAGTATACTTGTTTTCATAACATGGCGGGCAGCATCTGACTCTCAAGGACAGCCAGCTGTCTGGCAAACTATTCCATCTGCCGTGCCAAGGACACGCGCCTCTGCTCAGACGGTAGACATAACATCTGCTGCGGAAGAGACTTTTGTTGTCCTTAACTGATATCACTGTTTGCACTCAACACACTGACTCACACTGACTCACTATACTGACTTGAAGATTCATTCATTCACTGCTCTCTTTGTGTCATTGTATGGATTCTATTGTCTGCTAATTGTGCATTGAGAGTTTTTTTCTTGTAATCATAATATTGATCATATATGAACTGTATTTTGATAAACAATGCTTTTTTCTCTCTCCTATTGTGTTTATCCTCTTTCTCCCCCATTGCTTCCTGTTCCCATTCTGCTGACAGGCGCGTCACCGACGCTGCCGCGTCACTGAAAATGTCACCTATGTCGTTCTCAGTGTCAAGTCAAATCCCTCGTATATTTACCAGTTATTTACTTGTGAATGTACTTGGCAATAAATCTTTTTCTGATTTCTGATTTCCTGACCAGTTTTCTTCTTGTCTTTTCATCAGTTTTGGAGAGATGTCCAGTTCTTGGTAATTGACACTGTTGTGCCATATTTTTTCCACTTGATGATGACTGTCTTCACTGTGTTCCATGGTACACTTAATGCCTTGGAAATTCTTTTGTATCCTGACTGATACCTTTGAACAATAAGATCCCTCTGATGCTTTGGAAGCTCTCTGTGGACCATGGCTTGTGCTGTAAGATGTGACTGCAAAAATGTCAGGAAAAACCTGCTAGAACAGCCTGGCCCAGATTATCCAGAGGGCTTGCTGGGGCAGAAGCCCAGGGGCTCTGCCTCTTTCAGGGCCCCAAAAGAAATGTTGTTATTTTATTTTATTTTATTTTTGCTAATTCTGTTGTCATACCTAAGGACAAGAATCCCCAGTTTGATGCCAATTAACCTAACTTGCATGTTTTTGGCATGACTGTGAGAGTGAATGGTTGTCTGTCTCTCTGTGTTGGCCCTGCGATGGACTGGCGATCTGTCCGGGGTGTACCCTGCCTCTCGTCCAAAGATGCTGGGATAGGCTCCAGCCCCCCCCCCCCCCTGCAACCCAAAAAGGATTAAGCGGAAGAAGATGGATGGATGGATGGATGATTCTGTTGTGCCCAACATTTATTGGAGGGTTTGTTCCTCGCCTTCCTGTTCTTCGCTGCCTCCATCTCATTTGTGTCTCATTTTCGAGCTCCTGACCCTGCATGCGCTCATTGGCCTGTCTCATTTTCACTCTGCCTTCCCATTGGCTGGGCCGCTGCGCCAACAGCCGGATCAGCATTTCAGCCAGAGGCTCACAGCCGTCCAGTGTTATGCTGAGAATTGCTCGTATGTCAAGAATTGCATCCCATCATCACAAGCAGGTGTTTAGTGTATGTAAAAGTCAATACAACTATATACTTTGAAAATACTTTGAAAAAGTGATTACCCTTTTCACCGACAATAAATAAATGCAAAATATCGACTTTGAAGATTGTAAAACGTGGAGTTGGAGAACTATGATTTCTAACCCTCTTTAAAACACTAAAACGTCTGGCGAATAAACATAATTTAAAGATAATTTACAAGAGGTAATAACAATTTTTACTTCTAAAAATGTATCATGTGTACTTCTAAAAATGCACAAATGGTTACAAGCCTGGCTGTACTGTTATATTTTATAGTTTTGGCAGATGGGATGCGATTCTTGGCAAGTGAGCAGTGCCCTTTTCCTCATTAAATCTGTTAAATATTAATTGTGGTTATTGTTATGGGTGACGGCTACACCTTTCCGGTTCCGCTGCCACCCAGGGTATAAAAGGCCTACCCGGAAGAGGCACAGTCTCTTTACGACCAGCGCCTCTGCCTTGATGGGAGGACCTTTGTGTTCTGTGAGTTACTGCAATAAAGCTACGTTATACTGCACCTTCTGCCTCATCATTGGAGCATTGGTTATGGACATAATATATGACGACGAGGATAAAGAAATGGAAAGAGGAGTTTCTAGTATTCTGCCATTTTTGGAGCTCCCAGGCGAGCTGCCAGTTCCCTGGGCGAGGTGGTTTGCAGTGTTCTAAAATTATTTGATGGCATTGAACCTTGGCGAATTGGAGAAACTACGTGCACAAGCGATACTGGTCCATAATAATCTCGGCATGGAAGGGCAACATATTCTCAGCACACTGGATGCGAGTGATAGTTTTGAGGACGTGGTTGAGCTAATGGTGTGCTACTTTTGCGCTCCTGAGAACGTCATCGTCCAACGGATCCAGTTCCGCCAGCGACTGGGAGAGTCGGTGCAACGGTATGTTGGGAACCTGCACCAGATGGCTGGAGAGTGCCAATTCAGGGCTTTGGAGGAAGAAATGGTCCGCGACCAGTTAGCAGAGCACATCCTATGTTCTGCAGCACGGTCCAGGCTCCTCACACTCTCTGGTGAACTGATGTTGAGCACAGCTGTGGAGATAGCTCAACAGTACAAAGCAGCAGATAAACTATCAAAGGACCTTGGTGAGAGGACAATGTTAAGGCAGTCTGACTCACAATCAGCGGCGCAGGCTGTGGACCCAGGTAGTGATGACAGTGCAGAAGATAAAGAAGACTACGCTACCACTATTAAGATTAGGTCCGCCCCGGGGTCACCCAGATGTTTGGGCTGCGGGTTCACCAAGCACTGATACAAGGCGAGAGAGTGTCCAGCGAGGGGCAAACGCTGTGGCAAGTGTGGACTCCTATATCATTTCGCCAGGGCCTGCAAAAAGTTTGAGCGAGGGGAACGGCAACACAGAATGGATTCCCCTGCCATGGCTCCTACGGTTATTCACACCGTCTCCCCAAGTACAGATGTGCAGATTTACTGTGACGTGATGCTGGACAGCGTGGAAGTGCCATTGTTGGAGGACACGGGTGCAGCAGTGTCTGCATTGAACTGGCTGACGGTGAGGAGTTTGTTCCCATATTACCGTGTAAGAGGACTGTCAATGCCGTATTGTGGCTATGGAGGTAACGGGCTAGCCATTGTGGGTTTGCTGGAGCTGACGGCGAGGTACAAGTCGGCTGTGGTCTCAAATATCCAGTTTATGGTGAGAACATCATGGGCTGCAACCTGTTTTACGGACTGGGCTTTACAATCACCAGCGGTACTGGAGAGGAGTGGTCGGGCCGTGGTTTATGAGACTGACCGGTTCCATGCGTGGTGGACGATGCGGTATGGGATGAAGATTGGCCTAGTATTCTGGGAGATGGACAGGACCATTACAAACCAGGGCTATTGCGGGGTGGTTCCGGTGCCAGGGCCCAAGTAACCCTGGATGTAGGAACTGGGCAGCACGGTGGAATACCCGCGACGGCGGGTGGAGCTGTGAGGACAGCTCCCTCTGCTTCTGGAGTTCGGCCTGGAGATACCAAGAAGCAAGGGGCTGGAGCAGCTTCGCCGGCATTTAAAATGAAAGAGAGTGGGGCAGGACCAGCTGGCATGGTGGACAGATGTGCCACACAGCAACACTGGAGGCCGAGCTGGGCTTCGCATGGGGTCGGTGGAGTGGTTCAACCCAGAGAGGAAGCCCAGTCTAGACATCGTGGACATTTGAAGCCGAGTTGATCTCCCCTGTGGGTCGCTGACATGGTTCGACCCAGGGAGGAGGCTCGGCTAAGGGGGGTTCGTGGCAAGAGAAAACAATGAGAGGACCAGGGCTGGCTGCAGGTGGTAGCCATCCAGGAGGACAGTTATCTTTAGATGTCCGATGGCTCATGAAGACACCCAATGAGTTGAGACGTGTCAGTGAGGAGAAGGAGGTGCTGGGGCGCCGACGTGGTTCATCTCCGGGGGCGAAGCGTAGAAGAAGCTCTGGTCGGGACCCACCAGACAGGTCTCCGGGGGGTGGTCTCCCCATCGAGACTGTATGGTGGCAAGGGAGCGATGTGTTTTGGGGTTGACCTATTAACATGCTAATGTTTGAAATGTCAATGTGTGCACTACCAGGGCTGTGTTATTGTTGTGTTAACGTGGTCCATGCATAAAAGTGGCTGGGTTGAGTGCTCATTTTAAAAAAAAAAAAAGAGTGTGGGCTACTTTTTTTTTGGGGGGGGGGGGGGGTCTGTGCAGAATTTGTTAATAGGTGTGTATTGCCCGAGCCATGGATGTAATATGTTTCACACTTACTCGCTGTGGGATTGCCCTGTGTGTGTGTTTAAAAAAAAAAGCCCAACACCGTTTGTAATGTTGCATTAACTTGCATGTGTGATATGTCATTTGCCCGAGTTGTGGGGTTAGTGTGTTGGGGTGGGGGGCCGGCACAGCGGGGTGTGGATGTACATATTGTCTGTTTGTTAAGTATTTTGAGAAGTTTTGGATTGTGTATATGTTTTGGGATTATTTTTCACGTTTTCCATTAGGAACACGGCAGCCTACCTTGTCTTACGGACTGTTTATGGTAGAGACAGCAGAATAACCCATCTGGCCGTGTGGAGGTGGGACAGTAGTCCCCCTGTCCCCCTCTAGTTTTAGTTATTTGTGTGCATGGATAGACCCTGTTATTGTATTTACTGTTAGTGTGTGATTCGGGTCAAAATTTGGGTGGGTCTAATGGTGTATGTCTTGGACTTTTCTACGGGGGGGAGGGGAGGTTATACAGTATATTAATTATGGTTATTATTATTATTGTATGTTATAGGTGACGGCTACACCTTTCCGGTTCCGCCACCACCCAGGGTATAAAAGGCCTACCCGGAAGAGGCAAGGTCTCTTTACGACCAGCGCCTCTGCCTTGATGGGAGCGCCTTTGTGTTCTTTGAGTTACTACAATAAAGCTACGTTATACTGCACCTTCTGCCTCATCATTGGAGCATTGGTTATGGACATTAGATTAGATTAGATTCAACTTTATTGTCATTACACATGTATGAATACAAGGTAACGAAAAACAGTTTAGCATCCAATCAGAAAGTGCAGTATATACGGTAATTAGCAGTATGTGCAATTTAAGCAAATATATGCAACTATATGCAGCAGTGCAGAAAGTTAAGAGTACTGTTATGTGCAAATAATGTACAATAAGTTAGATGTAGTTATGCAGTTATGTACAGGTGAGGACATAACAAAATCCTTGTTAAATATATATATATATAGTTCTTTTATGACAGAGAGGGACTTTAAAATTGCTACCCGTATTTAGCCTGCTGCTGTGTGTTTGCATAGTCACTGTGAAAAAACTTGGTGAAAGTGGTGAAAACCGTTTCCTCCCTAGTCTTTTCCATCCATGAAAAATAGTCATTTTACTGTACATCCCCACTAAATATTCCTAAAATCATTGTGGCCAACTTTAATAATTATCTAAAGAACCGCTGTTTTTTTTCGTCAGAAAATGTCCATTCCTTCCACTCTGAGGGGCTTTTAACGTGAAAGTCCGTGGGTTTTTTCTGTAACTTTCACTGTACACCCTTGTTAAATATTCCTAAAATCATTGTGGCCAACTGTAATAATTATTATCTAAAGAACGGCTGCGGGGGGGGGGGGGGTCAGAAAATGTCCATTTGTTCCACTCTTGATGTTGTTTGCTACGTGTATGGCGCATATTTAGGGCGCATATATGGTATTCATATTCCCCGCATATACCTAGTAGGCATGACGGTGCATATTCTGGAAGCTTCACATCTTAATGGCCAAAGAGGACCTGACCCTGCAGAGACCTACGGGAGGTGTGAAGTTGCTCTTGCAGGAGACGGGAAGTTGGAGAGAATGTCCTAGCAGGAGCCCCGGAGGCTAGAAGGATGAGAGACAATGGAGACGCCAAGGAGCCTCGGGGGCTGTATGTTTACTAAAGGACTGTGGGTTGGGGGGGTGTTATTTGATGTTGGGGGTTTGTGACTTTGGAGAGTATAAGAACTGTGAAGGACGATTGTTCTGCCTCTTTTCTGAAATTCTGTGCTTGTTAGAGGATGTGACCTCTCAATAAACCAACCCTGAGAAATAAACTCAGTCTCGTCTGTGAAAGGCATCCTCTACACGTGATTTTTTCCAAGGGGCTTTTAACGTAAACAACTTTTTTTTTAAAATAAATTCTCACTGTACACCCTTGGTAAATATTCCTAAAATCATTGTGATCAGCTGTAATAATTCTTATGTAATGAGCCAGTGTGTGTTTTGATTTTTCTTGAGTTTTGACAGTACAGTGACTTTGCATCACACTAATGTTAAGCATCAGCTAGAATAATCCCTATTTAATTCACCAGTGTGTATTTGTTAGACTGTGATTACCAATCATCAATCCAGCTATATATAAAACTATATATATGACTAAGGACTGTGTTTATAAGGGCAATGTGATGTCACTATTGTTTGTCAGCTGTATGCATATTTAATACTGGTTTTTGTCACATATTAGTTAAAAATCAGCTTCCTCACATTATGTAACGTGTAGTAAAATACACTGGAAGTGTATATGACCCATAACTTTGTTGCTGCTCACTCTTGTACCCACATGACCGTGCACCCTTTGTCTTTTCATCACAGAATGGCTTTGACCTCCGAACTCACCCTTCAGCCCATACCAGCAGCACGGGCCATGGCACAAAAGTACAAGTGCCAGGGCTCAGTGCATGCTACAAGGGTGAAAACACCCAGACAGGTGACTGAGGAGGCGAAGGCTCACCTACATGGCAGAGGAGGAAGCAAAAAGATGCCCTCACTTCATACACCAGGTTGTTTCTTCCAATGGAGGCAGTTCTGGCCAGGCGTAGAGTCAGAGAGGGGTCTGGCTCTGTCAGGGGCATCAATGACACACTGGTAGGGTTTGGGGAACATGCCTACATGACATACAGGTCCCTGTATGGTGCAAAGGACACCAAGCACATGACGTAAGCATTGTTATGCTGTGTGTGTGTCTGTTATGTTTTGTTATGGCATTTTTTAATGATTTATTGCCTTTTTTCTCCAGTTACGCCAACTGGATCAGAAAGCAGAAGGTGGCAGTGGGCTCCAAAATGCACTGCTTTAAGGCATATATGTGCTCGCTCGTGACAGAGAGGAGAAAACCTCCAAGGACCCAGCACATGTGTTCTCACCTCCAGGTAATGGTCCACAAACACACCCCTCTGACAGTTTTCTATGCAAGTATATGTAGTGCATCACTGCATGTTGTATGTGTGCTGCAGCCGCTGCGTCTTTGGAGCTAGATGCCCTTTCTGATGCGGAAATGATCGCTGCAGCTGCAGAGATGGGAGTCTGGCAGTGCTTCATTTAACATGTGGTTAAACACACACGTGTTTTTATACATAATGTGCATAATTATGAGAAATTACATTAACACACATAGTTTATTGTCCAATAACCTGTTTATTCAGTGCATGTAAAAATGTCATGGAAAATGACATAGAACCCACTCAACCAGTGGATTGATCTCTTTTATATGGGCCCGTAAGCCCTTATATGCCCCAGACATGTTAGCAGCATTGTCATAGCAATGTCCCCTGGAGTTGCTGATGTCAATATTCAACTCTTTCAAAACCTGCAGCATAGACTCGCATAAAGCTTCTCAACTGTGTGGCTCTTAATAGACAGAAATTTTAAGAAAGGTTCCTGAATGTGTCTCATAACACAATAATTTACCTTTTATGTGATTATTGTTTTTACATGACTACTTTAATAATCAGATAACTCTAGAAATCTGATTATAAATGGTTTATTACCGTGCATGTAAACATAGCCATTTTGCATATCATACTCCCATAAATTATATGTGGGAGGGTCCCAAAAATTGCTTTAGCCCAGGGGCCCACAGCCTCCTTAATCCGGCCCTGAGAACAGCAGAACTTTATTTGGGGTTAATCAGAGGCACTTTAAATGGTGGCAGGTGTGTGTTGACTCCCATTTAACATGAGTTTGAATGTAACTGGTTAATTCTAAACACAGCCACATCCCCAGTTATAACAGGGTGTGCACATTTATGCAAACCGGTTATTGTAAGTTTTTTATTTTTCCCCTTAAAAGATTTTAGTTTGTTTTTCAATTGGGTTGTACAGGTAATTAGGTCACATTAATGTGGAAAAAGTTTTGAAATGATTTATCTTGGTCTTATTTTTTACATCACAAAAACCTGGCATTTGAACTGCGTGTGTAGACTTTTTATATCCACTGTATACCTTGTCGTTTAGAAATCAACACTAACACTATTAACATTAACCTCCATTTTTGTGTGTGTTGTGGGGGTAAAAAATTTCTCAAATCTCCCCAAGCAACAACTGTATGAGAAACAAATAAGTAATTGCAACACAAACGTTTGTCAAAGATTTGTATTTGTTTAATCTTGAACAGGCATCAGCACGATCACCTATTTCCCCCAAGCTGTCGCAAATTAAAAGCCGTTGCTGAGAAAAACAAAGCAGCGAAACTGGTATGAATATAATTTACGTGTTCTGGGTGGGAAAAAATGGACAGACGAGCCACTTCACAGTAGAAGAACACATAACCAGTTAATTGGCCGTGGCCAGACAGCAGGAGCCACCGTGGTTAGATGCTGTCAGCTAGTGGTCAGCCAGGACTAGTGATGGTGAAACTGAGGCCTTATGAAACAATGAGCAACTTTGGTTTTAATCTGTTTATTAAAATAGCACACCTGGACTTCCGGTTATGGTGGCCGCCTAGAAGGACACGTATCACTCTGCTCTGCTCCTGGAAATAAAGATTCGGCAAATAACTCTCTCATTTGGAACAGAACTTCTCCCAGCGTTTGGGTGAGGATATGCCGGTGAAGACTAAGGCTGGGAAATCAGGAGGGGGAAAAATTGAATCGCCGAAGCAGTCCAAATTAACGGACTTTAAAGTTTGTGGCGCAGTAGAAAAAGCTGCGGATATGGCGGATGAAACTAGCGGTGGTGCGGTAACTGCTGCTGACGATGGCGGCACAGGTGCAGTGCTGGCTGCCATTAGCTCAATGAGAGCAGACTTTTCCGCTAAACTTGATGGGATTATGGCAGCGTTGGATGCAATGAGAAAGGAGTTGGGTGACTGCGTGGAGCGAGTGACGCAGGCGGAGCTTCGTGTTTCAAGTGCGGAGGATGAAATCAGCGGACTTCAAATAAAGGTGCGCACTTTGGAAAAAAAAAATAAAGATCTGGAAAATAGCGTTCTGGACTTGGAATCCCGGTCCAGACGGAACAACCTGAGGCTGGTGGGTTTACCGGAGGGAGCCGAAGGTCGTGATTCATGCTCGTTTTTGGAGGGGTGGATCCCGGAGGCGCTGAACAACACGGAGCTAAAATCATCAGTCGTCTTGGAAAGCTCCCACCGAATTGGCCCACCGAGAGGTAACAAGGCAGCACCGAGGACGTTAATTATGAAGTTTCTCAGCTACAGAGACAGGATGACGATCTCCAACGCGGTGCGGGCCAAAGGAGAAATTAAATACCAAGATCAGCAGGTGCGGTTCTACCCAGATTTGGCCTCAGGAATCCAACAATTAAGGAAGCAGTTTGACCCCATCCGCAAAGAACTGCGCAACCTTGAGATTCGTCATGGAGTGATTCACCCTGCAAGACTTCTGGTCACATATGAGGGCAGAACACACATCTTCAAGACCCCCGAGGAGGCGCAGGAGCTCATCAAGAAGATCCAGGAAGAGACTGGTGGGAGCTAAGCATGAACAGAATATAGGGTAGAATATTTGAGCATTTAACTGATTAGAAGCATATAACAAGATTACAAAATATAGATTGTATTACATATTAAAAAAAAAAAAAAGTACAAAATTGCTAAAAAATTTTGGAGTTAAATTGGAAAATTATAGAAGAGAGTTAATGTTACGTTATTAAAAGCAGTAGAGTTAGGGTGATTGGGAGGATGAAGAAGGAGTGGCTTTGGCTGATCCTCGTGGGTGTGGAACGGTCGATGGCTATATCGGGAGACGGAATTTTTCTTTTGTTTTTGGGGGGATTGCCACAAATGTGGGAAGGGGGAATTTGTTTGTGTGTAGTTTGTAGGGTGAATGTTCAACCACTCATTTTTTTGCTTTTCTGTTTGAGCATGTTTACACTGCAAGGTAATCCCAAACTCCCTATTGATCATAAATCAAAGCGTTAATCTTAATTTAACTTCATGGAATTGCAGAGGTCTACAAAATTTAAAAAAACTTAAACAAGTTATGAATAAAATAAAAGACATGGGTTCAAAAATTGTGTTTTTACAAGAAACTCATCTAATAGAGGAAGATGTAAAAAGAATTAGGAGTAGATGGCAAGGAAATGTTTTCACCTCATCATTTTCATCCCGAGCCAGGGGAGTTATGACTCTCATACATAAATCAGTCCCATTTCAAGTGAAAAATGTAATTGGAGACAAATTTGGAAGATATGTAATCATTCAAGGATCTTTGCTATTAGAAAACATAAATTTGGTGAACTTATATGGTCCCAATATAGATGATCAAAAGTTCTTTGCTAATTTATTTCTTATCTTATCATCACTTACAGGGCAACATATAATAGCAGGGGATTTTAATTGTACATTGAATCCCGGTATAGATAGATCAACAGGACTGGACTGTACGCACAGTGGATGTAGGATGACCATGAATCATTTTATGAAAGAATTGAAATTGATAGATATATGGAGAGAAATGAAACCACAAGTTAAAGCATACTCTTGTTATTCCAATACCTACAAGACATTCTCATGTATAGATTATTTTTTGATCTCCACAGAAGTAAGGTCCAAGATTCAAAACTGTTTTTATGATAACATCGTGATCTCTGATCATGCACCCTGCTGTCTAATATATGTAGATAAGAAATTGACAAAGGAACCAGGTAGATGGCAATTTCAGCATAAATGGCTTCAGGATGAGGAATTTGTTAAATACATAGAAAAACAGATAGATGAGTTCTTTGACATCAATACTACACAAACATCAGCATGTGTAAAGTGGGAGGCTTTCAAAGCTTTTATTAGGGGACATATTATTAGTTATACAGGTTCAAAATCTAAGAAGACTCGAGAGGAGAGAGTCCAATTGGAACATAAAATAAAAATTCTTCAAGAAAGAGTATATGCAGGAAGAGATCCAAGGTTGGAGAACGAATTACTGATTTTGAGAGCTGAATATGACAAAAAATCAGCGAATAGAGCTGCCTCGAGTCTTCTAAGATTGAAACAATCTTTTTATGAACAAGGTGAAAAATCAGGAAAGTTATTGGCATGGCAGATTAAACAATTAGAATCTAAAACACCAATTACCAGTATTATAAGTAACGGACAGGTAGTTATAGATCCTTTAGAAATTAATAGAGCCTTTAGAGATTACTATGAAAAATTATATGATACCAAAAATGAATCTGACTTAACAAAACTACATGGGTTTTTGAACGAACTGTTTATACCGTGTATTCCAAATGAAAATAGGGAGATACTGGAGTCTAAAATTAGTCAAGAAGAAGTTGGACTAGCTATTGATAATATGAAATCAGGAAAAAGTGCAGGACCAGATGGTCTTCCAGTTGACCTTTATAAAAAATTTAAGAATAAATTAACAAAACCTTTTTTGGAAATGGTTTTAGAAGCATTTCAAAATAGTAATTTACCATCATATATGAATAATGCCTTAATTATACTGTTGCCAAAACCAGGTAAGCCCTCTAATAAATGTGAAAATATGAGACCAATAAGCCTATTAAATGCCGACCTTAAGATAATCTGTAAAATTTTAGCAAGACGAATACAAGAAATTTTACCAAATATTATTAATCGAGATCAGAATGGCTTTATAAAGGGAAGACAAGGCTTCCATAATGTAAGAAGACTATTTAATATTATTTATTCTAATAAAGAAGCACCGGATACAGCTCTCTTATCACTGGATGCCGAAAAAGCCTTTGATAGAGTTGAATGGCCCTTTCTTTTTGAAGTCTTACAAAGGTTTGGACTTGGAAATAATTTCATAAAATGGGTTCAGATAATATATAATAATGCTACTGCAGAAATCCTAACAAATAACAATATTTCAAAATCAATAAAAATCAATAGAGGATGTCGACAAGGCTGTCCACTTTCACCTTTACTGTTTACTATGGCAATTGAACCTTTAGCGATGGCGATACGTCTACAGTCACAAATATATGGAATTAAAGTTGGACCAACAGAACATAAAATCTCCCTGTATGCCGATGACATAATTTTGTTTATGTCGAATCTTAAAAAATCAATTCCGACCTTGTTGAATTTAATAAAGAATTTTGGGGAAATATCAGGATATAAAATAAATAAAACTAAATCTTCAATATTAATGCTAAATGAGACCCAGAGAAATTACCCAGCCCCTGAGGTAAATCAATTCAATGTTGTAAATCAGTTTAAATATTTAGGAATCCAAATTGTGTCTAAGCTAGAATCAGTCGCCAGTGTCAATTATGAAGCCTTAATGACAGATATTGATGAGTTACTTCAGAGATGGATGTCACTACCAATGTTGATGATCGGGAGAATTAATATACTTAAAAGTAATATCTTACCTAAAATACTTTATTTCAATACATTCCCTTACCACCACCTTTAGATTTATTCTCAAGAATTAAAAAAAAGTTAGTGGAATTTATATGGAACAACAGGAGGGCTAGATTACGTCTGTCTTTATTATATTTACCATTTGATCGTGGAGGTCTGAAATGTCCAAATTTTATGTTGTATTATTGGTCGGCACAACTGAGGTCTATGACATATTATTTTTCATCAAATGATCTCCCTCACTGGACTGAAATGGAATCATACAATTTACCTTTACCTCTTCCCATATTCATATACTCAGATTCGGCAAAAAAATTACAAAAACAAGTTAAAAATCCATTTGTAAAGCATATGATCAAAATATGGTGTGAAGCTAAAAACTATTTAAAAGAACCACAGTTATTGTCACAATTTAGTCCAATATGGGGTAATCAATATTTTAAACCAGGGAGAGCGGACGCTGTATTTAAAGTATGGAATTTAAAAGGGATACAAAAGATTCAGGATTTATATTTGCCATGTGCAGAAAACATAATGTCTTTTGAAGAGCTGAGGATCAAATTTAATCTCAATAGAACACATTTTTTTAAATATCTTCAACTTAGAAACTTTATTCGATCAAATCAAAATAAAGCTCTCACTCGACCTATCTATTCATCCTTGGAAAAAATGTTGATGAAAGATAGTAAAAGAAAGGGTATTATTTCAGAGTTTTATAACTCATTGACACTATTTTCAAGTGAAAATTCATTGAAAAGATTAAACTACTGGAAAGAAGATCTGCAAACTGAAATTTCAGAGGAACAATGGGAATTGGCTTGTACAGAAGCTCAAACCAAATCAATAAATGTATGCCTTAAATTGATACATTTCAAATGGTTAATGTGGATGTATGTTACACCAGTGGAATTAAATAGATATAACAAAAACATACCAGATACATGCACAAAGTGCATGGAAAGTAAAGGAACTCTATTTCATTGTGTATGGGAATGTAGATTAATAAGAATGTTTTGGGAAGAGGTGAGGGTAACAATTGAAAAAATAATCTCAAAACAAATCATATTGAATCCTAAACTGTTTTTGTTGGGTCTGTACCCAGAAAAGCATAATTTTAATAAAAGTGAAAGAACATTCATAGACCTCAGTTTGCTTAATGCCAAAAAATGTATTGCACTATTATGGAAAAAGACTCATAGACCAGATGTGACTCAGTGGTTAAGACAGATGTTAACAAACCTTCCATTAGAAAGAATAACATATATACTGAAATCAAAGGAAATTGTGTTTGAGAATATATGGAGACCTTTTATTGATTATGTAAAAAATTTAAACATAACTCTTGAAGAAGAAGGTGAATGATGTGTGTGGACCTTGTAAATTCCAAACTGGTGAACATAATATGTATACTTATGTATTGGATTGTCTAGACTAAACAGAGGAGCATTGTTGAAGATTTGATTTTGTTGGTGGTTGTTGGTGTTTTTTAGTGCATTTTTTTTTTTTGTCGTACTTTAGTTTTAGTGTTTGATTGTTTGTATCATGTTTGTTAAAAAAAAAGGTTCAATAAAGATATTGTGGAAAAAAAAATAGCACACCTGAAAAATCACATACACATTACAACTTTTTTTTTATAAACACTGGGAACACCCCGCTATGTCCCTGTAGCAGCGCAATTAAAACAAATCAAAAGTTCACAGTAGACTTAAAGTTAACTGTATTGAAATAATTTGAAAATAAACATTGCAAAGTTGCACTGTTGCACTAATATGACATTAATTGGAAAAAAAACCTGGGGAGGAATTATAAATATATGAAAAGACTGAAGATAATTTACAATGTTTGCAAAGAGGTGATATAGTCAATAAAGTTGTTCCATTTTTGGAAAAAAGTTCCGAATTGCCTCTAATTGTGGAATTGATCTTATCTGTTTTGATAAATGACACAATGTCTTTGAGCCACATAGAGATAGATGGAGGTTTAGGAGATTTCCAGAGGAGTAGGATACAGCGTCTCGCTAATTGAGAAGTAAAGGCCAGTATTTTATGGCCTTTTTATATTTTTACATTTATACAATGAGCAACTTTGAGGCAATTGCTTCACGATCGACACAGTGTTAGGAAACATTTAATAAAGAGTGCCATCTGCTGACTGAGTGTCAGAACTGCATCTTAGTGGAAGACCTGAAAAAAATCTCAATACTTTTTTTTTTGAGCATTTGGTCATCTGAGGTCTATTCAAAATTGGATGGCAGGAACAAACAATACAAAGCAAACAAAAAAAAAACTAATTCCCTCTCAAACTTCCCGTGAGCCCTCAAGTCACATGATATGACCGACATAACAAGGCTTTGCTTGCTACGGTCACGTGACTGTGGGTGTGCTGAAACAACGCTCAATGCACTGCTATGACATTCCACTTTATACTGCTTGAATCAGTGTCGAGTGGGCGGTACCAAGCGCAACATCACGAGCCAGGACCAAGGACTGGTCAGGGACTGGTTTGTCAGTGTTCAGTGGCCCACGAGTATCCTGTGCATGGTCAAGCGGTCAGTCGGTCTCCTGCGGCATAATCCAGTGAATCATTATTGACTAATATTAAGCCATCATACCATATTTGTCAATATCAGTAATAACATTAACAATCGCAGCGCCAACACATACAGCCTATGATTCATTAGGTAAAATAACAATTTTTGCCAGTTAGTTAAATGCAGTACTGGTGGATAAGTACAGTACAGATACAGAAAAAAGATCATCTCACAATACATTTGACTGGCTCTGTCAAATTCCTAGCTGCCCTCTCTATACAACTAGGTATATCCCCATGAGTTGAATAAACATGAGCATTTGTTGGATCTACAGACATCTGAAGTTGCCTCATTGTCAAAAGTTTCAAAAGAATGTCACGAAACAGCACAACTTACCACGATGACTTCATAAAAGTTTATCTAGGCACATATCCCTGTCCAAAACCATTAATAAATGTGAATTAATAAAAACATCTTGATTTGCAACAACTGCTGGACTAAACTGACCAACTGGTGGAAACATGGTATTTGCCGGTGGAGAATCAACATTTGCTGCTCTGCTGAGACTGGCCTACCATTGGCCACTTTTCGATCTCGCCGTCTCTCATAATTATTGGAGCAGAACCAAATTATGATGATCCTATCAAAAATAGTGTGGCATGTTTGGTGACCCTACCTTTACCAGTCCTATAGTAATAGTGCAAATAGATGTTAACTGTGACCTTTGACCTTTTTAACCCCAAACCCATAGTCAGGTCAGGGTGTGAGCTGTCCAAGATTTGTCTTAGAGACAACTATGGCATCAAATTGAAAGCCTACTGGACTTCTTTCAGTATTTATCATGTTTACAAGATTTAAGGAAAAAAATGACCTCTGACCTTGACCTCAAGGTCATAACTTCTGTAAAGATCATCTGATTGGAGCAAACTGCAATATGCACACCATCAGTGTGTATCAAACCCTGGTACAAGTGTTCAAAACAGTTGGAACAAAACTGTAGAAGTTGATTTCTCCTTTGGTCTTCAACCGGCGGGCATAATTAAAAACACTGCACATTTGAGACAAGTAGCAAATTTATTGTGTAAAAAAAAAAAAAAAAAAATCACAAGTAAAAAAGTTACAGCGACTTCCGGTTATGGCTGCCACGTAGGACGGACGTGTCTCGCTCTGCTCTGCTCCTGGAAAAAAAAAATCGGCAAATAACTCTCTCATTTGGGACAGAACGTATCCCAGCATTTGGGCGAGGATATGTCGGCGAAGCCTAAGGCTGGAAAACCAGGTAAAGGAAAAAGCGAGCCGCCGAAACAGTCCAAATTAACGGACTTTCAGGTCTGTGACGCAGCAAACAAAACTCCATATATGGCGGAGGAGGCTGGCAACGCTGCGATTTCTGCGGGGAATGGCGCAGATGCGCTGATGGCAGCCATGAGTTCAATGAGAGCGGACTTTTCCTCTAGATTTGATGGGATTATGACAGCGTTGGAAGGAATAAGAAAGGAATTGGGTGACTGTGTAGAACGAACGGCGCAGATGGAGCTCCGTCTCGCTAGTGCTGAAGATGACGTCACCCGTCTTCAATTAAAGGTGCGCACTTTGGAAAAAAAAAATAAATCTCTGGAAGATAATATTTTGGATTTGGAATCTCGGTCGAGACAGAATAATTTGAGGCTGGTGGGTCTTCCAGAGGAATCAGAAGGTCGGGACGTATGTTCCTTTCTGGAAAAGTGGATTCCGGAGGTGCTGGGCAGCGAGGAGTTGCAATCAGCAGTGGTTCTGGAAAAAGCACATCGTATTGGCCCACGGAGAGATAAGGGACCGCCGAGGACCTTAATTATGAAGTTTCTTAGCAACAGAGACAGGATGAAGATCTTCAACGCTGCACGTGCTAAAGGAGAGATTAAACACCAGGACCAGCAGGTGCGGTTCTACCCAGATTTGGCCACAGGAATCCAGCAATTGAGGAAGCAGTTTGATCCCGTACGTAAGGAGCTGCGCAACCTTGGGATTCGTCATGGTGTAATCTATCCTGCGAGACTGCTGACCACGTATGAGGGCAGAACCCACATCTTCAAGACCCCAGAGGAGACGCAGGAGTTCATCAAGAAGATCAAAGAAGAAGAAGAGACTGGTGGGAGCTAAGCATGAACAAAATATAAGGTAGAATAATTAAGCATTTGCACAGGCATCTGACTGACTTGAAGTAAATAGTAAGTTTACAAAATATAGATTGTATTATATATTAAAAAAACAAAACAAAAACAAAACAAACAAACAAAAAAAAAAAACTATGATGTACAAAGTTGTTAAAAATTTTGGAGTTAAGTTGGAAAACTACAGAGGAGAGTTAATGTTACGTCATTAAAAGCAGTAGAGTTAGGGTGATTGGGAGGATGAAGAAGGAGTGGCTTAGGCTGTTCCCCGTGGGTGTGGAACGGTCGATGGCTATATCGGGAGACAGAATTTTTCTTTTGATTTTGGGGGGTTTGCCACAAGTGTGGGAAGGGGAAATTTGTTTGTGTGTAGTTTGTAGGATGAATGTTCAACCACTCATGTTTTTGCTTCTCTGTATGAGCATGTTTACACTGCAAGGTAATCCCAAACTCTCTATTGATCATGGACCAAAGTGTTAATCTTAATTTAACTTCATGGAATTGCAGAGGTCTACAAAATTTAAAAAAACTTAAACAAGTTATGAATAAAATAAAGGACATGGGTTCAAGAATTGTGTTTTTACAAGAAACTCATCTGATAGAGGAGGATGTTAAAAGAATTAGGAGTAGATGGCAGGGAAGTGTATTCACCTCTTCATTTTCATCCCGAGCCAGGGGAGTTATGACTCTCATACATAAATCAGTTCCTTTTCAAGTGAAAAATGTAATTGGAGACAAATTTGGAAGATATGTAATCATTCAAGGTTCTTTGCTATTAGAAAATATAAATCTTGTGAACTTATATGGTCCCAATATAGATGATCAGAAGTTCTTTGCTAATTTATTTCTCATCTTATCATCACTTACAGGGCAACATATAATAGCAGGGGATTTTAATTGTACATTGAATCCAGGTGTGGATAGATCAACAGGACTGGATTGTACGCACATTGGATGTAGGATGACTATTAATCATTTTATGAAAGAATTGAGATTGTTAGATATATGGAGAGAAATGAAACCACAAGTTAAAGCCTATTCTTGTTATTCCAGTACCTACAAGACATTCTCACGTATTGATTATTTTTTGATTTCCACAGAATTAAGGTCCAAGATTCAAAACTGCTTTTATGATAACATCGTGATCTCTGATCATGCACCCTGTTGTCTAATATATGTAGATAAAAAATTGACAAAGGAATCAGGTAGATGGCAATTTCAGCATAAATGGCTTCAGGATGAGGAATTTGTCAAGTATATAGAAAAACAGATAGACGAGTTCTTTGACATCAATACTACACAAACATCAGCATGTGTAAAGTGGGAGGCTTTCAAAGCTTTTATTAGGGGACATATTATTAGTTATACAGGATCAAAATCTAAGAAGACTCGAGAGGAGAGAGCTAAATTGGAACATAAAATAAAAAATCTTCAGGAAAAAGTGTATGCAGGAAGTGACCCAAGGTTGGAGAATGAATTACTGATTTTGAGAGCTGAATACGACAAAAAATCAGCGAATAGAGCTGCCTCGAGTCTTCTAAGATTGAAACAATCTTTTTATGAACAAGGTGAAAAATCAGGAAAATTATTAGCATGGCAGATTAAACAATTGGAAATTAAAACACCAATTACCAGTATTATAAGTAATGGACAGGTAGTTATAGATCCTTTAGAAATTAATAGAGCCTTTAGAGATTACTATGAAAAATTATATGATACCAAAAATGAACCTGATTTAACAAAACTAAATGGGTTTTTGAACGAACTATCTATACCGTGTATTCCAAATGAAAACAGGGAGATATTGGAGTCTAAAATTAGTCAAGAAGAAGTTGGGCTAGCCATTGATAATATGAAATCAGGAAAAAGTGCAGGACCAGATGGTCTTCCAGTTGACCTTTATAAAAAATTTAAGAATAAATTAATAAAACCTTTTTTGGAAATGGTTTTAGAAGCATTTCAAAATAATAATTTACCATCATAC
The DNA here is from genome assembly GCA_020510985.1 of Pholidichthys leucotaenia. Taxonomy (NCBI): domain Eukaryota; kingdom Metazoa; phylum Chordata; class Actinopteri; order Cichliformes; family Pholidichthyidae; genus Pholidichthys; species Pholidichthys leucotaenia. The sequence goes on along the minus strand of CM035843.1, from coordinate 162,093,986 downwards.
ATAAATAATGCCTTAATTATACTGCTGCCAAAACCAGGTAAGCCCTCTAATAAATGTGAAAATATGAGACCAATAAGCCTATTAAACGCCGACCTTAAGATAATCTGTAAAATTTTAGCAAGACGAATACAAGAAATTTTACCAAATATTATTAATCGAGATCAGAATGGCTTTATAAAGGGTAGACAAGGCTTCCATAATGTAAGAAGACTATTTAATATTATTTATTTTAATAAAGAAGCACCGGATACAGCTCTCCTATCATTGGACGCCGAAAAGGCCTTTGATAGAGTTGAATGGCCCTTTCTTTTTGAAGTCCTACAAAGGTTTGGACTTGGAAATAATTTCATAAAATGGGTTCAAATAATATACAATAATGCTACAGCAGAAATCCTAACAAATAACAATATTTCAAAACCAATAAAAATCAATAGAGGATGTCGACAAGGCTGTCCACTTTCACCTTTACTGTTTACTATGGCAATTGAACCTTTAGCGATAGCGATACGTTTACATTCACAAATATATGGAATTAAAGTTGGACCAACAGAACATAAAATCTCCCTGTACGCCGATGATATAATTTTGTTTATGTCGAATCTAAAAAAATCAATTCCAACCTTGTTGAATTTAATAAAGAATTTTGGGGAAATATCAGGATATAAAATAAATAAAACTAAATCTTCAATATTAATGCTAAATGAGACCCAGAGAAATTACCCAGCCCCTGAGGTAAATCAATTCAATGTTGTAAATCAGTTTAAATATTTAGGAATCCAAATTATGCCTAAGCTAGAATCAGTCGCCAGTGTCAACTATGAAGCCTTAATGTCAGATATCAGTGAGTTAACTCAGAGATGGATGTCACTACCAATGTCGATGATCGGGAGAATCAATATACTTAAAAGTAATATTTTACCTAAAATACTTTATTTATTTCAATACATTCCCTTACCACCACCTTTAGATCTATTCTCAAGAATAAAAAAAAAAGTTAGTGGAATTTATATGGAACAACAGGAGGGCTAGATTACGTTTGTCTTTATTATATTTACCATTTGATCGTGGAGGTCTGAAATGTCCAAATTTTATGTTGTATTATTGGTCGGCACAACTGAGGTCTATGACATATTATTTTTCATCAAATGATCTCCCTCACTGGACTGAAATGGAATCATACAATTTACCTTTACCTCTTCCCATATTCATATACTCAGATTCGGCAAAAAAATTACAAAAACAAGTTAAAAATCCATTTGTAAAGCATATGATCAAAATATGGTGTGAAGCTAAAAACTATTTAAAAGAACCACAGTTATTGTCACAATTTAGTCCAATATGGGGTAATCAATATTTTAAACCAGGGAGAGCGGACGCTGTATTTAAAGTATGGAATTTAAAAGGGATACAAAAGATTCAGGATTTATATTTGCCATGTGCAGACAACATAATGTCTTTTGAAGAGCTGAGGATCAAATTTAATCTCAATAGAACACATTTTTTTAAATATCTTCAACTTAGAAACTTTATTCGATCAAATCAAAATAAAGCTCTCACTCGACCTATTTATTCGTCCTTGGAAAAAATGATGATGAAAGATAGTAAAAGAAAGGGTATTATTTCAGAGTTTTATAACTCATTGACACTATCTTCAAGTGAAAATTCACTGAAAAGATTAAACTACTGGAAAGAAGATCTGCAAATTGAAATTTCAGAGGAACAATGGGAATTGGCTTGTACAGAAGCTCAAACCAAATCAATAAATGCACGCCTTAAATTGATACATTTCAAATGGTTAATGCGGATGTATGTTACACCGGAGGAGTTAAATAGATATAACAAAAATATACCAGATACATGCACAAAATGCATGGAAAGTAAAGGAACCCTATTTCATTGTTTATGGGAATGTAGATTAATAAGAATGTTTTGGGAAGAGGTGAGGGTAACAATTGAAAAAATAATCTCAAAACAAATCATATTGAATCCTAAACTGTTTTTGTTGGGTCTGTACCCAGAAAAGCATAATTTTAATAAAAGTGAAAGAACATTCATAGACCTCAGTTTGCTTAATGCCAAAAAATGTATTGCACTATTATGGAAAAAGACTCATAGACCAGATGTGACTCAGTGGTTAAGACAGATGTTAACAAACCTTCCATTAGAAAGAATAACATATATACTAAAATCAAAGGAAATTGTGTTTGAGAATATATGGAGACCTTTTATTGAGTATGTAAAAAATTTAAACATAACTCTTGAAGAAGAAGGTGAATGATGTGTGTGGACCTTGTAAATTCCAAACTGGTGAACATAATATGTATACTTATGTATTGGATTGTCTAGACTAAACAGAGGAGCATTGTTGAAGATTTGATTTTGTTGGTGGTTGTTGGTGTTTTTAGTGCATTTTTTTTTTGTAGTACTTTAGTGTTAGTGTTTGATTGTTTGTATCATGTTTGTTAAAAAAAAAAAAAGGTTCAATAAAGATATTGTGAAAAAAAAAAAAAAAGTTACAGCAGTGAAGCTATGGTTTTTCTGTAACATTTTGTCTCTTAAACATAAAATTATCATGTTAAAGAAAAAGTTATCAATTCAGTGACCTATTGCACCAAGATGGACAACATTTGAGAAAAAATACAGAACTTTTAACATCTAAATGGGTTCCACACAAAATTAAAGCCTAAATTTATCCTACCTACATTCTACCTGTTGTCCTATATGGACTTGCGTGTGTAAATTGGACATTTTTATGAATAATATGGCACCTCCACTGCTCCAAAGTTTGTTGAATTAACAAGTGAACAGATGAGCAGAATAACACGGTCAACATCCAGTGGGCAGTGTGCCATACCCAAAAGAAAAAAGCACTAAGGACAATCAGCGTTTTCATTTAAAACAATAACAGAATGGAACAAACTCCCAACAGAACTAAAAGTATTTAACACTTGAAAACATTTTTGCATATAAACATTAAAAACAAACAAACAAAAAAAACACAAGTCATATCAGCATTAATTTAATCATTTTTTTATTTCCCTTTACCAGAAAAAAAGAATATATGTCTAATGTCACATTCTCTAACACTGCACTTTAAATGGGACTGAGGGAAGTAGGGTGGACAGAGGGTTAAACAGGGTGTAGTCACACTTACTTTTATTACTACTATTACTACATTTTATTTTTACTGTATTTCTCACTATTTTACTGTACATTTCCTATGTAATGTACCTTTTTATTACTATTCTATGTGTAAAGTATGTCTGTGTGTTTTAGGGGCTGCGGATGGAAATTAGCTCAGAGATTTAAAATCTGGTACATACTGTACAGTTGCAATAAAAATTATTCAACCCCCACTGCAAATTAGGTTTATTGGCAAAATGTACAAACTAGCAGCTGTTTGCAATCAACAAATCAAACAAGAACAATTTAAATAGCTCAACACAACTAATATCACAAGTGGCTTCTCCAAATTGATTAAAAAGGCTTCCAACATCCATATATCCAGCACATTAAAAACTAGAAAAGCACTCAGAGAGTGCATAGCTCCACCAAGGCTCCTTCTGTCCCTCATGGATCACCTCCAAAATGTCATGGTTTGTGTGTAGGCCTAGAGCCACTTCTGGTGAAAATTGCATCAAAATCTGCCCATTAGTTTTGGAGTATTGTTGCTAACTAACACACTGTGAAAAGATAAGAGCCTTGGTGGAGGTATGCATTCTCAGATCATCACCAAAATATCATGGGTTTGTCTCTCGCCCAAGAACCACCTCTGGTGAAAATTTTATCCAAATCCATCCATTAGTTTTGGAGTATTGTTGCTAGATCATCATCAAAATCTAATCATCTGTTCCCCATACCATTACACACATCTCCTGAAAATTTCATCCAAATCTGTTCATAACTTTTTTAGTTATTTTTTTTTTCCACAATATCTTTATTGAACCTTTTTTTTTTTTTTAACAAACATGATACAAACAATCAAACACTAACACTAAAGTACTACAAAAAAAAAAAAAAATGCACTAAAAACACCAACAACCACCAACAAAATCAAGTCTTCAACAATGCTCCTCTGTTTAGTCTAGACAATCCAATACATTAGTATACATATTATGTTCACCAGTTTGGGATTTACAAGGTCCACACACATCATTCACCTTCTTCTTCAAGAGTTATGTTTAAATTTTTTACATAATCAATAAAAGGTCTCCATATATTCTCAAACACAATTTCCTTTGATTTTAGTATATATGTTATTCTTTCTAATGGAAGGTTTGTTAACATCTGTCTTAACCACTGAGTCACATCTGGTCTATGAGTCTTTTTCCATAATAGTGCAATACATTTTTTGGCATTAAGCAAACTGAGGTCTATGAATGTTCTTTCACTTTTATTAAAATTATGCTTTTCTGGGTACAGACCCAACAAAAACAGTTTAGGATTCAATATGATTTGTTTTGAGATTATTTTTTCAATTGTTACCCTCACCTCTTCCCAAAACATTCTTATTAATCTACATTCCCATAAACAATGAAATAGGGTTCCTTTACTTTCCATGCATTTTGTGCATGTATCTGGTATATTTTTGTTATATCTATTTAACTCCTCCGGTGTAACATACATCCGCATTAACCATTTGAAATGTATCAATTTAAGGCGTGCATTTATTGATTTGGTTTGAGCTTCTGTACAAGCCAATTCCCATTGTTCCTCTGAAATTTCAATTTGCAGATCTTCTTTCCAGTAGTTTAATCTTTTCAGTGAATTTTCACTTGAAGATAGTGTCAGTGAGTTATAAAACTCTGAAATAATACCCTTTCTTTTACTATCTTTCATCATCATTTTTTCCAAGGATGAATAAATAGGTCGAGTGAGAGCTTTATTTTGATTTGATCGAATAAAGTTTCTAAGTTGAAGATATTTAAAAAAATGTGTTCTATTGAGATTAAATTTGATCCTCAGCTCTTCAAAAGACATTATGTTGTCTGCACATGGCAAATATAAATCCTGAATCTTTTGTATCCCTTTTAAATTCCATACTTTAAATACAGCGTCCGCTCTCCCTGGTTTAAAATATTGATTACCCCATATTGGACTAAATTGTGACAATAACTGTGGTTCTTTTAAATAGTTTTTAGCTTCACACCATATTTTGATCATATGCTTTACAAATGGATTTTTAACTTGTTTTTGTAATTTTTTTGCCGAATCTGAGTATATGAATATGGGAAGAGGTAAAGGTAAATTGTATGATTCCATTTCAGTCCAGTGAGGGAGATCATTTGATGAAAAATAATATGTCATAGACCTCAGTTGTGCCGACCAATAATACAACATAAAATTTGGACATTTCAGACCTCCACGATCAAATGGTAAATATAATAAAGACAAACGTAATCTAGCCCTCCTGTTGTTCCATATAAATTCCACTAACTTTTTTTTTATTCTTGAGAATAGATCTAAGGGTGGTGATAAGGGAATGTATTGAAATAAATAAAGTATTTTAGGTAAAATATTACTTTTAAGTATATTGATTCTCCCGATCATTGACATTGGTAGTGACATCCATCTCTGAGTTAACTCATTGATATCTGACATTAAGGCTTCATAGTTGACACTGGCGACTGATTCTAGCTTAGGCATAATTTGGATTCCTAAATATTTAAACTGATTTACAACATTGAATTGATTTACCTCAGGGGCTGGGTAATTTCTCTGGGTCTCATTTAGCATTAATATTGAAGATTTAGTTTTATTTATTTTATATCCTGATATTTCCCCAAAATTCTTTATTAAATTCAACAAGGTTGGAATTGATTTTTTTAGATTCGACATAAACAAAATTATGTCATCGGCGTACAGGGAGATTTTATGTTCTGTTGGTCCAACTTTAATTCCATATATTTGTGAATGTAAACGTATCGCTATCGCTAAAGGTTCAATTGCCATAGTAAACAGTAAAGGTGAAAGTGGACAGCCTTGTCGACATCCTCTATTGATTTTTATTGGTTTTGAAATATTGTTATTTGTTAGGATTTCTGCTGTAGCATTATTGTATATTATTTGAACCCATTTTATGAAATTATTTCCAAGTCCAAACCTTTGTAGGACTTCAAAAAGAAAGGGCCATTCAACTCTATCAAAGGCCTTTTCGGCATCCAATGATAGGAGAGCTGTATCCGGTGCTTCTTTATTAAAATAAATAATATTAAATAGTCTTCTTACATTATGGAAGCCTTGTCTACCCTTTATAAAGCCATTCTGATCTCGATTAATAATATTTGGTAAAATTTCTTGTATTCGTCTTGCTAAAATTTTACAGATTATCTTAAGGTCGGCGTTTAATAGGCTTATTGGTCTCATATTTTCACATTTATTAGAGGGCTTACCTGGTTTTGGCAGCAGTATAATTAAGGCATTATTTATGTATGATGGTAAATTATTATTTTGAAATGCTTCTAAAACCATTTCCAAAAAAGGTTTTATTAATTTATTCTTAAATTTTTTATAAAGGTCAACTGGAAGACCATCTGGTCCTGCACTTTTTCCTGATTTCATATTATCAATGGCTAGCCCAACTTCTTCTTGACTAATTTTAGACTCCAATATCTCCCTGTTTTCATTTGGAATACACGGTATAGATAGTTCGTTCAAAAACCCATTTAGTTTTGTTAAATCAGGTTCATTTTTGGTATCATATAATTTTTCATAGTAATCTCTAAAGGCTCTATTAATTTCTAAAGGATCTATAACTACCTGTCCATTACTTATAATACTGGTAATTGGTGTTTTAATTTCCAATTGTTTAATCTGCCATGCTAATAATTTTCCTGATTTTTCACCTTGTTCATAAAAAGATTGTTTCAATCTTAGAAGACTCGAGGCAGCTCTATTCGCTGATTTTTTGTCGTATTCAGCTCTCAAAATCAGTAATTCATTCTCCAACCTTGGGTCACTTCCTGCATACACTTTTTCCTGAAGATTTTTTATTTTATGTTCCAATTTAGCTCTCTCCTCTCGAGTCTTCTTAGATTTTGATCCTGTATAACTAATAATATGTCCCCTAATAAAAGCTTTGAAAGCCTCCCACTTTACACATGCTGATGTTTGTGTAGTATTGATGTCAAAGAACTCGTCTATCTGTTTTTCTATATACTTGACAAATTCCTCATCCTGAAGCCATTTATGCTGAAATTGCCATCTACCTGATTCCTTTGTCAATTTTTTATCTACATATATTAGACAACAGGGTGCATGATCAGAGATCACGATGTTATCATAAAAGCAGTTTTGAATCTTGGACCTTAATTCTGTGGAAATCAAAAAATAATCAATACGTGAGAATGTCTTGTAGGTACTGGAATAACAAGAATAGGCTTTAACTTGTGGTTTCATTTCTCTCCATATATCTAACAATCTCAATTCTTTCATAAAATGATTAATAGTCATCCTACATCCAATGTGCGTACAATCCAGTCCTGTTGATCTATCCACACCTGGATTCAATGTACAATTAAAATCCCCTGCTATTATATGTTGCCCTGTAAGTGATGATAAGATGAGAAATAAATTAGCAAAGAACTTCTGATCATCTATATTGGGACCATATAAGTTCACAAGATTTATATTTTCTAATAGCAAAGAACCTTGAATGATTACATATCTTCCAAATTTGTCTCCAATTACATTTTTCACTTGAAAAGGAACTGATTTATGTATGAGAGTCATAACTCCCCTGGCTCGGGATGAAAATGAAGAGGTGAATACACTTCCCTGCCATCTACTCCTAATTCTTTTAACATCCTCCTCTATCAGATGAGTTTCTTGTAAAAACACAATTCTTGAACCCATGTCCTTTATTTTATTCATAACTTGTTTAAGTTTTTTTAAATTTTGTAGACCTCTGCAATTCCATGAAGTTAAATTAAGGTTAACACTTTGGTCCATGATCAATAGAGAGTTTGGGATTACCTTGCAGTGTAAACATGCTCACACAGAGAAGCAAAAACATGAGTGGTTGAACATTCATCCTACAAACTACACACAAACAAATTTCCCCTTCCCACACTTGTGGCAAACCCCCCAAAATCAAAAGAAAAATTCTGTCTCCCGATATAGCCATCGACCGCTCCACACCCACGGGGAACAGCCTAAGCCACTCCTTCTTCATCCTCCCAATCACCCTAACTCTACTGCTTTTAATGACGTAACATTAACTCTCCTCTGTAGTTTTCCAACTTAACTCCAAAATTTTTAACAACTTTGTACATCATAGTTTTTTTTTTTAAATTTTAACAACTTTGTACATCATAGTTTGTTTGTTTTTTGTTTGTTTTGTTTTTGTTTTGTTTTTTTAATATATAATACAATCTATATTTTGTAAACTTACTATTTACTTCAAGTCAGTCAGATGCCTGTGCAAATGCTTAATTATTCTACCTTATATTTTGTTCATGCTTAGCTCCCACCAGTCTCTTCTTCTTTTTTGATCTTCTTGATGAACTCCTGCGCCTCCTCTGGGGTCTTGAAGATGTGGGTTCTGCCCTCATACGTGGTCAGCAGTCTCGCAGGATAGATTACACCATGACGAATCCCAAGGTTGCGCAGCTCCTTACGTACGGGATCAAACTGCTTCCTCAATTGCTGGATTCCTGTGGCCAAATCTGGGTAGAACCGCACCTGCTGGTCCTGGTGTTTAATCTCTCCTTTAGCACGTGCAGCGTTGAAGATCTTCATCCTGTCTCTGTTGCTAAGAAACTTCATAATTAAGGTCCTCGGCGGTCCCTTATCTCTCCGTGGGCCAATACGATGTGCTTTTTCCAGAACCACTGCTGATTGCAACTCCTCGCTGCCCAGCACCTCCGGAATCCACTTTTCCAGAAAGGAACATACGTCCCGACCTTCTGATTCCTCTGGAAGACCCACCAGCCTCAAATTATTCTGTCTCGACCGAGATTCCAAATCCAAAATATTATCTTCCAGAGATTTATTTTTTTTTTCCAAAGTGCGCACCTTTAATTGAAGACGGGTGACGTCATCTTCAGCACTAGCGAGACGGAGCTCCATCTGCGCCGTTCGTTCTACACAGTCACCCAATTCCTTTCTTATTCCTTCCAGCGCTGTCATAATCCCATCAAATCTAGAGGAAAAGTCCGCTCTCATTGAACTCATGGCAGCCATCAGCGCATCTGCGCCATTCCCCGCAGAAATCGCACCGCCGCCAGCCTCCTCCGCCATATATGGAGCCTTGTTTGCTGCGTCACAGACCTGAAAGTCCGTTAATTTGGACTGTTTCGGCGGCTCGCTTTTTCCTTTTCCTGGTTTTCCAGCCTTAGGCTTCGCCGACATATCCTCGCCCAAATGCTGGGATACGTTCTGTCCCAAATGAGAGAGTTATTTGCCGATTTTTTTCTCCAGGAGCAGAGCAGAGCGAGACACGTCCGTCCTACGTGGCAGCCATAACCGGAAGTCCTTTTTTAGTTATTTTGTTAACAGACAGCAACAAATAAATAAACTAACGCTGACAAAAACATAACCTCCTTGGCACAGGTAATTACAGGTCTGATGGCAAAATCTTCCCAAAATCTTCTCATGGTGCCGAAAGGAGGGCAACTGTACCAGCAGCAACTCTCTCATGTCTTTTGTGTTTTTATCTGCTTATTCTTGTACTGTATATAGTGCATCTCTTTTTAACCAGGGCTAGGTAGGAAGATTCGGATTAACGACTAGACCAAGTTTTTTCTATTTTAGCCCGGTCTTTCTCTTATTTTTTTCTCTTCCTTGGGCAATGGAGAGCAACAGGGGGAAGGGGGGGCGGACGCGTTGTTTACACACGCGACCAGCTGTTTGCGGTGAGGAGGCTGGAGCCAGGAGCACTGTGGCTGGCAGTGAAGCACCTCATCCCGCATGAGCTTAGGAGGAAACGCTGTGGAAGAAGGGCTGGAGCTAAGGTGAGGAGGGGGAGGAGGAAGCATAAGCCAGCTGTACCCATGGTCATCACCAGGAACGTGCGATCGCTAGGAAACAAAACAGATGAGCTCACAGCACTGGTCAGGACGCAAAAGGAATATCGTGAGTGTAGTATCGTGTTTCACAGAGATGTGGTTACACTCACAGATCCCAGATGTTAACGTAGCAATACCTGGCTTTAAGACTATCGGGGGGACAGAGATGTGATAAGTAGAGGGAAAAAGAGGGGAGGAGGATTAGCACTTCTTGTTAATGAAAGGTGGTGTAATCGTGGACACATTTATGTGAAGGAAAGGCGCTGCAGCCCGGACACTGAACTGCTGGCTGTGAGTATGCAACCTTATTATATGCCAAGAGAAATGACATGTGCCTTGGTAATTATTGTCTATGTCTCTCCGTCAGCTGACGCAGCGCTGACTTGTGACATCATCAGCTCCACTATGGCCACACTACTGGAGAAGCACCTGGACGCATTTATGGCCATCACGGGTGATTTTAATCATACAGGATCTCACTGGGAAAAACACTACCAAACTTTCACCAGTTTGTGGACTGTCCCACCAGAGAAAACAAAACACTGGATTTACTATATGCCAATGTCAGAGATGTATATAGTGCCACAGCTCAACCCCCCATTGGAAAATCAGATCACTGCATGGTCATGTTAACACCCAAGTACGTTCCCCTTGTGCAAAGCCAGTCTGCTTATACACGGACTGTGAGGAGGTGGACACAGGAGGCTGCTGATGCACTGCAGAGCTGCTTCGAGACGACGGACTGGGGCATACTTTGTGAACCACATGGGGTGGACATAGACAATATGACTGACTGCATCACAGAATACATTAGATTCTGTGAAGACACCACCATGCCAGCTCTGACTGTACACTGCTTCCCCAACAAAAGACCATGGGTCACCAGTGACCTGAAAGCACTTCTGAACAAGAAGAAGGGAGCTTTTAGGTCCGGAGAAAAGGAGAAGCTGAGGGGAGTGCAGCATGAGCTGAGAGAGATGCTGAGGAGGTGCAACGACAATTATAGGAAGAAGTTGGAAGATAAACTCAGGCAAAACAACACTAAAGATGTGTGGGAGGGAATGAAGCAAATAACTGGGTGCAGGGGGAGAGTCAGACAGACATCTGGGAGCCAGGAGAGAGCTGAGGAACTGAATCTGTTTTTAAATAGGTTCAACTCACCTTCTGTCACTCCCACAACGCAGCCAGACCCCCAACACCCCTCCCCCCACCATCCTGTGCAGCACCTCTCTCCATCTCCCCCCTCACCCCCTCCTCCTCCTCCTCCTCAGGGGACACCAGGCCCCTCCCTCACATCACTGTGACTACAGACCAGGTTAAGAAACAGCTGGAGAGACTCCGTCAGCAGAAGGCTGTGGGCTCTGATGGCATCTCCACCAGGATCCTGAGGACCTGTGCCAACCAGCTACCTCCGGTACTGAAACACCTGTACAACCTGAGTCTGGAGAGAGTACCGGTACTGTGGAAGACGTCCTGCTTGGTTCCTGTCCCCAAGAAGTCATCTCCATCGGACCTGAATAACTATCGACCAGTTGCCCTCACATCTCATGTGATGAAGGTTCTGGAGAGACTGGTCTTAGCCCACCTGAGGCCGCAGGTGAAGACGTGGCTGGACCCTCTGCAGTTTGCATATCAGCCCCATTTAGGAGTTGAAGACGCTTTCATCTATCTGCTGCAACGAGCCCATCTGCACCTGAATGGCGGAGGAGACACTGTGAGAATCACATTTTTTGATTTCTCCAGTGCCTTTAACACCATCCAGCCACTGCTGCTGGGTGAGAAGCTGGAAGTGATGGGGGGTGACGGCTCTGTGATCTCCTGGATTACTGACTACCTGACAGGCAGGCCACAGTTTGTCCAGCTGGGCAGTGTCTTGTCTGGCATGATGGTTAGTGATGTGGGAGCTCCCCAGGGGACTGTGCTCTCTCCTTTTCTCTTCACCTTATACACCACTGACTTTCAGTACAATACCGAGTCATGCCACCTGTAGAAATTCTCTTGACGACTCAGCTGTTGTGGGGTGAATGTCAGCAAGACCAGAGATTGACCAGAGATTCCCCGCTCCCCCAGTAAATGAAAGATGTGTGTCTGATGAGACGGGTGTGTGTGTGTGTGTTGTGTGTGTGTGAAGACGTGCAGCAGATAGACAGATGGGTAGGAGTTAGGCATAGGAATATTGTCTGCATTTTTTTTCCCTGGAAAAACAGACTCCAATAGACAATACAGACTAACAGAATAAGTTATTTCTTTTTTCCTCTCCGCTCGGTACCGAGTGGCTGGGGACTGTAGGGAGTTTTCAAATGAAGGCGCTGCAAATAATTTCCACGTCTCTACTCTTTAACATGCATTCAATGCAATTTAACTGCTGTAATGAATATTGTGTTAAAGTCTGTATTGGCTGTTGCACAAAAGAGTTTTTCTGTACAGCAGAAGTTTCTGCTTAATTTACAAATCACTGTAATAGGAAATGTTTGACAATCCTGTGCTTTTCTTGTATTGTTATATAGAATATCACTGTAGTAAGCTGGAAAAACCATCTCCTTTAAAATTTGTAATTCTTCCCACAACTTTTAGTGCAAAAAAGCCTCTCCAAACATCGTAACTTTTATCGCAACTTTTAAAAAAAGCTCCTGCGAATTCAGGCTTTTTGGGTGGCAACAATCATAAAAACATCTCGCAAAATCCTGGAGGGACTGATTATTGAGAGATGACAGAAAGCCGTAGCTGAGGTGCAGTCAAAGGCACGGCATGCAAGACAGCTGCTCTGGAGAGGGGATGTCTTTCTGCACTTCTACATATTTTTTAAATCACAACTTACCTTTAGGAAAATGCCGTGAACACACGACCATGTGTGCAGGAATATTGTCGGAGCTGATATTTTTCCTTCTGACCGCTGCAATCCATTCCATCCCACGCCTCTTTTTTAGCTCAAAGACCCAATTCTCTCCACTTTTCTTCCATGTCAGGAAGTTAAAAAAGCGTACGCCGTTATCAATCTTTTTCCATGCCAATCGTGACAGCAGTTGTTGTATTTGATAACGCAGCAAAACTTCCCCATTCTAACGTTGCGTGGTATTCGGAGGAATAATAATGTGATTAAATGGACCACATTGGAATAAGTGTTTTCACTTTCATGTGTCATCCTGGATTTTGTCTGACATTTTATATGTATATTTATATTTCCTGTATTTGAATAACATTCAGTGTCATTTTTACTGAATAAATAAATAACAGACTGAAGCAGCTCTCAAAAATTTCAACTTAAACACATTCATTGCTCACTACTAAGCACAGCCAGCCAGAACACTTTTCCCACAATTCCTTGCGTTTTTTCTGTTGGGTGACGTCACGTGCCTATTCTTAATATTAACTAATTTATGTTCATTATTATGTACTTGTTGATTTAAAATGATCTAAATTCATGAAGTCAGTGACTTAAATCTGTCAACATCCTGCAGTCTTCAGACAAACTAAACCTGCCAATATTTGGATTTCAAAATAAGGCAGGTTTTTCCTCCCATCTGGCTGGTGAGGAGAGTTCTAAAAAACTGTAAATATATAGAAATATTATAACAGAAATAACAGCATCTTTGGTCATTTTAATTTATTTCACAAAATTTTATTATATTCATATTTATATTTATATTATATTATATTATATTTATATTATAATAATTATATTTCTTTGAAATCAGAGTTAAACTCGAAAAGCACTCAGAGTGCATACCTCCGCCAATGCTCCTTCCTTCCCTCCTTTTGTCCATCCATCTGTCTGTACCTCCCGGCCTCCATCCCACCATACATTGCAAGATAGGGCCTTGGTAGAGGTATGTGCTCATAGATCAGATCTAAAATCTGCAGCCCAAGGACCATCTCTGGTGAAAATTTCAGCAAAATCCATCCAGTAGTTTTTGCATAATCCTGCTAAACCACTGCAAGAAGATTGAGCCTTGGTGGAGGTGTGCACTCATGGATCACCTCCAAAATGTAATGGGTTTGTGTGTAGGCCAAGAACCACCTCTGGTGAAAATTTCATCCAAATCCATCCAGTAGTTTTGGAGTATTCTTGCTAACACTCTGTGAGAAGATAAGAGCCTTGGAGGAGGTATGCATTCTCAGATCACCACCAAAATGTAATGGGTTCCTCTCTAGCCCAAGGACCACCTCTGGTGAAAATTTCACCAAAATCCATCAAGTAGTTTTTGTGTAATCCTGCTGCACAAATACAAAGCCCTTGGTGGAGGTATGCACTCTCAGATCATCACCAAAATCTAATCATCTGTTCCCCGTCCCATTACACACCTTTCCTGAAAATATCATCAAAATCCTTTCACAACTTTTTGAGTTATGTTGCCAACAGACAAACCAACAAACCAATAAACCAATGCCAGCAAAAACATTACCTCCTCCCTTGGCGGAGGTAATTATTGTTCTGTTCTGGCTCTGCAAAATTATGGTCAAAAGTTTAAATTGTATGAGGTGAAAAAAGTCAAAATTTGACCACAATCTATTTCAAATTTATATTAAAAAAAAAACTAATTAAAAAAATATACAAATTAGCGATAAAATAATCCACAAATTTATAATAAAGTGTCAAATGTACAGGAAAAGTCATAATTTTACAAGAGGAAATTACAAATTTGAGGAAAATGGTTTCAAATTTAGATAAATTGTGCCCTTCAGAGGTAAAGTGGGCTATCCCACAAAACCATCATTTTGAGAAAATGAGCTCTAAAGCTGAAATATTCTCAAAAAATCAGTGTGCCTGTATCATTAAAAAGTTACCCCCTATAATTACCTTCAGGTAATGATATAGGCACACTGATTTTTTTGAGAATATTTCAACTTTAGAGCTCATTTTCTCAAAATAATGGTTTTGTGGGATAGCCCACTTTACCTCTGAAGGGCACAATTTACAGCGAAAAGTAGAAAACTATAAGAAAACTGTTGTAAATGTTGGAGAAAAAACTCAAACCTTCAAGACTGAAGTCTTTTTTTTTTTTTTAAATGGGTGCTTTTGTACCTTTACTCAACTAGAAATTTTTGGGTGTCTCCTTTTAATTATTAATTTTAAAAGCTAACACTGCTTTACATGAGTAGAATTTCTGGCTACTATACCCACCTCTGATCATATAATTTAAGTATACATGAGTAAATTACTATTATGAATGTTTTTTCCCTTCTCTTTCCTACTCTCTCAGTGGAAAAAAGAAACACTAGAATAAAAATAGAAAAAAAATGCACGTATTTGTGTCATTTATGTAAATCATGACAAAAAATCCTGCAGGACAAAACATGACACTTGGTATTTTCTAACCTGTTTCTATACCACCATAGACAGAGAGAGAACCTGAATAAGACAGGGCTCAGAGGGGGAAAGATGAGACAGAAGAGAGGAGCCAAGGAGAGGAAAGTGTTCAGGCAGAGGATGCAAGAGAGGAAGAAGAGAAATGGTAAATGGCATTCACTTACACTACCGTTCAAAAGTTTGGGGTCACCCAGACAATTATTTTGTGTTTTCCATGAAAAGTCACACTTATTTACCACCATGAGTTGTAAAATGAATAGAAAATATAGTCAAGACACTGACAAGGTTAGAAATAATGATTTGTATTTGAAATAATATTTTTTTCCAGATATTCAACCTGCTCAAAGGAAGGTCAGTTTTATAGCATCTCTAACCGGCTAAACTGTTTTCAGCTGTGCTAACATGATTGCACAAGGGTTTTCTAATCATCCATTAGCCTTCTGACGCAATGAGCAAACATATTGTACCATTAGAACACTGGAGTGATAGTTGCTGGAAATGGGCCTCTATACACCTATGTAGATATTGCACCAAAAACCAGACATTTGCAGCTAGAATAGTCATTTACCACATTAACAATGTATATTAGATAGTAGAGTGTATTTCTGATTAAAGTTATCTTCATTGAAAAAAACAGTGCTTTTCTTTCAAAAATAAGGAAATTTCTTAGTGACCCCAAACTTTTGAACGGTAGTGTATATAGCACTTTTTCCTCATTTCTAGATGACCGAAGTGCTTTACAGATCCTGTTATCCACCCATTCACACACACACACACATTCACACACGGACGGTGGTGGAGCTGCCATGCACAGGCGCTGGCCTGACCCAGGAGCAACTGGGGGTTCAACGTCTTGCTCAAGGACAATTCGACATGCAGACTGCAGACAGAGTGGGAATCAAACCCCTGACCCTCTGATCAGTGGTCAACCACACTACACCTGGGAGAAGGATAACACCAGTAAAAACTCCAAACACAGGACATCTGGGTGAGACCCTAACTGGCCCAATCTTCAAAGATTCAAGCCTTGGTTGTGCAGTACTTCAAATGGTAAGTTCCAAATGTAATGTTACTGTGCAAAATTAAAAATAAATAAATAATATAAAATTTATATATTCCAGTTACAATAGTGTCATATGTTTTCTGAAGCCACCCCCCCCCCCCAGGAAAAACATGCTGCCACCGTGCCAAGGTCTTTAAGCCAGAGGAAACACTGAATATGCAGGTAATTTGATGATTGATGTTCTTACCAAACTGATTTACTGTATATTTACTTGGGGTGGGTTCAAAAGATTGATTCTCTGATTTGGATCGATCCACACTTGTCTGAGCCAATATCGATCCACAAAATCCGTGGATCGATCTTTTAATGTAATGCTTTTACGTCTGTGAAACAAAATGCTAGAGGTCTGTGGCCCGGCTGAACTCTCGTGTGAATGATCGCACGAGAGTTAAACCGCATGTCAAATGGATCATCATGGTGGCTCAGGTGACGGTGCTGCCAAGCCTGATGGCAGATGTATGGCAGTATTTTGGATTCAAGAGCTGTGAAGATAGCAAAGAGCTCGACAAAACCAAAGCCGTATGTAAGACTTGCAAACCGGAAGTGAAATATGACGGAAATGCCACAAATCTCAGAAACCATTTAGCGAGGCATCATCCAGATATGATCCTAGCAAAAACACTCCACCAGGAGCAAACTGCACTGGAAAAGGCATTTGCGGTGAAGTTAGCATCCACTTCTCAGCATGCCCCAAAAAATAACGTAGGCTGTCGCAACTTTCATATGTAAGGATATACGCCCGTACATTGTTGTGTGCTAGAACCACGCTACGTTATACCAACACGCAAACATTTCAGTGAAATGGTAATCCCAAACTTGTATGAAGAAGAAAAACACTGTGCTGCAACTTCACTGAAGTCAGCGGAGAGAGTTGCTCTAGTGCAGGGGTGTCAAACTCATTCCATGGAGGGCCAAGACCCTGCATGTTTTGCTTCTACCCAGTGTCATCAGCAGGTGTTTTCACTGATCAGCAATCAGTGGGAAGAAATTCAGTGAAATCACCTGTTGAAGACACTGGGTGGAGGTAAAACCTGCAGGGTCTTGGCCCTCCATGGAATGAGTTTGACACCTGTGCTCTAGTGTGTGACAGTTGGACATTTAAAGCAACAGAGAGCTACCTGACCATTACTTCACACTTTATTGACGATGAGTGGAGACTCGTGTCGCATGTTTTACAGACAAGGACAACAGAAGCCAGTCACACTGCGAGTCATTTATCTGAAAAACTGTCTGAGGCAATATAACAATGGGGGCTTACAGATAAAAACCCAGTCTTCGTAATTGACAATTCTGCAAATATGGTACTGTCATAAGCTGCCCTTCGGGCAGATGAGGATCTAATAGTCAGATCCATGAGTGCAGGCAGGAGTATGGTGTAAACAATAATTTATTAACAAAAGCACTGAAAACTCAACGTGCAGCACGGGGCTGACAACAAAACAGGAGACATGAAAAACTGGATATACTTCACCAGAGACACAAGGGTACCATCAGGGAATACAGACGACAAGACCAGACAGAGCACAAGTACAAATTGACATAAATAGGGGAACAGATAATTGCAAACGTGAGACAGCTGGGCAAACAATCAAGGGCAGCAGGTGAGCAAAACAGGACAGGCGGGGCTACACAGACACTCATAGACAGGGGATGCACAGGAGACATGACAATGAAAATGCAGGACACCATACAGAGAGGGCAGTGGCAAAAACATGACTGACCACAATCATAAATAATCACAGAGAGAACAAAGAACAAACACAAGGCGTGAGCATGATCCTAAGATCCTGCCCAGATATGACTGGTACGTGCTGTGGAAATAATGGGCCAGTTACAGGTTGGCTGTTTTGCACACATACCTAATTTAGCCTCACAAGCAGGACTGAAAGTTCCAGCTGTTGCTTGACTGCTTGCGTGAGTGAGGCACATAGCATCCTTTTTTCATTGCAGCACTATAGCAAGCGCAAGCTCAAAGAAAAGCAAAGGTTGCTGCAACTGCCTCGTCATAAGCTGGTGATTGAAGGGGTAACCAGATGGAACTGCACACTGGAGATGCTAGAATGCTTCCTGGAGCAGCAACCAGCGATCTCTGCTGCTCTTCTGTCACCTGAAGTGAAGAGGAATGAAAGCGATCTCTGCACTCTTACAGAGGCTGACGTAACAGTCGGAGAAGATATTGTGAAAGCTCTGAAGCCCCTGAAGGCAGCCACACTGGTAATGTCAGAGGAGAACTCCCCAACTCTGTCCATCATTGCACCTCTCCATGCACAGATGCTGGAGGAGATGAGCAGTGTCCCTCAGGACTCTGCAGTGATCAAGGACCTTAAAACTGCTGTACACAACAACTTGAATTTAAGGTACATTCACTTAATGTGTGTCTGTCATGCATGTGTGTAACTGTATGGGTGGTGTTGAGAACAAAGTATCCAATATTGTAAAAAATGTAAACATGCAAACATGTTAGATTAATGCTAACAATAGTTATTTTTGTGATTGCAAGAGTGCATAATTGGGCATGCATGCATGTGTATATCCACTGTAATGATAAAATTGTAATTCATTAATATACAAAATCTCTTCAAGATGTGTGGTCCTGAAGGACACACTGCCGAGCATCAGCCTTAGATGCTCGCTTTAAGGCCCTGCCATTCTTGTCCAAAGAGGCCTGTGACAGAAGCTGCAGGTCCAGAACAAGTGGAAGCTTCCACTGTAAGTTACAGAAGCAGTGGTAACTAATTGTTCCCTAAATACTCATTTCCTTTGCATGTAGAACTGTTTATTTCCCTCTGAATTCACAATTGATTTTCCAAATAAATTTATTTTATTCCTGAATATTTTCATTTTTCAACAGCAAGAATCTGTTGGTGACAGAACTGCAGAAACTGTGCTAGACAACTCCCGTGGTGATGCTGAACTGGGTGATGCTCCTACTCTTGCTAAGAGGTCAGAGTCTGCATTAATGGTTCTCCTCGGGCCAGCCTACTCGCCAAAAATTGCAGCATCAGAGGAAACACAAGTCGAGAAAGGAACACAGGAAGAAGTAAACCAATCCGGGGAAGTTAAACCTCTTTCACTCTGAAAATCCACTGACCTAGTGGAGGCTGCGTGCAGGGGACGACCCTTTTTTTGTTCACCAAGCAAAGAAATATCTTTGCATCCCCAGGACAAGTGTTCCTTCTGAACAAGTTTTTTCAACTGCTGGTGATATTGTTACTGCACAAAGGAGCTGCCTCACTCCACAACATGTAGACCAACTCCTTTTCTTGAAGAAAAACCTTACAGTCTCCAAAAAGTGAGAAAGCATTCATAAACTGTTTTCGTGGACTTCACAGTTCCAATATCCATGGCAAAAGTTTTACAAAGACTGTTGAGTGTTCAGCATTTTCCAGAAAAATCTGTTATACTATTTTAAAAAGGTAATTTTCATTTTCAGATTTTCAGTTCACTTGAACACACTGCTTTTTTTCTTGTGCATGTCGAAACCAGTGTTGTGGATTTCAGAAAAAAACAAAAAACTTTGTAAGCCGTCACAGCAAAGTTCTCAGGTATTACTGTTTACAAAAAGTATGTTCTAGTTGCACTGAATGCCTGATACATTTGAAATCTAAAGTTGCCAGTAAATACATTGAGATAATAATATGTATAAATGCGTCATGCATTGAATTTGTTTACACTGGGTTGTTGACACCTTTTGCACGAAAGCACTTGTTAGCACTTTGTAACTGACTTTGGTTCAGTTCTTTATGTCCACAATTTATGTATTAACAAAGTTTGAGTATTCCTGATACAATTTGCAGTGTCTCTTAAGATTTTTTTTTTTCCTGGCAAGTAAAATGGCTATTAAAATGGTAATTTCCCTGATTGATTCGGGATCTGATTGAATCGGGATCAGATCGAATCGATTCAGAACCTCAAAAATTGGAATTGAATCAATTCTGGAAATTAGTGATGATTTTCAGCTTTAATATTTACATTACAGCTTCAACAATTTACAGAACATTTCATTCACAAAGCAGTCCCTCCAGGATTTTGCAGGCTGTCTTTGTGATTGTTGCGGCCCAACAAGCCTGAATTTGCGGCAGCTGTTCTAAATAGTTGTGATAAATGTTGCTTTGTTTGTCAAAGTTTTTTGCACTCAGTTGAGGGAGAAAGTACAAATTTTACAGCAGTTGCTTTCCCCCCAGTTTACTTCATGCTATTCTATATAACACCACAAAAAAGCATGGGATTGTCACAATTTCCTATTAAACAGTGATTCATTTGTAAATGAAGCAGAAACTTCTGCTAGACAGAAACTCTTTTTGTACAACAACAAATAATAGAATTTTGCACAATTATGTGAGAATTACACTACCGTTCAAAAGTTTGGGGTCACCCAAACAATTATTTTGTGTTTTCCATGAAAAGTCACACTTATTTACCACCATGAGTTGTAAAATGAATAGAAAATATAGTCAAGACATTGACAAGGTTAGAAATGATGATTTGTATTTGAAATAACAATTTTTTCCTTCAAACTTTGCTTTCGTCAAAGAATCCTCCATTTGCAGCAATTACAGCATTGCAGACCTAACATGATTGCACAAGGGTTTTCTAATCATCCATTAGCCTTCTGACGCAATGAGCAAACACATTGTACCATTAGAACACCGGAGTGATAGTTGCTGGAAATGGGCCTCTATACACCTATGTAGATATTGCACCAAAAACCAGACATTTGCAGCTAGAATAGTCATTTACCACATTAGCAATGTATAGAGTGTATTTCTGATTAGTTTAAAGTTATCTTCATTGAATAAAAGTGCTTTTCTTTCAAAAATAAGGAAATTTCTAAGTGACCCCAAACTTTTGAACGGTAGTGTAAGTACTCAGTAAAATTCATTTAAAATGAACGCTTTACTCTTGCTGAGAACTTGAATAAAAAAGATGAATAAAAGAATCAGCCATTACAACAGCTAAATTGCTAAGTTGGTCTCAGGGTCATCCTGTGAAGGTGCCTAGAGCGGTGCACCCTGGTAACACTTAAGCACATGTGGTCAGTGCAGAGATGCTGGGGGAGATGAAGGAATAGATACAGCTTGTGGATAAGTTTTTCTCACACACACACACTTTTTTGATGTATTCCGTTTGGAAATTGTTGAGCACACTCTTTAGCAATGATTTTAATGAGACGTTATTATCATGTCTACATTTCCATGTAAACAAGAAAGTAAGTACATGACAGCACCATGCAGGCATGCATTTGATTGGTTAGAATGATAATTTGTGTATCCTCGGGGACAAATTTGACTGGCAAAATTTGTGGAAATGGTGCTGATTGGCCAAAATCGCACGAAAATTGCAAGTTTGCACATAAATCATGGGGATTGCTTGAATTCATGTGATTTGGTATGATCACGACACTGTAAAATCCTGGAGGGACTGACAAAGTAGACTTAAATTTGAAAATAAAAATCTACACATGTTGGTGTACTACAGCTCTTCATCTGAAAGTTCTCATGTAGTACCTCTAACTAGAATGAGAGATGGTTTCTCACCTGTGTGGATTGTTTTCATGTGTTTTTTCAAAGAATGATGGTGTTTAAAACTATGACAACACATTTCACAAGAATATGGCTTCTCATCTGTGTGACTTCTCATGTGGTTTTTCAAAGAACCACATGCAGTAAACCTCTGCCCACATGTTCCACAAGAATAGGGCTTCTCACCTGTATGAATTCTCATGTGAGCTTTTAAAGAAACATACTGAGTAAAACTTTGCCCACATGTTTCACAAGAATATGGCTTCTCACCTGTGTGAATTCGCATGTGAATTTTTAAAGAAACACATTGAGTAAAACTTTGCCCACATGTTTCACAAGAATATGGCTTCTCACCAGTGTGAATTATCATGTGCCTTTTCAAATGACCATGCGCAGTGAACCTTTTCCCACACGTTTCACAAGAATATGGCTTCTCACCAGTGTGAATTCTACTGTGACTTTTCAAATGACCATATGCAGTGAAATTTTCTCCACATGTTTCACAACAATATGGCTTCTCACCAGTGTGCCCTCTCAGGTGATCTTTAAAACTACCATGATACTTAAAATTTTGTCCACATGTTTTACAAGAATAGGGCTTCTCACCTGTGTGACTTCTCATGTGTCTTTTCAAATGACCACGTTCATTGAAACATTTTCCACATGTTTCACAACAATACGGCTTGTCACCAGTGTGAAGTCTCATGTGAGTATTCAAATGACCACGTCCATTGAAACTTTTCCCACATGTTTCACAAGAATATGGCTTCTCCCCTGTGTGAAGTCTTTTATGAACTGATAAACCACTCTTCTGACTGAATCTTTTCCCACATATGTTGCAAACATGTCGCTTATCCACGGTGTGATGTTTCTTCTTTTGTGACTCAATCTTAAAGTCTTTGTCATTAACAGAACATTTCAGCGACTTTTCACCTGTGTCAGTATCACACTGATTCTCTGATATGGGGAAGTTGTCTGCATGGACACTGTCACTTCTGTTTCCCTGAAATCTCTTCTTTAGCTTTGGCTCTTCATGTATACTTGATCCTGGGTTTACATTCTTACCTGCTCCCTGGTCTTGGCTCTCAGTGTCAGGAGAGTTGTGAGAGAGGAGCTGCTCACTGTTTGGTTCACTTTCACTGTTGTCATTGTCCTCATCAGTAGGAGTCACCATGAAGGTATCAGTCTCTTGTTTCAGTTCACAGTGTTCTTTCTCCTGATTGGGCCAGAGTTGTTCTTCTTCCTCTTTAATCTGTGCAGCATCTTGTTCCTCCTGGTCCAGACTGGAGTTCCTCTGCTGGTTCCAGAGCTGATGAACAGTGAGAACTTCCTCCTCCTTACAGTCATGTAGCTGTGGAGCAACTGAGGGAAAAAGAGACAAGAACAACGGCAGCATTCTGTTAAATATTCAGAGTAAATATCCATCCATCCATCCATCTTCTACCGCTTCTCCGGAGGTCCGGGTCGCGGAGTAAATATATTGTAGTTTTAAAAATTGAACACAGCTCTTCTGTGTGAACACTTCAATCACATATTTCAGTGAAATTCTAATTGTACTAATGTAAAAAGTATTTGGATGCAGCAGTGTGACGACTTCTTAGTCTGGACCAGGGATGAAACAGTGACCAGTTTCTACTGGTACCACAAGGAGACCCTCAACATTTAGTGCTGACTGCACATGTAACACAGATCTCTGATTAGGATCTTACAGGAGTCACACTAATGTGTTTGTTCAGTCAGACATTAAAGTTTTACATACCTATTCTGTGTAACTTTACCACAGGTCTGCTGGTGAAATCAAACGGTCTGTGCGGATGGTCTGTCGTTCTTTGAAACTCTGCAGAGAAAGGCAGACATCAATAACCATTCTGAACTAGGGCTGTGCGATATGAACAAAATTTCATATCACGATAAACAATATACATTTTTTGGTAAATTCTAGTTTATATACAATAACCAATAAAAGGACCATCTCTTTTTCGACATTTTCAATTACATACTGAAAAAAAATCAATTGTACAAATTCATCCGTCATTAATTTTATGCACTTTTTCCCTCAGTTTTGCAGTGTTGTTATAAAATTGTTTTTTAATGTGCATTTGAGGTGACTTCAACTTTATTCATTATCACAACTTGACTAATTAAAAATTATTAGAAATAAAGTATAACTTTATTTAAGAGCCAGTTTGTTGCTTCTACATGTTTTAATAATTTATTATTTATTTAGTGTGTATACAGCCGCTGTCATGCACTTTTGTAGCATCATCATTACGCATATGCCGTTTTATAATTAGAGAGAGATGGCGTTAACGTTACTTACCTCCAATTAAAACAAGGTTAGAGGACTATCCTCTCTGACGCAGCACGGTGGGGAGAAAGTCCCACATCCCTGGCACAGAAGTAGCGGCAAAACATTAGCTTGCTGTTTTAGCTGCTGTGGCGTTAACCACTGGAACCCACCTGGCGCACTGTGGGGGAGAGGCGGGGCAGTGACAAGTACAAACGGGGTATGTGTCCCGATATAAACAATAAAGTTTCATATGAAACGGTAGACATTTTTTATCGTGTCACCGATATATATCGTCATATCGCACAGCCCTATTCTGAGCCAAATAGAACTTAGTTAGATCTTAGTTAGAATGTGATTAACCAGTCCGGTGGTTTTCAACCTTTTCTAAGCCATGGCACCATTTTTGCATTGAAAAAATCCTGCGGCAAAGCACAAACCAAAAATGTTATGACACATTGTAGCCTATTACAGTATATGTGATGGCAATTCAGTTTTGTAATTTATTTATACTTGGTGTGAAACCTGATGTGATTATATAATTCAATGGATAGATGCAAACACATATTCGTGTTGTGCGAATATGTACCTGGGCGAGTTGGATTTTGTTTAACTACGGCCAAAAGAGTAAGTGCGACACTTACTGGCCAGGAGACTAGAATGTTGTCTCCATCACCTTTAAGTTGCACTATAAAGCGCATGTTATGAACCCATGTTGACATGACGCAGCTGTGACGGCGCTGACACAGCAGCAATGTGTGTTCCTATTGCGTCGCCCGACGTGCAGGCTATAAGAGCTGTGACTGTTCTGCTTTGCCTCCTCCTTCACGCTTCCTGGTTCTCACCGCTGCTTCGCTCTGCTTCTTCACGGCAGCATGGCTTCCAAGGTGAGTCGGTTAAACAGTGGTCCCAATTCAAAAGAATATTGAGGAAGCAAGCACATACAGAACATTTTGTGGCTCATTATAACCCCAGTAATTACACAGATTGTCAAATAGCAGCGGCGGTGGTCTCCTGCCCTATTTTTGTCAACTTCTTGTATTTTTCTCTGTGCAGATCATATGAAAAGTTGCTTTTGCTTAACATTTATTAGCTCCAACTCCATCACAATCTGCTCTTGTCAATCGCTATTTAATAAACAAAAACACACAATGAACACAAATCACTCTACACATCGGCTGAAACCTGTTTTAGCAACAGAACAATGTATTCCACCCAACGCACAAGAAAAAATTGCTGATCACTGCATCAGCGACATACGTCAGTAATGCCGTCGACCTGATGCGGGTGCATAAATCCAGCCTAAGTCAGTAAAGGTGGGATGCTGGAGTTTACTCCTGTATTCCAACAATAAAAAAATCCCAGCATGCATAAATGTACAAACTAACAAACCCAAATCAGCTTTATTTGTTCAAAATTAGAGAACAGTGTATTAATACTCGATTTATTCTAACAAATGTTGTTCTTCATTGTTCAGAATTTGACAGAATATCAGCTGTGGCTCTACCACTGCTGTACTAGCATGTTTTTTAAAATAACTAGGACACTTCAACACAAACACATTCAACACATTTTTTTACAAACATTTATTTTGTAAAAAAAACAAAAAACAAAACAGTGAGTAAAATTTGAGAACAGTGACCACTGTGTCAGTAGAGAAGATTTAAACAATGTTTTTTAGGGCTATAGGATTCAAAAATTAATAGGAAGTATAGAGGCCCTTACTTTGAATGACTTCAGCACATCTGCACCCACAGGACATCACTGGTTTCTCAAACTGCTTTGGTCTGATCTTGGTCCATTCTTCTTCAGTCTCTTCCACAGTTCTTAACCATTACTTTGTCACCAAGGATTTTCCAGAGATTCTCTGTGGAGTTTAGATCTGGACTCTGGGCTGGCCATGGGCTTGTTTCAGTATTGTTAGATTCAAGGAACTGTTTCACCCGTTTTGCAGTGTGATAGGCGGCGTTGTCTTGCATGAAAATTGTGGGCTGATTGGGAGACAATTGCAGTGAGGGAATTACATGTTGCCGAAGGAGGTTCACATAAACACTTGCATTCACCTGCCATGTACAAGAGGCCCAACTCCTGCTGCAGAAAACATCCCCCAAACTACGACACTTCCTCCTCCACATTTAACTGACTTCTTTACACACTTTGGGTTCAGTCTTTCCCCAGTTTGAAGCCAAACATATTGTTTCCCATCACCCAAATAAATTGAACTTCCTCTCATCACTGAAGTGCACTCTGGACCAGTTCTCTGTCCACACAACATGATCCTCAGCAAAGGCAGGTCCAGCCTTTTTATTCTTTTTGCTGATGAGAGGTTTGGTTATTGCAGAGTGAGCTTTGAGTCTAAATTGTCTTAAATGGAGAGACACTGTGTGCTGAAACAGATCCTTGCCCTGTTCAGCAGTGAACTGGTGACCAATTCCAGCTGCAGTGTTGAACCGATTCTTCATTGAGAGTCTTCGCATAATCATGTCCTCCAAACCAGAGCAGTGTGAGAAACTAGTGATGTCCTGTGGCTGCAGATGTGCTTAAGTCATTCAAAGCAAGGGCCTCTACACTTCCTATTAATTTTTTAATCCTATAGCTCTAAAAAAAAAAAAACATTGTTTAAATCTTCTCTTCTGGCACAGTGGTCACTGTTCTCTACGGGGGGGGGGGGGGGGGGGGGGGGGTGAAAAGTTCATATTGGTCAAATTTGACCAAATGTGGTTTATTTTTCAACAGTCTCCCCTTGCGTCCACACATTTCTTCCATCGGTATTGCAGTGCTTGGATCCCTGAGGTTGAAAAATAAACCACATTTGGTCAAATTTGACCACAATGAACTTTTCAGCCCCCCCCCCACCCCCATCGTAATATTGCCCACTATTTTTTTTTTTTTACAAAATAAATGTTTGTGTTGAAGTGTCCTGGTTAAAAAACATGCTAGTACAGCAATAATAATAATAATAATAATAATAATAATAATAAGGGATTAGATTTATATGGCACTTTACATGTCAAGTGACATCTCAGAGCGCTTATAGTGAGTCCATTATTCATTCACTCCACAGACAGACAGTGGCTATGTTTACATGGACACAAGCAACCGGATTAAAAGCCTGATCGGAATAAAAATGCTTCATGTAAACATGGAAATCTGGATATTCTAACCCGATCACGCTCATTCGGATCAAAATTTCATCCCGATTCAGAGGGGTAGGTTGTGCCGATTGTTAATCGGAATGGTGCGCATGAAAACACTTATTCCGAACGCAGGGCAGAAAATAGCTGCACGTTGACGTGACATATTTCCGCCTTAGCAACAGCTAGCAGAAAACATAGCGGGAGTAAAACAAAACTGGTCTGTATCGTCCTGCTGTCTCCCCCTGTTCGTCATATGCAGAAGTATGTACTTGTAGCTTCATTACGGAGACCAGCAGAAGCAAAAGTACAGTCTAAATAACACAATACAGGTCAATTTCGACACGAAGCGGGGCTTGCTAACACTGGAAGTTGCTTCTTCTTCTACTATTTTTGGAATGTCGAAATGTCGACGAGCGCATGTCAAAATGATTTATTCCATTCAAACGTGTGACACATGGAAACGTACTTCCTAATCAGATCAGCTTTTTCAGGATCCAGGTAAACAGTAAAATTCTGATCTGAATTGTAATCAGATTGAAGAAATTTTGCCCATGTAACCGTGGCCAATGATAGTAGTAAGTTACTACTATAGCCACAGCTGCCCTGGGGCAGACTAATGGAAACATGGCTGCCAATCCGCGCCAACGTCCTCTCCGACCACTACCAACCATTTATACACATTCATACCCAGTGTCATGGACACTGGAGGCAAGGTGGGTAAAGTGTCTTGCCCAGGGACACAATGACAGGATGGCTGGGGATTCGAACCACCAACCCTCTGGTTATTGGATGACCCGCTCTACATCCTGAGCCACTGTCACCTACGTAGTTTAGCACATTAGCATAGCCACAGCTGACATTCTGTCAAATTATGAACAATGAAGAAAAACATGTGTGACTAGCTATGGTCACAGCCATGGTTCCTGGAAAAACCAGTAACAAGTCTCCCGAAGGGTATTTTGAGTTATTTACAGATTCTTAAAGTGTGAAATCTAAGCTTTCCAATGATGTCTAACACATGGAAATCTGAAAAGATTTTAAGAAGATAAGGCCATTTGAATGTTAGCACCTCTCAAATGACTTCTCTGAGAAAATCAGGTTCAAAGTTTCGAAGGATTGCCGCCTTCCAGGGGAGCCAGGTGGGGGTGGTAACAAAAGCTGGTCATTTGCATGGCTGAGCATGAACCCAATCCCCTTACAGTGCTTATCAGTGCCAGGTGGCGTGTGAACACGCAGTGGCCTCTCTTCTCTCTTCCATGTTTTATGCCACTTAGTGTTGTTTAAATTAAGCCCAAGTGTATATTCATGTTTAATGTCTGTATATGATGTTGCGCACAAGCTACAGTCGCCACAGCCTTTCAGAGATAAGGAATATAACCAAACATTACATCCTGGATCAGAGCATTACAGAGGAACTCCGGGGCCTAGGTCTCCTCCACACCCCCGGACTCGACTGCTATGTCTCATCCCAAATGGAAACGCTGTAGACGGAGTGAGCGGCGACAAAAGATAGGTAAATGTGGAGGTATCCAAATGAAGCTAACCGCTAGCCCCCCCCCCCCCCCCGATTCTTTTCCTCACTCTGGCCAACAGATGCTCACTAGACATCAAAATAGACCACATACAGCTCCTGAGAATTACACAACGTGATGCGCGGAACTGCTGTGTTTTTATCTTTACAGAAATGTGGTTAAATGACAATATACCGGATTCTACCATTCAGTTAGCAGAGCTAACATGCTACCGTGGTGACAGAGTGTTCACGGAAGGAGAGAAGACCTGCGGGGGAGGCATGTGTGTTTACATCAGTGACGCTTGGTGCTGTGATGCAACTGTTGTGCACAAGCACTGCTCTCCATTGGTGGAGTTTATGATCATCAAGAGCCGACCCTTTTACATTCCAAGTGAATTTTCATCTGTCCTACTAGTCACCATGTATGCCCCGCCCACTGCCATCGGCGAGAGGAGTAAAGCACTTAAAGTACTCTATCAGGCCATCAGTGAGACCCAAATGGTGCATCCAGACGGATTCCTCATCACAGCAGGAGACTTCAACCATGCAGATTTAAAGGCCCTCCTCCCAAATCTACACCAACATGTGGACTTCCCAACAAGAGGAGACAATCTGCTGGACCTGTTGTACACAACTCACAAGAAAGCATACAAAGCCTCCCCCCTTCCCCACCTGGGTCTCTCTGATCACATCACCATACTGTTAAGGCCGGCATACAAACCCAGAGTGAAAACAATCAGACCAACAAAAAAGCAGGTACGTGTGTGGCCAGAGGAGGCCTCTGATGCTCTGAAATACTGCTTCAGCACAACAGACTGGGACACTTTCAAGCACACAGCCACTCATAATGGACACACAAACCTAGAGGAGTACACTGAGGTTTTTGTGGCATACACAGCTAAATGCATTGATGATGTCACACTGCAAAACCATCACTGTTCGTCCTAACCAAAAGCCATGGATGATAGCAGAGGTCTACAGGCTGCTGAGGGCTCGGGATGCAGCCTTCAGGGCCGGCGACACTGCAGGACTAACAACAGCTAGGACCAACCTGTCCTGTAGCATCAAGGAGGCCAAACAACAGCACAGCAAGAAGATATCCAGCCACTTCAGCAACACCACAGATGCACGTTCCCTCTGGCATGGCACACAGACCCTCACCAACTTCAGCAACACCACAGATGCATGTTCCCTCTGGCGTGGCACACAGACCCTCATCAACTACAAACCTCCACCTCAGACCTGTGTGAGTGATATCACATTGCTTAACAACCTAAATGATTTCTTCAGCCACTTTGAAGCATAAAACAGCACATCAGCACAGAAGACCACTCCTCCTCCAGATGAGCAGGCCATAAGTCTGGATCCGGCTAGCGTGAAAAGGGCCCTCTCCAGGATCAACCCACGTAAGGCAGCTGGACCAGACAACATACAGGGTCGTGTCTTGAAGGACTGTGCAGAGGAGCTCAAGAATGTTCTGGCCAACATCTTCAACATCTCCCTGACTCAAGCTGTTGTCCCCACATGTTTCAAAACTGCCACCATAATACCAGCCCCAAAGAAGCTTGTCCCATACAGCTACAACGATTACCAGCCCGGAGCACTGACCCCCATCATAATGAAGTGCTTCAAGCGGCTGGTCATGCAGATCATCAAGTCAATCCTCCCTCCCTCCCACGACCCATCTTAGTTTGCATACAGGTCAAACAGATCCACAGAAGATGCCATCGCTGCTGCTCTCCATCCAGCCCTCACCCACCTGGACTCAAAGAACTCCTACATGTGAATGCTGTTCTTGGACTTCAGTTCAGCATTCAACACAATCATCCCCCAGCACCTAATACAAAAAGTCAGATACTTGGGACTCAAAACCTCTCTCTGTAACTGGGTGCTGGACTTTCTCACAGGGAAGCCACAGAATGTGCGGGTTGGCAGCAACACATCCAAGACCATCACACTGAGCACAGGGGCCCCACAAGGGTGCGTGCTCAGTCCGCTGCTCTTCACCCTGTTGACAAGTGACTGTGAACCAGCCTACAATACCAACCACATCATTAAGTTTGCAGATGACATGACAGCGGTGGGCCTCATCACAACGAGGAGACCAACTGATCCAGTGGTGTAAAGACAATAACCGCTTCCTGAACGTGGGAAAAACCAAGGAGATTGTGGTCAACTTCAGGAGGGGACACACACAGCATCCCCCTCTGATCATCAATGATGCAGCTGTGGAGAGGGTGAGCAGCACCATGTTTCTGGGGCTGCACATCTCTGAGGACCTCTCCTGATCCAACAACACCACATCACTGGCCAAGAAGGCTCAAACTTGCCTCCATTTCCTCCGCAAACTGAGGAGAGCACGAGTCCCACCCCCCATCATATGCTCATTCTACCGAGGCACCTTTAAGAGCATCCTCACCAGCTGCATCACGGTGTGGTATGGAAGCTGCACTGCCTCCTGCCGGAAGACACTACAATGCACAGTGAAAGCAGCCAGCAAGATCATTGGTGCCCCTCTGCCCCCCCTCTCGGACATCTACCTCACCCGCAGAGCCATCAACATTGCAGGCGACCCCTCACACTCCCTCTTCAGCCCCCTGTCCTCTGGGAAAAGGTACTGGAGCCTCCGGGCCCGCTCCACAAGACAGATAAACAGCTTTGTTCATCAGGCCATCAGGACCCTGAACTCTGCCCCCCCCCCCCCACCACCACCACCACCGTAACATGCTCACCCGCATAATAACTATCTCAGCTGTTGGCACAGAAAGACTGGCACACCAACAGTAATACATTTGCTGCTGTATGTCTCTGCACTTTACTGCAACCATCTGCACAAATGCCATATCTGCTGCTGTCTGTCATTGCAATACTGATCATGTGCAGCCCAATCTGTCACTGGCCACGGTTACATGGACAAAATTTCTTCAATCTGATTACAATTCAGATCAGAATTTTACTGTTTACATGGATACTGAAAAAGCTGATCTGATTAGGACGTGCATTTCCATGTGTCACACGTTTGAACGGAATAAATCATTTTGACATGTGCACGTCGATATTTCAACATTCCGAAAATAGTAGAAGAAGAAGCAACTTCCGGTGTTAGCAAGCCCTGCTTCATGGCAAAATTGACCTGTATTGTGTTATTCAGACTGTACTTTTGCTTCTGCTGGTCTCCGTAATGAAGCTACAAGTACATACTTCTGCATATGACGAACAGAGGGAGACAGCAGGACGATACAGACCAGTTTTGTTTTACTCCCGCTATGTTTTCCGCTAGCTGCTGCTAAGGCAGAAATATGTCATGTCGACGTGCGGCCGGTGTACAGACATGCGCAGTAAACATATTTTCTGCCCTACGTTCAGAATAAGTGTTTTCATGCGCACCATTCCGATTAACAATTGGCATAACCCACCCCTCTGAATCGGAATGAAATTTTGATCCGAATGAGCGTGATCGGGTTAGAATATTCAGATTGTCGTGTTTACATGAAGTATTTTTATTCTGATCAGGCTTTTAATCCAGTTACTTGTGTCCATGTAAACATAGCACTGTCTGCACCTACACTACGGCATCGAACTTACAACTATGAGTATTACTGCTCTACTTTTCTGTATATAGGATTGCTGGGTTTCATTGTTTATCTTTTGTCGGCATTTGCACTACAGGTAGCATTACTGTACATAGACTGCTGTTGTTGTTTTTCCAGCCTTATTCCTTTTTTCTTTTTTTATATTGTGCACACCACTGAAGAGAGAGAGAAACGCCATTTCAATTCTCCTGTATGTCCTGTACGTACAGCAGTATTGACAAATCCTTTGAATCAAAAGGAGCTCTGGAAATGCAGCAAGACAAGCTGCTTAAGTAGCCATGTGCTTCTACCTGAACGTGCTGCTGATTGGTCGAAATGAATAACAAAGACGTGTGAATAGCCAAACAAACTGGATATGTAAATCAGCTGTGATATCCACGCCCCCAAAACTAGGAAGCGGTCTTGCTGATATTCCCCTCTGAAACTACTCTATTTCAAATACAAAGTTTACATTTTTAAAATCTTCCACATTGTTATTTGAAGCATGGAGTAGCTTCTTCATGATCTCAACTAGCATATTTTGAAAAAAAAAAAATACAAATTTAAAAAAAAAAAAGGATTTCTGTGTTTTTTAGGAATCACGTCTGGCCGACTTGTTGCTGGTTTACTTGTGGCAGGTCGCATATGTTAGAATAAATCAAGAATTAATACATCATTCTCTAATTTTGATCTCCACTGTAGATTGTGGTATCAGAACATTTTGGTTTCTTCATTCTTTAAGATAAACCTCAAACATTTTGGTAACATTTTATCTGTTTCACTCTCGCAATGAGTCTTTGTTTTCAGAGTGTTTACCTTCATGGTGACTTCTTGTTTT
Organism: Pholidichthys leucotaenia; assembly: GCA_020510985.1. Classification (NCBI taxonomy): domain Eukaryota; kingdom Metazoa; phylum Chordata; class Actinopteri; order Cichliformes; family Pholidichthyidae; genus Pholidichthys; species Pholidichthys leucotaenia. Next base: position 162,060,739 of record CM035843.1, on the reverse strand, counting down.
CAGTCGTCTCTTCTTTGATTTGGGTTCGTCTTCTTTAGTCAATCCTGAGTCTACATTCCAGCTTCCTTCCTCATCTTGGATCTCACATCCAGCAGAGTTGTGAGAGAGGAGCTCCTCACTGTTTGGTTCTGCTTCACTCTGCTGGTTTTCCTCAGAAATAAGAGTCACCGTGAAGGTATCAGCCTCCAGCTTCACTACCAGCTGTCCTCCCTCCTGACTGATGCAGAGTTCCTCCTGTTCCTCTTTAATCTGTGGAGATTCTGGTTCCTCCCATTCCTCTTTAATCTGTGGAGGTTCTGGTTCCTCCCATTCCTCTTTCATCTGTGGAGGTTCTGGTTCCTGCTGGTCCAGAAGAGAGTTCATTTCTTGGTCCCAGAGCTGCTGCTCAGCCAGAACCTCCTCCTCCCTACAGTCAGGTTGCTGGGGGAAGTCTGGGGGAACAAAGAGGAAAAAGGGGAAGAAAGTTTCACATTATGAATTGATGAGGAGAAAATATAGCAAAATTAGTATTTAAAACTAATTTAAAAGAAAACAATTCCAAATTTGCACAAAAAAGCTGCAAAGGTGGGAATCTCTAGTCACCTCACAATTAGATTTGAAGACAATTCAGAGGGCTGTGATGCAAATCTAAAATGATTCTTGAAGAATCTTTTTTTTCCTGTTCAGGATTTCTTTTTTCCCCTCAAAGTCAGGAGTGGCAGAGAAGTATGTGAGGGTAGTGTGGGACACATATGAGGACAACAAGACAGTGGTGAGGAGTGCTGTTGGAGTGATTTTCAAGCACTTTCAAGGTGTGTTTTCAAATTTTTCCAATAGCTTATGACTGCGATAAATTACATATTTATACAACTATATACTGAAAACTAGAAAAGCACTCAGAGAGCACATACTTCTCCCAAGGCTCCTTCCATCCCTCATGGATCACCTCCAAAATGTCATGGTTTGTGTGTAAGCCTGAAGCCACTTCTGGTGAAAATTGCATCAAAGTCTATCCATTAGTTTTGGAGTATTGTTGCTCACACACTGTGAGAAGATAAGAGCCTTGGTTGAGGTATGCATTCTCAGATCATCAACAAAATGTAATGGGTTCCTCTCTAGCCCAAGAACCACCTCTGGTGAAAATTTCATCCAAATCCATCCAGTAGTTTTTGAGTAATCCTGCTGCACAAATACAAACAAAGCCCTTGATGGAGGTATGCACTCTCAGATCATCACCAAAATCTGATCATCTGTTTCCCATGCCATTACACACCTTTCCTGAAAATTTCATCAAAATCTGTTCATAACTTTTTGAGTTATGTTGCTAACAGGCAAATCAACAAACCAATGCGACTTGACCACAAATGTGACGTAGTAGCAAAGTATGGCAGACTTTGCAGCTCCTTTTCAACCATTTCTCTACACTCTGTGTACAGCTGAGGAAGTGCCGTCTGGGAGAAATATTTATGGCCAGGGAGTTGGTAACGAGGGTCAGTTACTTTAATCAGCTGCTTAAATCTGACATTCTCTCGGCACTTCTGAATTCCTCAGACCCTTCTTTTCAACAGTCTCTTCTTTTATTGAGCATTGGGTGGTGTCCGTTTCAGTGTCTTCTTTGGTAATGCTGTCACTGGACGTTTCATTAATGTTTTCTCTCATTTTCTTTTTAACCATGCTCCAAATTCTACACGGCTGTGCTAGCCCAAACATTAGCAGGTGTGCTAAGCCTCGGCTATTGGTCCTACACACGTGGACAAAATTGTTGGTACCCCTCTGTTAATGAAAGAAAAACCCACAATGGTCACAGAAATAACTTGAATCTGACAAAAGTGGTAATAAATAAAAATTCTAAGAAAATTAACCAATGAAAATCAGACAATGCTTTTGAATTGTGGTTCAACAGAATTACTTTAAAAAACAAACTCATGAAACAGCCCTGGACAAAAATGATGGTACCCCTAGAAAAGATTGAAAATAATGTGACCATAGGGACATGTTCAACCAAGATGTGTCCTCTAATTAACATCACAGGTGTCTACAAACTTGTAATCAGTCAGTCGGCCTATTTAAAGGGTGACAAGTAGTCACTGTGCTGTTTGGTGACATGGTGTGTACCACACTAAACATGGACAAGAGGAAGCAAAGGAGAGAGTTGTCTCAGGAGATTAGAAAGAAAATTATAGACAAGCATGTTAAAGGTAAAGGCTATAAGACCATCTCCAAGCAGCCTGATATTCTTGTGACTACAGTTGCACATATTATTCAGAAATTTAAGATCCACGGGACTGTAGCCAACCTCCCTGGACGTGGCCGCAGGAGGAGACGGATAATACGAATGGTAACAAAAGAGGCCAGAACAACCTCTAAACACATTCATGGTGAACTCCAAGGTCAAGGTACATCAGTGTCAGATCGCACCCTCCGTTGTTGTTTGAGCCAAAGTGGACTTCATGGGAGATGACCAAGGAGGACACCACTGTTGAAAACAAATCATAAAAAAGCCAGACTGGAATTTGCCAAACTGCATGTTGACAAGCCACAAAGCTTCTGGGAGAATGTCCTATGGACAGACGAGACAAAACTGGAACTTTTTGGCAAGGCACATCAGCTCTGTGTTCATAAACGCAAAAATGAAGCATACCAAGAAAAGAACACTGTCCCTACTGTGAAACATGGAGGAGGTTCTGTTATGTTCTGGGGCTGCTTTGCTGCATCTGGCACAGGGTGTCTTGAATCTGTGCAGGGTACAATGAAATCTCAAGACTATCAAGGTATTCTAGAGAGAAATGTACTGCCAGCGTCAGACAGCTTGGTCTCAGTTGCAGGTTATGGGTCTTGCAACAGGATAATGACCCAAAACACACAGCTAAAAACACCCAAGAATGGCTAAGAGCGAAACATTGGACTATTCTAAAGTGGCCTTCTATGAGCCCTGATCTAAATCCTATTGAACATCTGTGGAAGGAGCTGAAACATGCCGTCTGGAGAAGGCACCCTTCCAAACCTGAGACAACTGGAGCAGTTTGCTCATGAGGAGTGGGCCAAAATACCTGCTGAGAGGTGCAGAAGTCTCATTGACAGTTACAGAAATCGTTTGATTGCAGTGATTGCCTCAAAAGGTTGTGCAACAAAATATTAAGCTAAGGGTACCATCATTTTTGGCCAGGCCTGTTTCATGAGTTTGTTTTTTAAAATAATTCTGTTGAACCACAATTCAAAAGCATTGTCTGATTTTCACTGGTTAATTTTCATAGAATTTTTATTTATTACCACTTTTCAAGTTATTTCTCAGAACTCAGAACTCAGAAAAGATTTATTGCCAAGTACATTAACAGATATGACAACTGATAACATACGAGGGATTTGACTTGACACAGAAAACGACCTGCATTTCCGGTGACACGGCAGCATCTGTGAACGCGCCTGTCATCAGATGGGTACAGGATGCATAGGGAAGAAAGGATAATACAATAGGAAGGAGCAAAAAAACCATTGATTGTCAGAATCCTGGTCATATATGATCAATATTATGATTACAAGAAAAAAAAAGCCCTCAATGCACAGTTAGCAGACAAAAAAGTTCACAAGGACACAGAGAGAGCAGTGAGTGAGTAATCTTTTTCATCAGTTTTTTGAGTCAGTGTGGATGTAGTGTTGGGTGTAGGTGTTTGTATCAGTTAAGAACAACAAGGTCTCTTTGGCAGGAGATGTTTTGTCTAGCTGCTGGCATTGTCCTTGGGCCATGCAGCTGGCTGTCCGTGAAGGCCGTGGAGCTCAATGTTTTGAAAACAAAAAACTGCAATCTGGAGGATTTGTGTGAGGGGAGTCAGATTAGACGAATAGTAATGATCCCAGAGAGAAAAAAAACTTTATATTCTCTTACAGATTCAGTACTTAATCCTTCATTGCTGGACGTTGAATCCTTCATGGACGGCTCTCAGCGTAATCATGATGTAATCCACCTTCCTAGACAGTTCTCCATTTGCCGCTGTCAGAGTCCTCTCCATTTTTTCAATTTGATGGTTAAACCTCGCTTGGCCAGCATTTTGATAGGTTGTGTCCATCTTCATCAATTTACGGTACACCAGGACAATCCCAGATCCAATCAGAACGATCCCAATCACCATTACTACGAAGACGTACAAATCTTCTACATCTTCGATGGAAAGATCAGACAGGCACAAGAGTTTCCAATTACTTGTGTTCCTCAAATAGCCCGCAGCAGCCGTTCCTGCGGGGCAAACAACCTCCCCCGGGGCACTTTTCCTCGTTGAAAAAATAGTGTCAATTGCGTTCAAAGCCCAGCTTATTAATTCCATAATTTCTTTCGATAATCAGCAGTAGAGACACGGAGACAGACGATAGCAAGCTGGGATCCAGTTAGTTAGGGGAGGAAGGAGATAAGTCAGAGCAGGAGAGAAGAAAAAGGCGTCTGCTCTCTTTGGAGGGCGGAAGTGAAGAGTTATTTCTGTGACCATTGTGGGTTTTTCTTTCATTAACAGAGGGGTACCAACAATTTTGTCCACGTCTGTATATTTCAAAAACCTTCAGTGAGAACTACCACCAAGCAACACTGTGTCTCAGTGCAAGGAGTCAGATTGTGGAACGCTTTTGGACCTGAATTAAAATCATGTACAACGCTTGGACAATTTAAACAAAAACTAAAGGAAGAAATACTCCAAACATATATACAAGATGGCATGTAAAATCACATAAGAATTATCAGATTCTGTCTGTGTTGTGCTGTTGCTTAGTTTTTTGTTACGTTTTGTCTTAGCTTTGTTCTGAATTGTAATCGCTCTTATTTTATTTTCCTTTTGAATTCTTAGATGGAATATGGGTGGACAATATAAGCTGCGGCTTCAGCCATCACCCATTTCGGATAACTTAGGTTGAACTGTATAATCCGAGGAGTTATTGTTTAATTTGACCTTGTTAGATTTTTTTTCCCCTTTGTTATATTATTCTGTTCCTTTCTTTTAATCTTTACATTTAATCTATCTGAAATAAAGATTCATTCCGTCATTCATTCATGATTTTGGGCAAAAAGTATCGGTATCGAAGAAAAAGTCCCATAAATTAATGGTATCGTAACGAAAGGAAAAATGCTGGTATCGCCCATCCCGACTGCATCAGAGTTGAAAAACCTGAAAAAAATCTCAGTACTTTTTTTTTGAGCATTTGACCACCCGAGGTCTATTCAGAATTGGATGGCAGGAGCAAACAATACAAAGCAAAAAAAAAAAACTAAATTCCCTCTCAAACTTCCCACAAGCCCTCAAGTCACGTGATGTGACCGACATAACGAGGCCCCACTTGCTACGGTCACGTGATTGTGGGCATGTTGACAGTGCTCGACACTCTGCTCGCGACACTTCCGTGTTATACTGCTCGAGTCAGTCTCGAGTGGGCGGTGTTGAGCATAACATCATTATCCTGGCATTCATCGCCCCAGCCTCAGAGCTGTGTTTTTCATTCGTGAGTGTTTTGCATTTTGTTTCTTTTCCGTAAATAAATCTGCAAACTCACAGTCTGCATTTGGCGTCCGTCCCTGTTTGCCCTCAGAGTGGGCGCTTTAGGACAGTACGCCGCTGCCTGCAAGACGCCAGCGGACTGCAAGTTCTGATTGTCTTTGATTAATTGTCTATGTTTATTGCACTGTCCCTGTCAAATAAACTAATCTACTACTACTACTACTTTTTTTTCTCCCTCCCGTGTTTTTCTTTAAAATTTGTGTTTTTCTGCTGGCATGGCAGCATTTCCTGACTACAGTCGGTGAGGGTTTGGTGAGGAGGCGTGCTGGACTGTTAACATTGTACATAACATCTTGCCGGAGGCTCATGCTTCCCGCACTCCTGAGGCAGCCCGGGAGTGTCTGGTTGGAGCCGCACAAGTGCTGGAAGCATGCCCCAGCCTGTGGGGCCATCCAGAGCTCACAGACCTACTCCTCTCCATAACCAATCCATCGTCCATGCTCCACAGGCTGGGGGAGACCTCCTCTATACCCCAGCAGGCGCCAACGAGGAAGTGGCCCTGGGCACGGAAGCCCTGAGCCTCTCGCCACTCTCCAGCAGCAGCAGCCCCGCACCATCACCGGAGGAGCAGGAAGAATGCCGGCAGGTTTTGGTAGCGGATGCGGAGCTACTCTTGGATTATAAGCCATAGCTATTCCCCGAACTCGCAGCCCAAGTAGGGAATGGATGCCCAGCTCCACACGTCCCCTTGCCTACAGGGCCGGATCGACCAGGAACTGAACTGGTGCCCTCGCCCACTAAAGCCATAAGGGAAGTGCCCTCGGGGTCATTTGCAGCAGCCACCACCGCACCGTGGGAGAAAAGACAAGTACCTTCTCATTCTACTACACCTGAAAATGAACTGTCTTGCTTTGATCCCGCTGGGGGAGCTCAACTGCAGTCACCCACTTTAGCTGAGCCTCCCTCGCCTGCTGCTGCAATTCTCTCCCCATGCTCACCTGCCTCTCTCGTGTCCTCCCCTGCTCTCCCTGTCTGTCCGCCGGTCTTGGGAGAGGGCCGCCAGATGAAGAGGAGGTCAGCGATTCTGGAGGATCTGGTCCCTGCCATGTCGCTGTACCCTGGACGGGAGAGGAGCCCCCCCCCCTCCCGTGGCCGGAAATCTAAGCCGACGAAGAATTTCCTGGTTTCGGCATCGCGGGACCCGGTACCATCATTGAGGTGGGTCCTGGCTCCTTCACCCCTCACTGGAGCTCCCCCTGCGTCAGCCGTCACATCGGAGGGTCCACCAGCATTAGTCACAACACCTGGAGGTCCACCAGCGCCCGTCACCTCATCCGGGGTAACTGCCAGTTTCTGCCGGCATGCCTGGAGGGTCACCAGCTTGTTCAGCCACCATGCCTGCTGCCTGGGCCACCGCAGCAGAATCGCCGGAGTGCTGGACAGCGACAGAGCTCGAGTCCAGGCAAGTGCTCTGTTCTTTTCTTACATCTTCAGATTCAGAGAATTCTTGTCTGGCTCAGGGTGAGGAGAATCAGTTGCAGACATCCTCTGTTCCTGGGCTCTCCTCACCGGGCTCCACTGCTGCCGGTGATTCCTCTCCGGTGTTTGTCTGTTCTCCTTTTCACGAAGTGGCTGTACTGGGAGAAGTGGCCCAGACGGTGGAGGCTGAGACATCTCAGCTGGTGTCACCGGAGGTGTCTGTGGGTCCTGCCCCATTGCTGGAGGTCTCCTTGAATCCTGCCTCATCACTGGAGGTCCCCATGGGTGCTGCTCCTCCGTCCGAGATCACCGAGGGTGCGACACCCCTGTCCGAGACCGCGGAGGGTGCGACGCCCCAGTCCGGGGCCTCCGAGAGTGCAGTGCCCCAGCCTGGGGCCGCCGAGAGTGCTGCGACCCAGCCTGGGGCCGCAATGGGTGCGTCGCCCCAGCCTGGGGCTATCGCAGGTGCTACGCCTTTGTCTGAGGTTGTCTTGGATCCCCTCTCCTCTTCAAAGGTCCCCGCCAAGCAGCCGCTCACCTCATCTGGTTTCCCTACCGGTTGGTCGCTGACGACTCCGGGGGGGGGGGGGTGCCCCGCAGTCCGCTGGCTCATGAACTCTGGGAGGCCACCCAACGGACTATTCCTCCTGCTATGGTGGCTGTGGAGTTCGGGGAGGCCACCCGACTTACTCCATCATAAGCACCAGTGGCCTTGGGACTCAGGTAGACTGCCTGAACTGCCTGTTTCCACCGTCTAGTCCCCAGAGTTCGGGCCACCATATCTGTGGCAGTATTGTGGGTCATGAACGTTTTTTTGGGGGGTTGGGTCTGGTCCCTCCGTGCCCGGTTCCCCCTCCTCCCCCCCGGGGTGGGTCATGTTCTCTTGTTTTTTGGTGGGGTGGGTTTTCTCTGTGTGTGTGTGTGTGTGTGTGTGTGTGTAGGGGGTGGTCTTTTTCTTCTTTCTCCTTTTTGATGTTACCAGGGTTTTCTCTGGTAACATTTCTCGGTGGCGGCCCACCACGCCAGAAATTTTACTGCCACTCCAAGGCGATATGAATTTATTAAGAAAAATATAAGAAGCAATGACTTTCCGCAAGCGCACATATGAACAACACGCGTGGCCGTCATCCTCACGGAGTTTAGAAGCGCCCCGCTCACACGAGTTTTCCAGTCAGTCAGCAAACAGTGTCTCGCTAAATGTGACTGTCCGACAGAAACATGAGTTTATTAAAGTACTTTAAACACGGAAAAAAAATCATAAGAGGTATGTAAGCACTGGCATTTATCATGGTTTTGTGGTAGAAATTTATTTTTCACATGTTCATCATGGTGGAAATTTACTGCTTATACACTAATCTGTTGTGTAATTTAGGTGATGTGCAGTTATGTTTAAATGTCTTTCTTCTTCTGTACAATTGCCGCTAATAAATGCCCTGAGTGTGACTATGGTCAGTTGAAGGCTACTGCCAGAATGTTCTAGTACTTCCTCGGCCAGTTTCTATGTATCCACATAAGGTAATGTGGGAGGGGCTCTGGGGGAGCCTTTAAAACCAGATGCCTCCTTTGTTTGAGCAGAGCAGTGCAGAAACCTCGGGCTTGCTGGTTCTGCGCTCTCTCCTGCCGGCAGTAATAAAGGGAATTCAACATGGCAGACTAGTCTGATTATTTTCTCCAGGACCTTATAAGTGGGTTAGAAAATATTCAGTTACAGTTTTAACCCGCTGGAAACGGCAGCAATAATGGAAGAGTCGCTTAGCTAAGAGATGTGGTTAGAATTCATATGCAACCGGCTTTATATGAAGGGAAAGGCAGGGGGGACTGATGAATTGCTGAGGATATATTTCACCAGCCACTACAATATTAAGTTATGAGACTGGCAATTTCTCTCTTTTCTCGCACAAGCAGGCGTGCCGTTTTTATTCTCTAGCGGCAGTGACAAAGCAACAGCTGAAAACGCTAGCTCTAAACTGAGGTCCTTCAGCAGCTGCCTAGAGAGGTGCCTGGTGAGAAAGCCTGAGTGCACAACTATAACGGCTGTTGCTAAACAACCGGCCATTTATGTCTGCACTAAGTAGCCAGGAGCCACTTAGTGAATGAAAAACCCACATGCAGGAGTGGTTTCGTGCGTTGTATTGAACAAAACCCCAAAACGTGTTAATGGGAATGAATGAAGTGTGGATGTGTATGTGTGCGAAACACCTGAGCTGCCGAGTGCCCGAGCTGTCAGGGAGCGAAGGACCCAAAGGGCTCCCTGACGCACCTGATGGAAAATAAATAAATATGTGCATTTTTTTTAACCAAATACCCAAATTAGGAGGTATTTACTTGTATTATTAGCATATTTGTAATTTGTGTGTATTTTCTACTATTGAATAAAAAAAAGAATCGAATTGTAGGCACTTCCCGGCCAGATATTATGATACTAGGAGACTGGCTCCCGGCCGTGTAGTCACTTCGCAATTATAACTATAAACTATAACTATAAACAGATCATTCTGTACATGAACACATATTGTGGTGAATTATGTCTTTAGAGTCCGCTATAGTTCCCTATTATGTACCTGGCAGGTTAAGGTGACCGAAATTCACTTAGTCAATGACTTTAATCTGTCAGCAGCCTTCAGACAAACTAAACGTGTCAACATTGGATTTCAAAATAAGGGAGGTTTTTCCTGCTGTCCGGGTGGTGAGGAGATTTCTAAAAAGAAAAAAAAAACAAAAACAAAACTATAAATATAAAGAAATATTATAACAGAAATAACGGCATCCTTGGTCATTTAAGTTAATTTATTTCATTAAATACAATTTTATTCATATTTTTTCTTTGTAATCAGAGTTAAATTATTGTTCTGTTCTGACTGCAAAATTATGGTCAAAAATGTAAATTGTTATAAGGAAAAAGTTAAAAAAAAAAAAAAATTACCAGTCTGTTTCAAATTTATCTAAAAAAAAACCCCAGTAATTTTATTTTAAAAAACAGACAAAAATTAGTCATAAAATAATCCACAAATTTATAATAAAGTTTCAAATGTACAAGAAAAGTCAATTTTACAAGAGGAAATTACAAATTTGAGGAACATGGTTTCAACTTTAGATAGATTTACACAGAAAAGTAGAAAATTATAAGAAAATTGTTATAAATTTTTGAGGAAAAACCTCAAACCTTCAAGACTGAAGTCATTACTCAAGTTTTTAAGTGGCTGCTCTTTGTACCCTTAACTCAGAAATTTTTGGTTGTCTACTTTTAATTATCAATTTCAAAGCACTGCTTTTACATGAGTAGAATTTCTGGTTACTATACCCACCTGATCATATAATTTAAGTACGCTTTACTGCATTACTATTATGAATGTTTCTTTCCCTTCCCTACTCTCTCAATAGAAAAAAAGAAACACTAGAATAAAAATACAAAAAATACACATATTTTTGTCATTTATGTAAACCATGACAAAAAAATCCTGCAGGACAAAATACGACATTTGATATTTTCTAACCTGTTTGTATACCACCATAGACAGAGAGCGAACCTGAATTAGCCAGAGCTCAGAGAGGGCAAGATGAGACAGAAGAGAGGAGCCAAGGACAGGGAAGTGTTCAGGCAGAGGAAGGAGAGAAGGATAACACCACTAAAAAGTCTAAACACAGGATGTCTGAGTGGTACCCCAACTGGCCTAATATTCAAGCCTCGGTTGTACAATACTTCAAATGGTAAGTTCCATATGCAACGTTATGGTGTAAAATTTTAAAAAAGAAATAAATAGTATAAAATTAACATATTCCAGTATGTTTACACCCCCCCCCCCCCCGCCCCCGGGAAAAATATGTTGCCACTGCGCCAAGGTCTTTAAGCCAGAGGAAACACTGCAATCCATACACCAAGGAGCATTTATTTCTCACAGAGAAATACAAATATGGAGCTTTCTGCATTTCTCACAGAAATACAAGCTCCGTGATTAAACTTTAAGTCATATGTTTATAGTTAGGATCAGGTTAAAAATGGTCTCTTATTCGTATCTGTAAAACTGCTTTTTTACACAACAAAGGCAGTCTTATATAGAAAAATAATCCCCAAAATTATAACCAAGGAAGATGCCTACCTTTGTTGAATGATGAACAAATCACCGTGGAGCTGCTGATGTTTCAAATACAATTTTGTGCTGCGCATATGATGAGGTGGCTGCAGCCCCACATCTCACTATTTTTTTCTTACTTGTAATGTTTTTGTAAAAGTTATGACTGAAGACTCATCAAATACTCAAACCAGCAAAGCGTAAGTCAGATTTTTTTGATTGCCTGCAGTTATTTAGGTTATTTTTAATTTTATTTGTATTGCGCCTAATCACAACAAACGTCATCACAAATGTGCTATTTATTTATTTATTAATCCCTCATTCTTTCAGCTTAACTGCGATTTCCCAGTTTGAGATCAATAAAGTACATCTATCTATCTTAAAGAAAATGAACATAAATATTTATTGCAGATGGAATCTGGCATTTATAGTAATAATCCAAAGGCCCTAGTAAAACTTCTACTTGTCATCCATTAGTTCCAACAGCAGTTTTCACACCGTCGGTGGATCCATGTACACACGCGGTTGCTTCTGTGAGGTGTCGTGTGCACGCAGGTGTTCCTCTTCAGGTCTAAACAAAAACTTCATTGTGTCCACCAGACCTCAGAATCCCCAGCTGATGCCAATTAACCTAACCTGCATGTCTTTGGCCTGTGGGAGGAAACCGGAGTACCCGGAGAAAACCCAAGCAGACACGGGAAGAACATGCAAACTCCACACAGAAGGGTCACCGATGGTCAGGGGGTGGGATCAAATCCGTGACCTTCTTGCTGTGCTGCCACAGTGCTTATCACTGCAGTACCGAAAAAGAAGCCTTACCTCTGTCATCTGGAACTGGTTTGGGTTCGATGTTTCTGACGACAAACAAATAGTTCCCTGCTGTAATGTCTGTTTGAAGGCAGCGGCACGACAAACCTTTTTCATCATCTTAAACGGAAGCAGCCAGTAGAGTGGGAAGAATGTGCTGCACTGCTAGCTACTGCTCAATGAGAAAATAGCCACAAAACACCAGCCACGGAGCAGGTAACGCGAGCTTCATTTTCACACAGCACTCCATACAATAAGAAACTGCCCAAGTGGAGACACATTACAGATATGATGACATTTTATATTGCCAAAGACATGATGCCAATAGAAACACCATAGAAAAGACTGGGTTCATCCACATGCTGAAAGCAAAAAAACCCTGTTACGACCTGCCAAGCCGAAAATATTGGCTGAAGTTGCCTTGCCCTATTTGTACAACACTACCCGTGAGAAAGTCATGAAGCAGCTCAAGAATGTGTCTTTCTGCTTCACCACAGCGGATCAATGTTCCAGCAGGACCATGCAGCCCTACAAGAGTTTAACGGCACATTTTAGAACTGAAGACTGGGCTCTGTAAAGTGTCTGCTTACAGACTGCGCACTTCCCAAGTGACCACACTGGCAAAACGATTATCTGGAGATTAAAGGATGCACTTGTGTAATATGATGAAGGTTCTGCGTGTGAATGAATAGCCAAATCTGCAGTGCTTTGGACACAAATTGCACAATGCCATCAGTGAGTATAATGTAATGGTACTGCAGAATTACATGTATTTATCTGAATTGTAATGTTCTGTAACTGCTGCCGTGATGTAGCTAATACCAAATGGCATGTCGCTTTCAAAGTTGGCGCTGGCAAAAAAAAAAGGAAGGATGATCAGAAAAACTGAGAATTCAGAGAGGAATGGACAAAAATATGCATTCATTCTGCCAGAATCCAACATAAAACCAGTGTGGCTGATTTGGAGCGACACGGTTGTTGAATGCTGAGGTGAGGGCAGACAAACTTGCTCAGCTGAAATCTTCATATTAAGCTGCAGACTGTCAGATCAATGACCCAGCAAGAAAGAGCAGCTGAGGCCTCACTCAGAGTGGCCTGGGTCTTGCAAACCAGCTAACTGGTGATATTAAAGGTGCTTTCACACCTGCAGGCTTTAGTCCGTTTCAATTGAACTCAAGTTTGTTTTCTCCGTTAATGCGATTCGTTTTGTCTGGTGAGAACACGGTAATCGCACTGAAGTGCATACCAGAACAACCATACCAGTTCGAATTAAATGGCAAACTCTGGTGTGGTCCTGCAGGTGAGAAAGCGACCGCACTAAAACAGGACCAACGGCAAATTGTAAAACATTTTATGTCACTGTACATACCTGAAAGATCTTTGAAAATATCTGTTGCTGAGCATGTCATGGTTCTGGAGGATTAATGAATGTTAACATGTTATTTCCCATCTGTAGCAGTGTTTCATTTTCAAACTGTACGATTTGCCAAAAGTGGTATACGCATGTATGTAATAAACGATAACCAGGGCAATGAAAACCCCCCCGTAGATTACACTATGATTTGTATTATTTTCTTCCAGAAATGCATAGATACATAGTAGTCATCCTACTTCCTGTACTTACCTTTCCTGTTCTCACAGCAAAAAAAAAATCTGACCAATAAGAACAGAGAACATTCTGACTTAAGTCTCACGGGATTTAACGTGATGCAGTTTGGCCTACCTCAGTTTTTGCCTGTATGAAAGGGGAGCGAATGATCTGCACTGTGTGTTTATATGCTCATATATTTATTCCATCCAGCTACAATGCTCTGCACTGTATGTCTGTGTATACATATATATATATATATATATATATATACTGTATATAGTAATATGTACATATGTATATTAGCTGCTCTTGCTTTTTTTTCTTGCCTTCTGATTGTTGCTCTGAGTGTTGCTATCCCTGTGCTGTTGCAATCCTGGAATTTCCCCATTGTGGGACTAATAAAGGCTTATCTTAAAATGATACAAAGTAACAAACTTGTCAACTGATTCAGACCAAATTAAACAAATTTAGGTGTGAAAGCACCTGAAGAACGCACAGTGCATTTCATTAGCTGTGGACCAATCAACAGACTGTACAGACAATGCACGGTTGTGTATGTGTCTTTGTCAGATATTACAGTGAAGCAAAGGGGGAATTTTGTGAAGACATTTTAGGTATCAAACCCCTCCATAGTTGCACAAGAGGTGAGGATATTTATGAAGGTATCATGCAGATGCTGAAAGAAAAACAAATTGATGTCAAAATGGTGGTGTCCATTGCAACTGATGGAGCTCCAGCCATGAATGGGAGAGAGAAGAGAGCTTTCCAGCGCATGAAAAAGCACCATCCAGACCTGCTGTCATATCACTGCATCATTCACCAGACAGTGCTGTGTGCCAGACTTGGAAAAGAATATTCAGGAGTGACGGAAACTATTATGAAACTTGTGAACTACCAGAGATCCTCTTCAGCACCGTCTTTTACGTACATTTCTGAATGAGGTGAGTGGACTATTTACCTTGTTTTATAGGTGCTGCTCATTAAATTAGAATATCATAATTTCATAAAAAAATATAATGATCATTAAAATTAAATCAAAAAAGTCTTGAAATGACTTCCGGTTATGGCTGCCACGTAGGACGGACGTGTCTCGCTCTGCTCTGCTCCTGGAGAAAAAAAATCGGCAAATAACTCTCTCACTTGGGACAGAACGTATCCCAGCGTTTGGGCGAGGATATGTCGGCGAAGCCTAAGGCTGGAAAACCAGGAAAAGGAAAAAGCGAGCCGCCGAAACAGTCCAAATTAACGGACTTTCAGGTCTGTGACGCAGCAAACAAGGCTCCATATATGGCGGAGGAGGCTGGCGGCGGTGCGATTTCTGCGGGGAATGGCGCAGATGCGCTGATGGCTGCCATGAGTTCAATGAGAGCGGACTTTTCCTCTAGATTTGATGGGATTATGACAGCGTTGGAAGGAATAAGAAAGGAATTGGGTGACTGTGTAGAACGAACGGCGCAGATGGAGCTCCGTCTCGCTAGTGCTGAAGATGACGTCACCCGTCTTCAATTAAAGGTGCGCACTTTGGAAAAAAAAAAATAAATCTCTGGAAGATAATATTTTGGATTTAGAATCTCGGTCGAGACAGAATAATTTGAGGCTGGTGGGTCTTCCAGAGGAATCAGAAGGTCGGGACGTATGTTCCTTTCTGGAAAAGTGGATTCCGGAGGTGCTGGGCAGCGAGGAGTTGCAATCAGCAGTGATTCTGGAAAAAGCACATCGTATTGGCCCACGGAGAGATAAGGGACCGCCGAGGACCTTAATTATGAAGTTTCTTAGCAACAGAGACAGGATGAAGATCTTCAACGCTGCACGTGCTAAAGGAGAGATTAAACACCAGGACCAGCAGGTGCGGTTCTACCCAGATTTGGCCACAGGAATCCAGCAATTGAGGAAGCAGTTTGATCCCGTACGTAAGGAGCTGCGCAACCTTGGGATTCGTCATGGTGTAATCTATCCTGCGAGACTGCTGACCACGTATGAGGGCAGAACCCACATCTTCAAGACCCCAGAGGAGGCGCAGGAGTTCATCAAGAAGATCAAAGAAGAAGAAGAGACGGGTGGGAGCTAAGCATGAACAAAATATAAGGTAGAATAATTAAGCATTTGCACAGGCATCTGACTGACTTGAAGTAAATAGTAAGTTTACAAAATATAGATTGTATTATATATTAAAAAAAACAAAACAAAACAAACAAAAAAAAAAAAACTATGATGTACAAAGTTGTTAAAAATTTTGGAGTTAAGTTGGAAAACTACAGAGGAGAGTTAATGTTACGTCATTAAAAGCAGTAGAGTTAGGGTGATTGGGAGGATGAAGAAGGAGTGGCTTAGGCTGTTCCCCGTGGGTGTGGAACGGTCGATGGCTATATCGGGAGACAGAATTTTTCTTTTGATTTTGGGGGGTTTGCCACAAGTGTGGGAAGGGGAAATTTGTTTGTGTGTAGTTTGTAGGATGAATGTTCAACCACTCATGTTTTTGCTTCTCTGTATGAGCATGTTTACACTGCAAGGTAATCCCAAACTCTCTATTGATCATGGACCAAAGTGTTAACCTTAATTTAACTTCATGGAATTGCAGAGGTCTACAAAATTTAAAAAAACTTAAACAAGTTATGAATAAAATAAAGGACATGGGTTCAAGAATTGTGTTTTTACAAGAAACTCATCTGATAGAGGAGGATGTTAAAAGAATTAGGAGTAGATGGCAGGGAAGTGTATTCACCTCTTCATTTTCATCCCGAGCCAGGGGAGTTATGACTCTCATACATAAATCAGTTCCTTTTCAAGTGAAAAATGTAATTGGAGACAAATTTGGAAGATATGTAATCATTCAAGGTTCTTTGCTATTAGAAAATATAAATCTTGTGAACTTATATGGTCCCAATATAGATGATCAGAAGTTCTTTGCTAATTTATTTCTCATCTTATCATACCAATAAAAATCAATAGAGGATGTCGACAAGGCTGTCCACTTTCACCTTTACTGTTTACTATGGCAATTGAACCTTTAGCGATAGCGATACGTTTACATTCACAAATATATGGAATTAAAGTTGGACCAACAGAACATAAAATCTCCCTGTACGCCGATGACATAATTTTGTTTATGTCGAATCTAAAAAAATCAATTCCAACCTTGTTGAATTTAATAAAGAATTTTGGGGAAATATCAGGATATAAAATAAATAAAACTAAATCTTCAATATTAATGCTAAATGAGACCCAGAGAAATTACCCAGCCCCTGAGGTAAATCAATTCAATGTTGTAAATCAGTTTAAATATTTAGGAATCCAAATTATGCCTAAGCTAGAATCAGTCGCCAGTGTCAACTATGAAGCCTTAATGTCAGATATCAATGAGTTAACTCAGAGATGGATGTCACTACCTATGTCGATGATCGGGAGAATCAATATACTTAAAAGTAATATTTTACCTAAAATACTTTATTTATTTCAATACATTCCCTTATCACCACCTTTAGATCTATTCTCAAGAATAAAAAAAAAGTTAGTGGAATTTATATGGAACAACAGGAGGGCTAGATTACGTTTGTCTTTATTATATTTACCATTTGATCGTGGAGGTCTGAAATGTCCAAATTTTATGTTGTATTATTGGTCGGCACAACTGAGGTCTATGACATATTATTTTTCATCAAATGATCTCCCTCACTGGACTGAAATGGAATCATACAATTTACCTTTACCTCTTCCCATATTCATATACTCAGATTCGGCAAAAAAATTACAAAAACAAGTTAAAAATCCATTTGTAAAGCATATGATCAAAATATGGTGTGAAGCTAAAAACTATTTAAAAGAACCACAGTTATTGTCACAATTTAGTCCAATATGGGGTAATCAATATTTTAAACCAGGGAGAGCGGACGCTGTATTTAAAGTATGGAATTTAAAAGGGATACCAAAGATTCAGGATTTATATTTGCCATGTGCAGACAACATAATGTCTTTTGAAGAGCTGAGGATCAAATTTAATCTCAATAGAACACATTTTTTTAAATATCTTCAACTTAGAAACTTTATTCGATCAAATCAAAATAAAGCTCTCACTCGACCTATTTATTCATCCTTGGAAAAAATGATGATGAAAGATAGTAAAAGAAAGGGTATTATTTCAGAGTTTTATAACTCACTGACACTATCTTCAAGTGAAAATTCACTGAAAAGATTAAACTACTGGAAAGAAGATCTGCAAACTGAAATTTCAGAGGAACAATGGGAATTGGCTTGTACAGAAGCTCAAACCAAATCAATAAATGCACGCCTTAAATTGATACATTTCAAATGGTTAATGCGGATGTATGTTACACCGGAGGAGTTAAATAGATATAACAAAAATATACCAGATACATGCACAAAATGCATGGAAAGTAAAGGAACCCTATTTCATTGTTTATGGGAATGTAGATTAATAAGAATGTTTTGGGAAGAGGTGAGGGTAACAATTGAAAAAATAATCTCAAAACAAATCATATTGAATCCTAAACTGTTTTTGTTGGGTCTGTACCCAGAAAAGCATAATTTTAATAAAAGTGAAAGAACATTCATAGACCTCAGTTTGCTTAATGCCAAAAAATGTATTGCACTATTATGGAAAAAGACTCATAGACCAGATGTGACTCAGTGGTTAAGACAGATGTTAACAAACCTTCCATTAGAAAGAATAACATATATACTAAAATCAAAGGAAATTGTGTTTGAGAATATATGGAGACCTTTTATTGATTATGTAAAAAATTTAAACATAACTCTTGAAGAAGAAGGTGAATGATGTGTGTGGACCTTGTAAATTCCAAACTGGTGAACATAATATGTATACTTATGTATTGGATTGTCTAGACTAAACAGAGGAGCATTGTTGAAGACTTGATTTTGTTGGTGGTTGTTGGTGTTTTTAGTGCATTTTTTTTTTTGTAGTACTTTAGTGTTAGTGTTTGATTGTTTGTATCATGTTTGTTAAAAAAAAAAAAAAAAGGTTCAATAAAGATATTGTGGAAAAAAAAAAAGTCTTGAAATATTTCCATGTTCATGTAATTAATATTAAATATGTTTTCTTTTGAATTGTATTGTAAAAAAGTTAACTTTTTCACACTATTCCAATTTATTGAAATGAACCTCTGTTGTAATCTGGTCAGGTTTATGTTAAATAAATGTGGGCCTTGTGTAAAAACGTTTGCGTACCCTTGACTTGTAGTGTCCAATTAATATTTACTCAGAAAATTTTCTGTTTATTGTCCCTCCCACCATCAAAATGAAATATTCGCTGATGCACCATGTTAGCACTGCTCCGGACCGCCGACCCACTGGAAAACAAAAATGTGGACCCCTGGCAAAAACATTTGAGGACCCCTGCTCTAGCGTCACTATCCAAGAGAAGCATGAGCTTATTAAAGTACTTTAAACGTGGAAAAAAAGCAGAAGAGGTATGAAAGCAATGGAGGCATTTATGATGGTTTTAACCCGCTGGTAACTGGAACAACAATGAGGAGTCGCTTAGCTAACAGGTGTGGTTAGACTTCATATGCAGGGAAAGACAAGAGTGACTGAAATGCTGAGGATTTACTTCACCACCCACTACAATATTAATTAACTAATTTATGTTCATTATGTACCTGGTGCGGCGACATGAAATAAAGCGGCGTTGTTGGAGGTTTTAAGTAGAGTTTTATTATCATACCGCCGTCACGAGCTCCGCTCCCAGCGCCGTGCATGAGCGCCGAGAGCGAGCCCACGGCTCTCAGTGAAGAGGGGACACAAAGTCTGTGTCCTGCAGCAGAGGTTGAAGTCAGATTGAGAGAGTGAGAGACAGAACCTGTGCAGTATTTGTACCCAACTCGAACAATACATCAAAGCAGATTCACAGCAGTTGGTCTGATCACAGGGACTGCAGAACAGGCATGAGACATTTGCATTTGTAAGACCTACATAACAATAGGCAGATTAGCTAGCCTCTGCTCCAGGTGCAGGACAAAGGGGTTACAAGGCACATCTACATATTGAACTGTCTCTAGGTCACAGCAAGGACAGGACGCATGAACACTATACATGAATGGCCATTACATCACGATACATGCAGGGCACATTGCATCAGAATACATGCAGGGCACATTGCATCACAACACATGAATGGCACATTACATCTCAGTAATGCAGCGGGGAAAACCAAGAGAAAAGAGCTGACTGTCCTATGTGTTGTGGGGGGGTTGAGTCAACCCGCCACACTGGCAAGTTAAGATGACTGAAATTCAAGAAGTCAATGGCTTTAATCCGTCAGCAGCCTTCAGACAAATTAAACGCGCAAACGTTTGGATTTCAAAATAAGGGAGATTTTTCTGGCTGTCTGGGTGGTGAGGAGATAAAAAACTATAAAAGGATAGAAATATTATAACAGAAACAACGGCATCTTTGGTCATTTAAGTTAATTTATTTAATTAAATACAATTTTAATACTTTTTTTCTTTGAAATCAGAGTTAAATTATTGTTCTGTTCTGGCGCTGCAAAATTATGGTCAAAAATGTAAATGTTATAAGGAAAAAGTCAAAAAAATTACCACAGTCTGTTTCAGATTTATTAAAAAAAAACAGTAATTTTAAAAAATAGACAAAAATTAGCCATAAAATAATCCACAAATTTATAATACAGTCTTAAATGTACAAGAAAAGTAAATTTTACAAGAGGAAATTACAAATTTGAGGAAGATGGTTTCAAATTTAGACAAATTAACAGAGAAAAGTAGAAGACTATAAGACAATTGTTATAAATTTTGGAGAAAAACCTCAAACCTTCAACATTGAAATCATTACTCAAGTTTTTAAGTGGGTGCTCTTTGTACCCTTAACTCTACTAGTAGAGTTAAGGGTACAAAATTTTTGGTTGTCTACTTTTAATTATTAATTTCACAGCACTGCTTTTACATGAGTAGAATTTCTCAGAAAAAAATCCTGCAGGACAAAACATGACACTTGATATTTTCAAACCTGTTTGTATACCACCATAGACAGAGAGAGAACCTGAATTAGACAGAGCTCAGCGAGGGAAAGATGAGACACAGGAGAGGAGCCAAGGAGAGGAAAGTGATCAGGTAGAGGGTCCAGGAGAGGTGAGAGCAGAGGAAGGAGAGAAGGATGACACCAGTAAAAAGTCCAAACACAGGACGTCTGGGTGGGACCCCAAATGGCCCAATATTCCTACAATAGTGTCATGTGCCCCCCACCCCCATCCCGGAAAAATATGTTGCCACCATGCCAAGGTCTTTAAGCCAGAGGAAATACTGGAAGTGCCGGGTGTGTGTTGAAAAAAGTCTGCCTGCCCAAAAGCACCCCATCGCTGGAGCGTGCGTGAGGAGAGACTCTGTAAAACCACAAACAAAATGAGCAAATCTAACACTACAGCCAATGTTTGATCGTTTTATACATCTTTTGAGGTAAAATCATTACTACATCTTGTCAATGAGCTTTAAAGCTGTGAATCTCCAGTCTGGACACAGACAAACCCCCCGTAAATGAAAGATGCATGTCTGAAGAGACAAGTGTGTGTCAAGACCAGTGTTGAGAGTAACGCATTACTGTAACGCCACTACTTTTGCAGTAACGTGCTGTGTAATGCAATTACTGTTTAAAAATTCAGTAATGCATTACAGTTACTGAAATTTGATCACATGCGTTACTCGTTTTATTAATATGGATAGATATTTTTAGCACAAATAGACGATCATATAACTTGCAGTTGCTAGACACCCTCCTCATCAGCTGCCAACGGGGGATGAACACACAGTTTCGGTGGCGATTAGCGGGACTGCCATCCCCAGCACCACCAGCGGCCTCAAGCCACTGGAGGTTGTCGTGCCAAAGGCAAAGGCAAGTAACTAAATAAGCAAATAAATATAAACTGGCCCTACCGTAACTGGCGCAGCCGTCAGTCTCCTCCGCAGGTCGGTTTCCTGTCCTGCCCCAGTTCACATCACAACCTGGTGGGAAGAAATGCGTTGACGGTGGCGACTTCTCATATTGAGCCCTGATCACCTGTTGTCCGAGCGGTGAGTATCCCCCAACAGCTCCTACCGCTGTGGTTAAACATGAGTATTTTTTGAGCAAGAAGCTCGCATTTAATGTCCACAGTTGTGTAAATGTGTAAGGTGTGTAAATAACTGTGTAGGTTTTCTTACCACACAGAGAAAAAGTGGCTGTGATTTGCTGCAGTAAAGAACAGCTTTTTCTAAGGTGCGCTTTCATTTATCTGTGCTTTCTGTTTTATTTTATCTTATTAATTTACATGCTGTTGTGATATGCAACTATTTCATGGAAGTAAATCCTCTAAATATGCATTTTTAATGGGCTGGTCCAGGGGTGTCAAACATATGGCTTGTGGGCCAAAAATGGCCCACCAGGGGGTCCAAAATTTTCTGTGTATTTACAGCTTTTTTTCTAGTAAATTTCTGAATTTCTACTGATTAGAATAGTTTGGGTAAAGATGAGACTTTTTTCTCATCAGTTTTCTTTTTCTCCTTTTTTCTAATGAGAACAAGGGGCCCTTGATCTTGCTATGTGTGCAAGATGATTTCAGTATGCATTTAAAAGTAACGTGAAAGTTACTTTTCCAAGCAACTAGTTACTTTAATCATGCAGTAACTAGTAACTCAGTTACTTTTGAAAAGAAGTAACTAGTAACTAACTAGTTACTATTTTTTAGTAACTTGCCCAACACTGGTCAAGACACACAGCAAATAGACAGGTAGGAGTTAGACACGGAAAGAGAGAGAATATTTAGCAATTTTTTTTTTTCAGAAAAACAGATTCCAATAGACAATACAGAGCAACAGAATAAATGATTTACAGTGCATCCAGAAAGTTTTCACAGCACTTCACTTTTTCCACATTTTATGTTACAGCCTTATTCCAAAATGGATTAAATTCATTTTTTTACTTAGAATTCTACAGACAATACCCCATAATGACAGCGCGAAATAAGTTTGGTTTTTTTTAGATTTTTGCAAATTTATTAAAAATAAAAAAATAAGAAATCACATGTACATAAGTATTCACAGCCTTTGCCATTAAGCTCAAAATTGAGCTCAGGTGCATCTTGTTTCCACTGATCATCCTTGAGATATTTCTACAGCTTTAATTTAAGTCCACCTGTGGTAAATTCAGTTGACTAGTCAAGATTTGGAAAGGCACACACTTGTCTACAGTGGTGTGAAAAAGTGTTTGCCCCCTTCCTGATTTCTCATTTTTTGTATGTTTGTCACACTTAAATGTTTCAGATCATCAAACAAATTTAAATATTAGACAAAGATAACACAAGTAAACACAAAATGTAGTTTATAAATGAAGGTGTTTATTATTAAGGGTAAAAAAAAAATCCAAACCGAGACGGCCCTGTGTGAAAAAGTGATTGCCCCCTGTTAAAACATAAACTAACTGTGGTATATCACATCTTTGGAAAGCTGAGTTCAATTTCTCTAGCCACACCTAGGCCTGATTACTGCCACACCTGTTCTCAATCAACAAATCACTTAAATAGGACCTGCCTGACAAAGTGAAGTAGACCAAAAGATGCTCAAAAGCATCATCATCATCATGCTGCAAGCCGAAGAAATTCAGGAAAAAAATAGAAAAAGTAATTGAGATCTATCAGTCTGGAAAAGGTTATAAAGGCATTTCTAAAACTTCGGGACTCCAGTGAACCACAGTGAGAGCCATTATCCACAAATGGCGAAAACATGGAACAGTGGTGAACCTTCCTAGGAGTGGCCGGCCGACCAAAATTACCCCAAGAGCGTAGCGACAACTCATCCAAGAGGTCACAAAAGACCCCACAACACCACCAAAGAACTGCAGGCCTCACTTGCCTCAGTTAAGGTCAGTGTTCATGACTCCACCATAAGAAAGAGACTGGGCAAAAATGGCCTGCATGGCAAAGTTCTAAAACGAAAACCACTGCTGAGCAAAAAGAACATAAAGGCTCATCTCATTTTTGCCAGAAAACTTCTTGATGATCCCAAAGACTTTTGGGAAAATACTCTGTGGACTGAAGAGACAAAAGATGAACTTTTTGGAAGGTCTGTGTCCCATTACATCTAGCGTAAAAGTAACACAGCATTTCAGAAAAGGAGCATCATACCAACAGTAAAATACAGTGGTGGTAGTGTGATAGTTTGGGGCTGTTTTGCTGCTTCAGGACCTGGAAGACTTGCTATGGTAAATGGAACCATGAATTCTATTGTTTACCAAAAAATCCTGAATGAGAATGTCCGGCCATCTGTTCGTGATCTCAAGCTGAAGCGCACTTGGGTTCTGCAGCAGGACAATGATCCAAAACACACCAGCAAGTCCACCTCTGAATGGCTTAAGAAAAACAAAATGAAGACTTTGGAGTAGCCTTGTCAAAGTCCTGACCTGAATCCAATTGAGATGCTGTGGCATGACCTTAAAAAGGCGGTTCATGCTGGAAAACCCTCCAATGTAGCTGAATTACAACAATTCTGCAAAGATGAGTGGGCCAAAATTCCTCCACAGCACTTTAAAAGACTCATTGCCAGTTATCGCAAATGCTTGATTGCAGTTGTTGCTAAGGGTGGCCCAGCCAGTTATTAGGTTTAGGGGGCAATCACTTTTTCACACAGCTCCATGTAGGCTTGAATTTTTTTTTTCTGCTTAAAAAGAAACACCTTCATTTAAAAACTGCATTTTGTGATTACTTGTGTTATCTTTGTCTAATACTGTATTTAAATTTGTTTGATGATCTAAAACATTTAAGTGTGACAAACATACAAAAAAATGAGAAATCAGGAATGGGGCAAACACTTTTTCACAACACTGTAAGTGTGACAAACATACAAAAAAAAAAAGAGAAATCAGGAAGGGGGCAAACACTTTTTCACACCACTGTATATAAGGTCCCACAGTTGACAGTGCATGTCAGAGCACAAACCAAGCATGAAGTCAAAGAAATTGTCTGTAGACCTCCGAGACAGGATTGTCTGGAGGCACAAATCTGGGGAAGGGTACAGAAAAATTTCTGCTGCTTTGAAGGTCCCAATGAGCCCAGGATCCTCCATTATTTGTAAATGGAAGAAGTTCTGAACCACCAGGACTCTTCCTAGAGCTGGCTGGCCATCTAAACTGAACGATCGGGAGAGAAGGGCCTTAGTCAGGGAGGTGACCAAAGACCCGATGGTCACTCTGTCAGAGCTCCAGTGTTCTTCTGTGGAGGGAGGAGAACCTTCCAGAAGGACAACCATCTCTGCAGCAATCCACCAATCAGGCTTGTATGATAGAGTGGCCAGACGGAAGTCACTCCTTAGTAAAAGGCATATGGCAGCCCACCTAGAGTTTGCCAAAAGGCACCTGAAGGACTCTCAGACTATGAGAAACAAAATTCTCTGGTCTGATGAGACAAAGATTGAACTCTATGGCGTGAATGCCAGGCATCATGTTTGGAGGAAACCAGGCACCGCTCATAACCAGGACAATACCATCCCTACAGTGAAGCATGGTGGTGGCAGCATCATGCTGTGGGGATGTTTTTCAGCAGAAGGAACTGGGAGACTAATCAGGATAGAGGGAAAGATGAATGCAGCAATGTACAGAGACATCCTGGATGAAAACCTGCTCCAGAGCACTCTTGACCTCAAACTGGGGCGACTGTTCATCTTTCAGCAGGACAACGACCCTAAGCACACAGCCAAGATATCAAAAGAGTGGCTTCAGGACAACTCTGTGAATGTCCTTGAGTGGCCCAGCCAGAGCCCAGACTTGAATCCAATAAGCGACTTTTGCATTACGAGTGTGCATGTGCGGACTATGTGAGTTCAAAGTTCACGACTACCAAACATTCCGGTAGCCGCCTTGCTTTTGTATAGAGACAGTACTGTCACACCTGAACAATTGCCGTTTAAAGTCTGCTTCAAGCTTTAAATCACCGTTATGCCAGGTGCACATTGTGCCGTAGTGAAGTGTGGAATGGCATGTATCATCTAGAGCGGTGGAAAAAGCAAACTTGCAGCATATATGCGTGTAACTTCGGGACCAGCGTGTGCACATGTCCGCCACCATTCACGTTATATACATTCCCCACGGAGCTGAAGGATCTGGATGGACGTAATTGTTGGATTAAAGCCATAAGTCTATATTATAATTAAATAGTGTTGTGTATTGTTCAAGTTCTAGCCTAATTGACACAAGTCTAAACCCTGAAGTAGTGGGTATGGACAGGCAGGCCTGGATCTAGGATATAGTTCTTTGTATATTGGTAATGAAGCTTGATCTACACACACATGTAATTAAGGCCATTGATAAGTAGGCTGGTATAAAATAAAATTTCAAATCATTGAAAACGTGTGGTACTTAAACTACAGTAGTATTGACCTATAGATCTAAGTAAGCAGGCTATGCCTTGTAGTGAAATTTACTCAAAATGACAAAACCAAAGTTGAACTGTCAAACCACTTGCCTACCTTCTTTGTAGTTGTTTCGGAGTCTCGCAAGTAAGGGTGCTTGGTCCTTTGACAACAAAAAATCTGCTATGTCAGCGTACATACAGGGGGGCCATTTTGGCCTATTTCCACAACGTGGCCATGAATGCAAGCGCAACTAATTTATCCTTGTGTTTGCGGGTACAACCGGGAAGACCCCTACACATACAATATGTTCGTAGATCAGAAACTTTCCATAAATTAAATGTATCGATACAGAATGTTTGGTAGACACGTTCCCATGATGCTTTGCGTGAGCCGAGATGCGAAAGTCGCTTATTGAACATCTCTGGACAGATCTGAAAATGGCTGTGCACCGACGCTTTCCATCCAACCTGATGGAGCTTGAGAGGTGCTGCAAAGAGGAATGGGCCAAACTGTCCAAAGATAGGTGTGCCAAGCTTGTGGCATCATATTCAAAAAGACTTGAGGCTGTAATTGCTGTCAAAAGTGTGTTACAACCCACTTTCTGGGCCAAGGCCAGAACTGCCTAGTTCAGCCTGGGACCATTTAGGTCTGTCTCGGTCCCTGTGCCAAGGTGTACAAACCTAGTCACTTTCACCCTTTTCTTAGGCAAGGTAGACATTCACCTGGTCTCTTCTGCTTACAGCAAGGCAGACCAACACTTCATGTCCTAGGCTAGGATTTGAACCCATGACACCATGATCCCAACACCACCTGTTCCACCACTGAGCCAAAGAGGAACTCCTCACTAGCACTTGGCTAGTAGCGGAGGTGTACTCTATGGTGTCAGGACTTGCACCACTGACCAATTACCCATGGAGGGGGCCATCACAGGTGCATCAACAAAGTACTGAGCAAAAGCTGTGAATACTTATGTACAGGTGATTTCTTTTTTTTTTTCCACAATATCTTTATTGAACCTTTTTTTTTTTTTTAACAAACATGATACAAACAATCAAACACTAACACTAAAGTACTACAAAAAAAAAAAAAAAAGAAAAAAAAAAGGATGCACTAAAAACACCAACAACCACCAGCAAAATCAAATCTTCAACAATGCTCCTCTGTTTAGTCTAGACAATCCAATACATAAGTATACATATTATGTTCACCAGTTTGGAATTTACAAGGTCCACACACATCATTCACCTTCTTCTTCAGAAGTTATGTTTAAATTTTTTACATAATCAATAAAAGGTCTCCATATATTCTCAAACACAATTTCCTTTGATTTCAGTATATATGTTATTCTTTCTAATGGAAGGTTTGTTAACATCTGTCTTAACCACTGAGTCACATCTGGTCTATGAGTCTTTTTCCATAATAGTGCAATACATTTTTTGGCATTAAGCAAACTGAGGTCTATGAATGTTCTTTCACTTTTATTAAAATTATGCTTTTCTGGGTACAGACCCAACAAAAACAATTTAGGATTCAATATGATTTGTTTTGAGATTATTTTTTCAATTGTTACCCTCACCTCTTCCCAAAACATTCTTATTAATCTACATTCCCATACACAATGAAATAGTTCCTTTACTTTCCATGCATTTTGTGCATGTATCTGGTATATTTTTGTTATATTTATTTAACTCCTCCGGTGTAACATACATCCGCATTAACCATTTGAAATGTATCAATTTAAGGCGTACATTTATTGATTTGGTTTGAGCTTCTGTACAAGCCAATTCCCATTGTTCCTCTGAAATTTCAGTTTGCAGATCTTCTTTCCAGTAGTTTAATCTTTTCAGTGAATTTTCACTTGAAGATAGTGTCAATGAGTTATAAAACTCTGAAATAATACCCTTTCTTTTACTATCTTTCATCATCATTTTTTCCAAGGATGAATAAATAGGTCGAGTGAGAGCTTTATTTTGATTTGATCGAATAAAGTTTCTAAGTTGAAGATATTTAAAAAAAAATGTGTTCTATTGAGATTAAATTTGATCCTCAGCTCTTCAAAAGACATTATGTTATCTGCACATGGCAAATATAAATCCTGAATCTTTTGTATCCCTTTGAAATTCCATACTTTAAATACAGCGTCCGCTCTCCCTGGTTTAAAATATTGATTACCCCATATTGGACTAAATTGTGACAGTAACTGTGGTTCTTTTAAATAGTTTTTAACTTCACACCATATTTTGATCATATGCTTTACAAATGGATTTTTAACTTGTTTTTGTAATTTTTTTGCCGAATCTGAGTATATGAATATGGGAAGAGGTAAAGGTAAATTGTATGATTCCATTTCAGTCCAGTGAGGGAGATCATTTGATGAAAAATAATATGTCATAGACCTCAGTTGTGCCGACCAATAATACAACATAAAATTTGGACATTTCAGACCTCCACGATCAAATGGTAAATATAATAAAGACAGACGTAATCTAGCCCTCCTGTTGTTCCATATAAATTCCACTAACTTTTTTTTTATTCTTGAGAATAAATCTAAAGGTGGTGATAAGGGAATGTATTGAAATAAATAAAGTATTTTAGGTAAAATATTACTTTTAAGTATATTGATTCTCCCGATCATCGACATTGGTAGTGACATCCATCTCTGAGTTAACTCATTGATATCTGTCATTAAGGCTTCATAGTTGACACTGGCGACTGATTCTAGCTTAGGCACAATTTGGATTCCTAAATATTTAAACTGATTTACAACATTGAATTGATTTACCTCAGGGGCTGGGTAATTTCTCTGGGTCTCATTTAGCATTAATATTGAAGATTTAGTTTTATTTATTTTATATCCTGATATTTCCCCAAAATTCTTTATTAAATTCAACAAGGTTGGAATTGATTTTTTTAGATTCGACATAAACAAAATTATGTCATCGGCGTACAGGGAGATTTTATGTTCTGTTGGTCCAACTTTAATTCCATATATTTGTGAATGTAAACGTATCGCTATCGCTAAAGGTTCAATTGCCATAGTAAACAGTAAAGGTGAAAGTGGACAGCCTTGTCGACATCCTCTATTGATTTTTATTGGTTTTGAAATATTGTTATTTGTTAGGATTTCTGCTGTAGCATTATTGTATATTATCTGAACCCATTTTATGAAATTATTTCCAAGTCCAAACCTTTGTAGGACTTCAAAAAGAAAGGGCCATTCAACTCTATCAAAGGCCTTTTCGGCGTCCAGTGATAGGAGAGCTGTATCCGGTGCTTCTTTATTAAAATAAATAATATTAAATAGTCTTCTTACATTATGGAAGCCTTGTCTTCCCTTTATAAAGCCATTCTGATCTCGATTAATAATATTTGGTAAAATTTCTTGTATTCGTCTTGCTAAAATTTTACTGATTATCTTAAGGTCGGCGTTTAATAGGCTTATTGGTCTCATATTTTCACATTTATTAGAGGGCTTACCTGGTTTTGGCAGCAGTATAATTAAGGCATTATTTATGTATGATGGTAAATTATTATTTTGAAATGCTTCTAAAACCATTTCCAAAAAAGGTTTTATTAATTTATTCTTAAATTTCTTATAAAGGTCAACTGGAAGACCATCTGGTCCTGCACTTTTTCCTGATTTCATATTATCAATGGCTAGCCCAACTTCTTCTTGACTAATTTTAGACTCCAATATCTCCCTGTTTTCATTTGGAATACACGGTATAGATAGTTCGTTCAAAAACCCATTTAGTTTTGTTAAATCAAATTCATTTTTAGTATCATATAATTTTTCATAGTAATCTCTAAAGGCTCTGTTAATTTCTAAAGGATCTATAACTACCTGTCCATTACTTATAATACTAGTAATTGGTGTTTTAATTTCTAATTGTTTAATCTGCCATGCCAATAATTTTCCTGATTTTTCACCTTGTTCATAAAAAGATTGTTTCAATCTTAGAAGACTCGAGGCAGCTCTATTCGCTGATTTTTTGTTGTATTCAGCTCTCAAAATCAGTAATTCATTCTCCAACCTTGGATCACTTCCTGCATACACTTTTTCCTGAAGACTTTTCATTTTATGTTCCAATTTAGCTCTCTCCTCTCGAGTCTTCTTAGATTTTGATCCTGTATAACTAATAATATGTCCCCTAATAAAAGCTTTGAAAGCTTCCCACTTTACACATGCTGATGTTTGTGTAGTATTGATGTCAAAGTACTCGTCTATCTGTTTTTCTATATACTTGACAAATTCCTCATCCTGAAGCCATTTATGCTGAAATTGCCATCTACCTGATTCCTTTGTCAATTTTTTATCTACATATATTAGACAACAGGGTGCATGATCAGAGATCACGATGTTATCATAAAAGCAGTTTTGAATCTTGGATCTTAATTCTGTGGAAATCAAAAAATAATCAATACGTGAGAATGTCTTGTAGGTACTGGAATAACAAGAATAGGCTTTAACTTGTGGTTTCATTTCTCTCCATATATCTAACAATCTCAATTCTTTCATAAAATGATTAATAGTCATCCTACATCCATTGTGCGTACAATCCAGTCCTGTTGATCTATCTATACCTGGATTCAATGTACAATTAAAATCCCCTGCTATTATATGTTGCCCTGTAAGTGATGATAAAATAAGAAATAAATTAGCAAAGAACTTTTGATCATCTATATTGGGACCATATAAGTTCACAAGATTTATATTTTCTAATAGCAAAGAACCTTGAATGATTACATATCTTCCAAGTTTGTCTCCAATTACATTTTTCACTTGAAAAGGGACTGATTTATGTATGAGAGTCATAACTCCCCTGGCCCGGGATGAGAATGATGAAGTGAAGACACTTCCTTGCCATCTACTCCTAATTCTTTTTATATCCTCCTCTATTAGATGAGTTTCTTGTAAAAACACAATTTTTGAACCCATGTCTTTTATTTTATTCATAACTTGTTTAAGTTTTTTTAAATTTTGTAGACCTCTGCAATTCCATGAAGTTAAATTAAGATTAACACTTTGGTTTATGATCAATAGAGAGTTTGGGATTACCTTGTAGTGTAAACATGCTCATACAGAGAAGCAAAAACATGAGTGGTTGAACATTCATCCTACAAACTACACACAAACAAATTCCCCCTTCCCACACTTGTGGCGAACCCCCCAAAATCAAAAGAAAAATTCTGTCTCCCGATATAGCCATCGACCGTTCCACACCCACGGGGAACAGCCTAAGCCACTCCTTCTTCATTCTCCCAATCACCCTAACTCTACTGCTTTTAATGACGTAACATTAACTCTCCTCTGTAGTTTTCCAACTTAACTCCAAAATTTTTAACAACTTTGTACATCATAGTTTTTTTTGTTTGTTTTGTTTTTGTTTGTTTTTTTTAATATATAATACAATCTATATTTTGTAAACTTGCTGTTTACTTCAAGTCAGTCAGATGCCTGTGCAAATGCTTAATTATTCTACCTTATATTTTGTTCATGCTTAGCTCCCACCAGTCTCTTCTTCTTCTTTGATCTTCTTGATGAACTCCTGCGCCTCCTCTGGGGTCTTGAAGATGTGGGTTCTGCCCTCATACGTGGTCAGCAGTCTCGCAGGATAGATTACACCATGACGAATCCCAAGGTTGCGCAGCTCCTTACGTATGGGATCAAACTGCTTCCTCAATTGTTGGATTCCTGTGGCCAAATCTGGGTAGAACCGCACCTGCTGATCCTGGTGTTTAATCTCTCCTTTAGCTCGTGCAGCGTTGAAGATCTTCATCCTGTCTCTGTTGCTAAGAAACTTCATAATTAAGGTCCTCGGCGGTCCCTTATCTCTCCGTGGGCCAATACGATGTGCTTTTTCCAGAACCACTGCTGATTGCAACTCCTCGCTGCCCAGCACCTCCGGAATCCACTTTTCCAGAAAGGAATATACGTCCCGACCTTCTGATTCCTCTGGAAGACCCACCAGCCTCAAGTTATTCTGTCTCGACCGAGATTCCAAATCCAAAATATTATCTTCTAGACATTTATTTTTTTTTTCCAAAGTGCGCACCTTTAATTGAAGACGGGTGACGTCATCTTCAGCACTAGCGAGACGGAGCTCCATCTGCGCCGTTCGTTCTACACAGTCACCCAATTCCTTTCTTATTCCTTCCAACGCTGTCATAATCCCATCAAATCTAGAGGAAAAGTCCGCTCTCATTGAACTCATGGCAGCCATCAGCGCATCTGCGCCGCTCCCCGCAGATTTCGCACCGTTGCCAGCCTCCTCCGCCATATATGGAGTTTTGTTTGCTGCGTCACAGACCTGAAAGTCCGTTAATTTGGACTGTTTCGGCGGCTCGCTTTTTCCTTTACCTGGTTTTCCAGCCTTAGGCTTCGCCGACATATCCTCGCCCAAACGCTGGGATACGTTCTGTCCCAAATGAGAGAGTTATTTGCCGATTTTTTTCTCCAGGAGCAGAGCAGAGTGAAACACGTCCGTCTTACGTGGCAGCCATAACCGGAAGTCACAGGTGATTTCTTAGTTTTTTATTTTCAATAAATTTGTAAAAGATCTCAAAAAAAAGTTTTTTTTTTCACATTGTCATTATGGTATTGTGTGTAGAATTTTGAGGAAAAAAATGAATTTAATCCATTTTTGAATAAGGCTGTAACATAAAATGTGGAAAAAGTGAAGTGCTGTGAATACGTTCCCGATACACTGTATTTTTTCCTCTCTGCTCAGTACCGAGTGGTTGGGAATTGTAGGGAGTTTTCAGATGAAGGTGCTGCCAATAATTTCCAAATCTCTACTCTTTGACATGCATTCAATGCAATTTAGCTGTTGTAATGGATATTGTGTTAAGGTCCGTATTTGCTGCACAAGAGTTTTTCTGTATAAGAAGTTTCTGCTTAATTTACAAATCACTGTAATAGAAAATTTTTGACAATCCTGTGCTTTTCTTGTGTTGTTATATAGAATATCACTGCAGTAAACTGGAAAAGACCATCATCTTTAATTTGTAATTCTTCCCACAACTTTTAGTGCAAAAAACTCTAAAAACATAGCAACTTTTATTGCAACTTTTTCAAAAAGCTCCCGCAAATTCAGGCTTTTTGGGCCGCAACAATGGAGGGACTGGGTTATGCAGTGATGGAATAATTCTAGAAAGGTGATTATCCTTGTCATTTGTACTTTAAATTTTTTTTAATATATACACACACACATACCTTGGATCAAATTGAATCGAGTGTGGCATGAAAAAATGTGGGATTTTTTTTCTGGAGGCTAAATGGCCCAGCCCTAATATCATGTTACATAACTGAATAACATGACTATGAACCACCAATTCTAAAGAGAAATGGAAAAAAAAAAAAAGATCTTATAAAATTCTCATCGATGTGCAACTTTTTTAAAATGTGACTTCTCTCTCATAAATTTGCAACTTATTTCTCATAGTTTTGTGACTTTATTCTCAAAAAATCTGCAACTTTTTTCCTCCAAACATTTGCAAGTTTATTCTCATAAATTTGCAGTTTTTCCTTGTGTCTACAATTATTTCCTGTAAAATTTTAACTTTTTTTCTAATAGATGTTTATATCGTAACAAAAATAAATACCAAAACCGAAAAAAAAAGGAAGGTAGAAAATTTAGCACTTAGGCTGCTTAATCATTTTGTTTTCCTTTTCAGGTCTTCTTTCATATTGTGTTCAGTCATTTTACGTCTGGTGTTCTGTTCATTTGCTGGACGTGGTGTGTTCTGTCTGCACATCTATGCTGGCAAACAAAATCTTGCATAGGGGGAACACTTTGAAAACACATCAATTTCGATATCCAGCTTATTTTTTCCCATTAAAATCTGATGTGTTTTCAAAGTGTTCCCTTTATTTTTTTTTTTGAGCAGTATATTTCATATATACTTACATGCAGTACGCCCCCCCCCCCCCAAAAAAAAACAAAAAAAAAAAAACACGGCCTCTTTCAGACCATACCCACATACCTATTGTGAGGATTTTTATCTGGGGCAGCAGAAACGGAACCAGAACCTTCTCCGGGTCAGCGCTGTTGTCTTACAAATATTCCTCACATTTGTTGGTGACCCACAAAAGTCTTTTTAACGGTTTTACACAAATTCTCAGCTCGATTCGGGGCTCAAACCTCCACTGGTCTCGCCGCCATCTTGAATCGAACATAAGTCAAGACACGCATGCGTCAAAATGACGTCAAAGTCTGTCTCCCACGTTGTCCAAGTTACCACTAGACGTGTGTTCATTTTTTTTCCCCAACCGGTTTCCTCCCACATGCCAAAAACATGCAAGTTAGGTTAATTGGCATCAAACTGGGGATTCTAAATTGTCCTTAGGTCTGACTGTGAGAGTGAATGGTTGTCTGTCTCTCTGTGTTGGCCCTGCGATGGACTGGCGATCTGTCCAGGGTGGACCCTGCCTCTCACCCAAAGATGCTGGGATAGGCTCCAGCCCCCCCGCGACCCGAAAAGGATTAAGCGGAAGAAGATGAATGAATGAATTCGTACAGCCAATAGAGTCCAGAGGAGAGCAGGAGCAGGAAGAGAATGTGGCGGTGTTTTGTTTTTAACAGAAAGCACGACAGCGCCACCTGGGGAGTTTCGCCCCAGGAAATAATTCTATTACCCAAGACCTACAAGGTCACACAGGTTCGTTACACACACGGAGCCGTAGACGTGATTCCATCAATAACAAATCATTTTTATTAAACAATTTTAAAAAAAAGAACAAAGCAATCATAAGTTGCTAATTAAAACTATAACAATGGCTTATTGCCTAAAATGAGTTTTAGCTTAAAATAGATTTCTACTAGGCAAAAGCTGGCCTAGGACCAGCGCTGGGGCTTACCGGGAAGCTTGCCGGAGAAGGGTTAAAAAGGGGTCTGTGGTAGACTGCAAGTCTAATTCAAAACATTACTGGCACATGCCTCTAGGGGGAACTACCTGTATTGTTCAGCACTACTATTAAGGGGACATATTAGAATAAGAGTGTGAAAACCCCGCGCAGAATCCATGTTCAGTCATATTATGTGTGTTGCAGAATAAACGGCAGAGTTAGCCAAAGAAATAACTCAAGTGTGATCATTGCTACACGGTAGGATATCACACAATTGGCGACGAGGATTAAAAGAAAAAAAATCAGCGGCGAGAAACAGAGAACATTGCAAGTGTGGCGAACTTAAGTGACTCCAGTAGTTCGAGTGCAAGTTCAGAGGAGGAAAAACGAGGTTTCCCCACCACAACGAGCAATGGCGGCTGTAATCGGAACGGTAACCCCTTTTGATAACTCGACTCAGTCATGGGAAGAATATAGTGAAATGTTGGACTTTTTCTTCGAAGCTAATGATATTGAGGAGCCAGACAAAAGGAAGGCTGTACTGTTGAGTGGAGTTGGTGCAACTACTTACAGCTTGTTGAGAAATTTAATAAGCCCTGCATTACCGAAAGATAAAACGTACGACCAGCTTACTGCTGAGCTTCAGAAGCACTTCAGCCCCAAACCGAGTGAAATCGTGCAACGATTCAAATTTAATTCACGCATAAGGAGGAACACTGAGTCCATAGCAGAGTATGTGGCAGAATTGAGGAAATTAGCACTGCACTGTGATTACAAAGACTCATTGGAAGAAATGTTAAGAGACAGACTTGTGTGTGGAGTGAATGATGACCGAATGCAACGGCGACTTTTATCTGAAACAAAACTCACTTTTGCGAAGGCTTTGGAATTATGCCAAGCGATGGAAACAGCATCTAAAGATGTGAGAGAAATGCAAAGGAAGCTAACAGAGGACACAGCAACGCATGTTCGTGTGCCTAAGACCCAAGTAGGTGTCCACAAAGTGTCGACTGACAAAACTCAGCACAAATTCCCCAGTTGTTATCGCTGCAAAGGCCAGCACAATGCCGCCGAGTGCAAATTTGCCACTGAGCTGTGTCATAATTGTGGCAAGCGAGGGCACATTAAGAAAGCATGTAGAATAAAGGTGGACAGCGCACAGGTGCTGAAAGCGACAGTTAATGGGCAAAAGTATGAAAACAAGGGCCCAGGAAAGGAACAGCAAGCGAATCAACTGAGAGGGGAGGGAGAAAGTGATACAGAAGACATGGATTTTCACACAATTTACAACACGTCAGAGGAGCTGACCAAGGTAGCGCCCATCACGCGTACCATGAATGTTAATGGAATGAAAGTAACATTTGAAGTTGATACAGGCTGTGGAGTAACCATATTAAGTAAACAGCAATATACACAACTGTGGAAGAAAACAGACACAGCAGAATTAAATCCCTGTTCATTAAAATTAAAAACATACACAGGAGAGAAGCTAGACGTGCTAGGCATGGCACAAGTGAAGGTGCAGCACGAAAACAAAGAAAAGGACTTACCTGTAGTAGTAGTTGGGAGCGAAGGACCAAATCTACTAGGGCGAAGTTGGCTACAAGAACTGGCCATGATTGATCAGTTGGTGAATAAAGTGGAATCTCAGCCCAAATTGCAGCTGGAGGAGATCCTCGGAAGACACGCTGAGGTGTTCAAAGAAAGCTTAGGACAGCTAAAAGGTGTCACTGCAAAGATTAATGTGGACAAGGAGGCCCAACCACGATTCTGCAAACCCCGACCGGTGCCCTATGCAGTCAAGCCACTGGTTGAAAGCGAGCTACAGAGGCTGCTGGATGACAAGATCATTGAGCCAGTGCAGGTTGCAGAATGGGCGGCGCCCATAGTCCCAGTGAGAAAGCCGGATGGCTCCATTAGAATATGTGGAGATTACAAACTCACTGTCAATCGAGCATCACGGGTGGATCAGTATCCAATTCCTAAAGTGGAGGACCTCTTCGCACAGCTGAACGGCGGCCGACACTTCACGAAATTAGACATGAGTCACGCCTACCAACAAGTAGTCCTGGAAGAAGAATCAAGAAAGTATGTAACCATCAATACACACAAAGGCTTATATACCTACACACGCTTACCATTTGGAGTAGCTTCCAGTCCTGCTATATTCCAGAGAACTATGGAGGGCATCCTAGGTGGAATTCCGAATGTTGCCGTTTATTTGGATGACATCCTTTGTACAGGACCAAATGAACAAGAACATCTGAAAACGCTGAAGGAAGTGCTTCAACGGTTGGAGAAAAGCGGTCTGAGGTTGAAAAGAAGCAAGTGTGAGTTCATGGGAAAAGAGGTGGTGTTCCTAGGCCACAAGATTAATGCCAGTGGTCTACACCCTCTAACAGACAAAGTGGAAGCCATTGCGGAGGCGCCTGAGCCACAAAATGTTACTGAGTTAAAAGCCTACCTGGGCTTGTTGAACTATTACCATAGGTTCCTCCCAAAGCTCTCCACGCTGCTGGCACCACTACATACCTTACTTAAGAAGGAAGAAAAATGGTCATGGGGGGTCAAGCAGCAGAAGGCGTTTGAAGAGTCCAAAGCGCTACTTCAATCCTGTAGTGTGTTAGTGCACTATGATTCAAACAAACCACTCATCCTGGCGTGTGACGCATCACCCTACGGTGTGGGTGCTGTACTCTCTCATCGTATGGAGGATGGCTCAGAGAGACCCATAGGGTTCGTCTCAAGAACTCTTAGTGCAGCTGAGAAAAACTACTCCCAGCTAGACAAGGAGGGCCTTGCAGTAGTATTTGGTGTAAAAAAATTCCACAAATACCTGTACGGGAGACAGTTCGCTATAGTGACTGACCACAAGCCACTAATTTCACTGTTCAGTGAAATGAGAGCCATACCCCAGATGACATCTCAGAGAATTCAGAGATGGGCCGTTACATTAGCAGCGTATGAGTACACCATCGTTTACAAAGCCGGACGGGACCATACGAATGCTGACGCGATGAGTAGGCTACCCTTGGATGGAGGAAGAGACAGCACGCCTGAGGAGGAGGAGAGAGTGCTATTGTTTGAAGATATCGGCGTGCCCCTGGTGAACGCACAACAAATAAAGAAGTGGACAGACAAAGACCCTGTTCTAGCAAGAGTGCGAGAATACATCTTGCGAGGATGGCCGAAGATGAACAGTCCTGAGTTCATTCCCTATGCCCGACGACAGGATGAGCTCAGCACCCAGGAAGGTTGTATCCTGTGGGGAGGACGCGTGGTTGTTCCACCACCTGGTAGGAATGCCTTACTGCAACAACTACACCAAGCACACCCTGGCATCACTCGCATGAAAGCGTTGGCGAGGAGTTACATGTGGTGGCCCAACATGGATGCAGAGGTGGAGGCGCTTGTGAAGTCATGTGCGGCATGCCAGGAGAACAGGAACAGTCCTCCAGCAGCCCCACTACATCCCTGGGAAGTTCCAGATAAACCATGGAGAAGAATTCACATTGACTACGCAGGTCCATGGATGGGAAGAATGTTCCTGATCATAGTTGACGCATACTCAAAGTGGATCGATGCATATTCTGTGAGTAGCTCTACTTCTACTGTTACCATTGAATGTCTTAGAAAGAGTTTCAGCCAACATGGGCTACCTGAAATCATAGTATCAGATAACGGTACATGTTTTACGAGTGAACAGTTCCAAGAGTTTTCTGAAAAGAATGGCATACGTCACATCACGACTGCGCCATACCATCCTTCTTCTAACGGCTTAGCCGAGAGGGCCGTGCAGACGTTCAAGTCACTCATGACAAAGATGACAGGAGACTCTATTGAAACCCGAATGTCGAGAGCTCTATTCAGCTATCGAATAACACCCCAATCTACAACTGGCAAGTCACCAGCTGAGCTGTTGTGTGGAAGGAAGTTGAGGTCAACATTTGACTTAATACATCCAGACTTCAGAAACAAAGTGCATGATAAACAAGAGAAACAAAAAGGTTATCATGACATGCATGCTAGAGAGAGAATACTGAGAGAAGGAGACGTGGTCTACACCCGCAACTTTGGCTCAGGACCAGCCTGGGTACCAGGAGAAATAACAGAAAAGACAGGCCCTGTGTCATTCAAGGTGACATTAGGTCATGGACAAGTGGTGAGGCGACACATCGACCAAGTTCGTGGTAGGAGCTCCATTCCCCTGCCGATGGCACCCGAGGTGTTGTCTGACACCCATCCTGAGGAGAGCATCAATGAACCACCACTTCAGGTGAAACCTGAGGTAACCGTCTCTGCAGATTCTACGGGCAGCACTGCAGCAGCCGAAACAGTGGAGCAGTCTGAGTCTTCACCTGCAGTTGGCTCACCCGCCGTGAGAAGATCTCAGCGAGCTAGGAAAGCTCCAGACTACTTGAAGGACTATACTTAGTCAGTAGTGAGTTCCCCAGCCACAGGACAAGAATGCGTCCTGGAACCTCACTGGGATGCGGTAGTCAAACCAAATCCCCAGTTAGACTGTTATGTGTGTTATACATGTAAAAAAAAAAAAAAAAAAAAAAAAAGAGAGAAAGAAATTATGTGTATGGCACATGTGTTTAAGAAGTTAAAAGTAACTGTGATTGTTTAGGGTTAAATGGGAGTTCCAGGATGTCTAGCATAATTGGCTAGTGTAATTAAAAGTAGTTTAATCTAGAGGGGAGGGATGTGGTAGACTGCAAGTCTAATTCAAAACATTACTGGCACATGCCTCTAGGGGGAACTACCTGTATTGTTCAGCACTACTATTAAGGGGACATATTAGAATAAGAGTGTGAAAACCCCGCGCAGAATCCATGTTCAGTCATATTATGTGTGTTGCAGAATAAACGGCAGAGTTAGCCAAAGAAATAACTCAAGTGTGATCATTGCTACACGGTAGGATATCACAGGGTCTTAAACTAAACACCGAGTGACTGCACACCAACCAGATCAACACCCTGCGTGCACTTCAGAGGGAATCTGAAGAGTAACCACCACCAGGCGGAACAGCTGTTCTTATGGCTGTGTAGTTGTGCATGTACATGTTGGACATATGAGAGATATGCTGACAGCACATATGTGATTTAACCTCACGATGAAGGAGACGCAGAGTCTAGGACACGAGACGCAGTCTAGGACACCTGCGGTGGACAGCGAGAGAAGACAATAGGTGTGGACAGTAGACTCCCTGACCTCGGAGGCTCGAGAGGAGAGAGGGGGGAGTAATGTAAATAAAGAGATTATGAATGTGAATAAAGGGATTATGATAGAGATGTGTGACCTCCCCTGCAAGGGAGATTTCTTTATGTGAGAATGTTTAAAGGTGAGGACTTTGGTGTGTTTCCTCCTCTTTGTTCGCTGCTCAAGAATGAGACCAGACTGTGGGAATGGTTGCTTGAAATAAACTTGAATTAAATGCAATTCAGTTTCGTTATTCAAGGCTCCCCACAATTGGTGACCGACGACGTTGAGAATGACCGGGGAAGGTCTCGGGGTCCCGGACTCACAGAGTTCGGTTCTGGCGAGCGCAGTGGCCGTCAAGCTGCCTGATTTGTGGCAGGATAACCCACGGTCGTGGTTCCTGCAAGCGGAGTCGCAGTTCGCGCTCGCAGGAGTAACGGTGACACCATGTCATCGCTAAACTGGATAACCACACATCTCGCTGCGTGCAGAGCTTGGTGGAGCAGCCACCTGCTACCGGCAGGTACGACAAGCTGAAATCCACCCTCGTTAAGTTTTTCACCCCCTCGGCCGAAGTGAGGGCGAGGAGGATTCTGTCTTTGCTAGACCAAGGAGGACACAGGCCGAGCGCCCTGATGGAGGATATGATACAGCTGAGAGGGTCGGACAACGATGATTTCCTCTTCCACTTCATCTTCCTCTCCAACCTCCCGATGCATGCGAGAAGCACGCTGGCCGGCAAGAAGTGTCACACCCCGGAGGAGTTCCGGGAGCTGGCCCAGGAAGCAGACGGGATTCTGGACGCCTGCGGCGGGCAGGCAACCACAGCGGCGACCCAAGACAGCGGCGAGCCAGAGGCGGCAGACCCAGGCTGGCCGACGACGGCGGCAGCACGGCCGCAACGAGGTGGAGCCAATGTTCCGGTGGCAGAGGCGCGGCCCCGACACAGCGGAGGAGAGGATCTCTGCTTTTACCATCGGAGGTTCGCTGATAGGGCACGCAGGTGCGTGCCGCCCTGCAACTTCAAGAGTTCGGGAAACGGCAAGACCGAGGGTCGCTAGCAGCTTCGACTCTCGGAGAAGGCAACAAGCTGCTCTACATCACGGATACGAGCTCCGGACGAGAGTTCCTCATAGACACCGGAGCCCAAGTGAGTTTCATCACCCCAATACACGCGGACCGGGTGGCTGGACCCCGCGGTAGCGGAGCTACGGCGGCGAATGGCTCGAGCATCAACACCTATGGGAAAAGGACCTTGCCTTTATGCTTACATAGCCGCACATATGAATGGACTTTTGTAATAGCGGCGGTGAGTTTCAACATGTTGGGCGCAGATTTTTTGTGCTCACACAATCTGTTAGTTGATCTCGCTAATAGACGGCTGGTAAATGCACTCTCTTTTTACTCTCTCCCCTGTTCAGCTCGAGTGTCCCCGCCACCAGTACAGACCCACGTCGCTACAGCAGGTGGTAAGTTTCACACACTCCTCACCCAATTTCCAGCGCTCACTGTGCCCACTTTTTCAGCGACGGTCGCGAAACACAGGGTGGAGCATTTTATCCCTACATCTGGTCCTCCCGTGTTTGCAAAGGCTCGGCGCTTGGATGCAGTTAAGCTCGCTATAGCGTGCGAGGAGTTCGCCAGCCTAGAGAGGCTGGGCATCGTTCGTAGGTCGAAAAGCCCGTGGGCTTCGCCGCTGCACATGGTACCGAAAGCCGATGGCTCCTGGAGACCGTGTGGCGATTACCGCAGACTAAACAATGCTACGGCGCACGATCGTTATCCCATCCCGCACATTCAGGACTTTTCGGTAGACCTGGCGGTTGCGCGCATTTTTTCAAAGATTGATCTGGTTCGCAGCTATCACCAAGTCCCAGTCCAACCGGGGGACATTCCTAAAACAGCGGTAATAACCCCGTTCGGACTTTTCGAATTTTTACGCATGCCGTTTGGTCTCAAAGGGGCGGCGCAAACGTTTCAGCGGATGATGGATGCCATGTTACGCGATCTCCCTTTCATGTTTGTGTACCTCGACGACATTTTGGTCGCGAGTACTTCAGAGGACGAACACGAAAAGCACCTCACAGCAGTTTTTAGGAGGCTGGGAGAGCACGGCTTAATAATTAACCCAACCAAGTGCCAGTTCGGTGTCGAGCAGATCGATTTTTTGGGTCACCGCGTCTCCCCAGAGGGAGCGGTTCCGTTACCAGATAAAGTATGCGCGGTAGCGGATTTTCCCCGGCCACAAACGGTCAAATCACTGCAGGAATTCTTGGGGATGGTGAATTTTTATAACCGATTCCTGCCCCACACAGCTCAAATCATGCAACCGTTATATGCCGCGCTCAAAAAGCAAAAACCAACCCAGGCGGTCGAATGGTCCCCAGAGCGGGAGCACGCGTTCACAGAGGTAAAAAAAGCCTTGGCTGACGCTACGCTCCTGGCCCACCCAGACCCGGCAGCACGTATCGCGCTGACGACAGAAGCTTCAGATTTAGCCATAGGGGCCGTTATTGAGCAACAGGTCGCCGGAGTTTGGCAGCCGTTGGCTTTCTTTAGCAAATCCTTAAGCGCGGTTGAGCGAAAATACAGCACGTTCGACAGAGAACTGTTGGCGCTGCATTTGGCTATTCGTCATTTCCAGTTCTGGCTGGAAGGACGGTGCTTCACTGCTTATGTGGACCACAAGCCGCTCACATACGCCATGGCCAAAATTTCAGACCCGTGGTTAGGCAGGCAGCAGAGGCAGCTGGCCGCGATCTCGGAATTTACCACTGACATTAGGCACGTTGCGGGCAA
Organism: Pholidichthys leucotaenia; assembly: GCA_020510985.1. Lineage (NCBI taxonomy): Eukaryota > Metazoa > Chordata > Actinopteri > Cichliformes > Pholidichthyidae > Pholidichthys > Pholidichthys leucotaenia. The sequence continues at coordinate 162,018,122 of CM035843.1, read as the reverse complement.
ATTCAATGTAGTAGCAGATTGTATCTCACGCGCGGTCACGACTCCACCGCGCGCAGAGGCAGAACGGGCCATCGTGGCGCGCGCAGCCCCGGTGCACGTGGGTATAGATTACGCAGCCATGGCAGCGGACCAGGGGGCGGACGCAGACGTGCGTGCGCTCCAGTCTGGACCAACAGGGTTAAGGCTGGAGAGCAAGTGTTTACAAACCGGTATGCCCCCCCTGATCTGCGATGTGTCGACGTGGCGCCCGCGTCCGGTGGTTCCGGCCGCGTGGCGCCGCTGTGTTTTTGACTCGGTCCACTCACTGGCGCACCTGGGGGTGCGCGCGTCGGTGAAAATGGTAGCGGAAAAGTTTATTTGGCCGTGCCTGCGCAAGCACGTGAAGGAATGGGCAAAAGCCTGCATGTCCTGTCAACGGGCCAAAATTCACAAGCACTCAAGAGCCCCGTTAGAACCGTTTCGCATTCCAGCCAGAAGGTTCGACCACGTGCACGTCGACCTCGTGGGCCCCCTACCGGCATCACAGGGGTTCACGCATCTTTTGACAATGGTGGACCGAACCACACGTTGGCCGGAAGTGGTCCCGCTGGCGACGACCACGGCCGTGGAGGTGGCTCGCGTTTTTTTAACGGCTTGGGTGGCGCGCTTCGGGGTTCCGTCGGACATTACGTCCAATAGAGGACCTCAATTCGTCTCTGAGCTGTGGTCAGCGATGGCCAACGGCTTGGGAGCCAAAATTCACCGCACTACGGCTTACCACCCTCAGGCTAATGGTTTATGCAAGCGTTTTCATAGGTCTTTGAAGGCAGCACTCAGAGCGTCGCTCACGGATGCAGATTGGGTAAATAAACTACCATGGGTTTTATTAGGGTTGCGTTCTGCGCCCAAAGAGGACTTAGACGCTTCCCCAGTGGAGCTGGTGTTCACACAACCTCTTAGGCTGCCAGGCGAGTTTTTACCAGAGCACCCGGAGCCCCCACCTCTCCCGGCTCTGGGACCGTTAGTTGGCACGGGAGCAGACACGCTTCCGGGTCCGGTTCATCACGCTTTTCCACGAGTTTTCGTCCCCAAAGCTTTGAAAAATGCTGAGTTCGTTTTTGTCAGGCGCAAAGCCCTAAAAGCAACACTCAAACCACCTTACGAAGGGCCATTTTGAGTGCTGGAGGCAGGTGATAAGCAATTTGTGCTAGATTTTGGAGACAGAAAAGAGACAGTCAGTATTGACAGACTAAAACCTGCTTTTGTCATGAAGGACGGGTCTGTACCGGTCGCAAGGGCGCCTCGACGAGGCAGGCCCCCGCAGGGGGCAAATAATCACTCTCTCCCTCAGTCAACAGAGCCGGAGCAGAAAGGCGCCGCAGGCAAGGCGGGGCCAACTCACAGCAGATTCGGCAGACGGTTGAAGCCCAGGCGGCGCACAGACTGAATGTTGATGATTATACAGTAGTCAGTAACATGTTATTGAATTTTAGGGAATAGTCCGTTCTTCATCGTTTGGGGGGGGGGTTATATGGCTGTGTAGTTGTGCATGTACATGTTGGACATATGAGAGATGTGCTGACAGCACATATGTGATTTAACCTCACGATGAAGGAGACGCAGAGTCTAGGACACGAGACGCAGTCTAGGACACCTGCGGTGGACAGCGAGAGAAGACAATAGGTGTGGACAGTAGACTCCCTGACCTCGGAGGCTCGAGAGGAGAGAGGGGGGAGTAATGTAAATAAAGGGATTATGAATGTGAATAAAGGGATTATGATGGAGATGTGTGACCTCCCCTGCGAGGGAGATTTCTTTATGTGAGAATTGTCATAACCCGAGTGTCGGTTCTGGCCACACTCGGGCCTCATATCTTTTTGTTCCCTGGCTTTGGCAGCTGAGGGTTCCTTCCAGCTCCTCGGGCTCTTATTGTGAAGGCGCCCGGGGGAGCTCCCTGCTGTCAAAGTCAACTGCTGCTCTGCTGTCATTAGCAGCAGCTGTGCCGCGTTGGGGTCATTAGCCACCAGATATAAGCGGGTGCTAAATGTCCTCCAGCGCGGCAGTCTCTGTTATATTCTGTTATATCCTGTTATGTTCTCCTGTTACGATCATCCGTTATATCCTGCTACGTTTTGATGGTGCTCCTTTATGCTCAGGTATGTTCCTGTTTGCCTAGCTCATCATCAACGTTGTCGTCTGGCGCATCGGGTGTTCCCCGGCTCAGACTTCACTCAGCCGCTGTATGTGTTCTGTGTGTGTTCATCCTTACTTTACAATAAATTACCACTGCAAACTCACTGGTGACTGAGGCGTCTTGTGACGGTCCGTGAGGACCGTTGTGACAGTAGACTGCCGCCTAACGCCCGGAGAGGAGGCGTTGTTTCGAGACGCCATTCACCGTGCAGTTTGCAGTAGGGGACTGTTAATTCCTACCTGTCTGAGTGTCTGCAGCGGGGAGTATGTCGTCATCCAGGGGCCATTGTCGGCGCCTTGGCAGGCAGCAAGCGGAGGTTCTGAAGGAGGTGGACTACACCATCTTCACCGCTACGCTGTTGGACGCTCCCAGCGACATTTGTAGATACCTGGACCTAGCCGAGGAGATTCTGGATTCTCTTCCCCGCTTCACCGATCATCCAGAGGTAAGCGTGAGGAGAGATGACATCGCCACCCAGCGTGAGAGACTCCGAGGGCTGGAGGGAAATCCTGGCAGGAAGCTGAAGCGGCGGAGACGTCGCCCCTCGCTTCGGGATCCCGCTCCTGCCTCCGTTCCGGCCCGGGAGTTCGCACCATCCGGAGGTCTTTTCCCATCGGGCATGTCGTCACTCGGGATTCCCCCAGAGAAGCTGCAGATGACAGCAGACAAGATCTGGGACCGGGTGGCAGCTGCTTGCTCCGCTGAGAATCCTCCAGCGTGTATGAAGCATGTGGTGGCGGCGGTCAGACTGGTGGAGAGGAATCCAGCGCTGCGTGAGTTTCCTGAGTTTGCTGACTTGCTTGCCGCCGTTTCTGCTCAGGAACGGCGATTTCCGGACCTCACCTTCGCCTCACCCCCTACAAGGAACCGTCGTCAATCCGGCTTCCAACCTCGGCTAGACCCCCGTCTGGATGCTGTTCCGGGTCGCCGCAAGGGCTCAACCCCCCACACAGCTGTCACTCCTGCGCCTCGTCAGAGGGGAATCCCCGCAGCCTCGTCTTCCCCCGGGCCCTCGCCTGCTGTCCCGTCAGCGCTCCATGCCCGACTGACCCCGGCTGTCGCCCCCTCCTCCTCGTCGCCTATCCTGGCTGCTGTGTGTCACGAGAGCTCCGTTTCGGCGAGCTTCATCCCGGATCCGCCTCGAGTGGCCTCATCTCGTCTTCCCAGAGGGCCCTCTGTCGCCATCCAGCGGGGAAAGGAAGGAATGACGTCCCCCACAGCGGAGACTATCTTACCCTTAGGGGAAAGGCAAGTGCATGATGATTTCTCTTCTTTTGACATTGTTTTGCCTTGTCTGACTCCTAGGGGTGGAGTTCGGGGTATGCAGCCCCCCGAGCTCCCTCCACCCGCTGTGGATGAAAATATTAACCCTGCTTCCTCTGTGTCTCCCTCCGCTGAGCGGTCCTCGACGTCAGGCCAACGTCGCTGGATGAGGAGGGGGCCTGCGGTTCTGGAGAGCCTGGTTCCGGTTCCGCAGCCACGCCATGGGCGGAGGAGGAGAGCGGACTGCAGCATGGAGCCATCGCTGGTGAGGAAGCGTCCCCGGGGTTCCACGGAGGAGTGGTCCGGTCCAGCAGGGCGAGATTCTCCTGCCACCACGCCATGCGGGCCACCGGCATGGACATCGGTGCCGGAGGACTCTTTGGCTGCACGCACCATCATGCCAGCTGCGGAGCCCGACGCAGCTGAGTGGGAGCCTGATGACGACCTCCTGACATCTGAGCCCGGATCTTCGCAGTCCTGGACGGCGTCAGAACCCGAGCTCAGGCAAGTGCTCTACTTTGTCTTTCTTTTTCATCTCTTAGAGCATTTTTGCCTGTCTCAAGGGGAGATGAGCTGGGTGCAGCCGCCCGCTGCGTCCGAGCTTATCTCACCGGGTTCTGGCGCTGCCGGTGATCCTGATCCCGGGTTTTCTCTCTCTTCCGAGCCTTCTCCCAGGGTCGCCGGCGAGGGGCTGCTTTCGCCTGCTGTGCCAGAGGTTCCGGTTTCGGGGTTGGAGGTCGAGTTTGGTGCCACGCCGACCCAGTCGGGGTCCGTCGCGGGTTTGGTTCCGGAGGCCCAATCGGGGTCCGTCGCGGGTTTGGTTCCGGAGGCCCAATCGGGGTCCACCGTGGGTTTGGTTCCGGAGGCCCAATCGGGGTCCACCGTGGGTGCTGCACCAGCAGGTCCTAGGTTCGGTGAGGGAGCTGCAGATCCCCAGCCACCGGATGCTGGACAGGCTCATTTTCTTCATCACCCTCTTCTCCACAGTCATCCTCCTCGTCTCCCTGAGGAGCACTACCCATCTCCACCTGGGGCCGTTGGGGTCCCGAACGCTCCGCCCGGTTTCCCCTCATCTCCCCCCTTTTCTGCGGGATCACCGGCTGCTTCCTCCCAACGGTTCTGGTGGGCTGGTGTTGCGGGGCGGCCGCCTGAAGGGCTGTCTCGTTGGTTGGGTTCTCTGGGCCGGCCCCCCGACCTGTTTATCTTCCTGTGCGGCGACCTGCTCCGGCCGCCTGAAACTCTCTTCCCCCGAGCATGGGACTGGGGTAGGCCGCCCAAACTGTCCTCTTTTCCCCTCCCTGTTCTGTGGCCTCTTGTTGCCGGATGAACCCCCCGAACCTTCTGCCCCATCCCTCCGGGCCTGGACTGCGCCCTTTCCGGGCTCCTGATATCGTCTGTGGGACTGTTGGGGTGTTTGTGGGGGGGGGGGATTGTTTTGTTTTTGTGTCACTCTGTTTGCCCAAGGGTGTGTTGCCTATTTTGTACTTATTGTGGTTTTGTTCTTGTTACCCGGGATTATGGGGGTTTTTTTCTATAGCCTTGTTGGTTGTTTGTCTCTCTCCCTCCTGCCAGCACCCCATCCACCCACCCTAGGGGGGTGGGGGGGGGGGCTGGGGTGTTACTCTGGCCGCTCAGAGCTCGGCCTTGAGGGGGAGGTACTGTCATAACCCGAGTGTCGGTTCTGGCCACACTCGGGCCTCATATCTTTTTGTTCCCTGGCTTTGGCAGCTGAGGGTTCCTTCCAGCTCCTCGGGCTCTTATTGTGAAGGCGCCCGGGGGAGCTCCCTGCTGTCAAAGTCAGCTGCTGCTCTGCTGTCATTAGCAGCAGCTGTGCCGCGTTGGGGTCATTAGCCACCAGATATAAGCGGGTGCTAAATGTCCTCCAGCGCGGCAGTCTCTGTTATATTCTGTTATATCCTGTTATGTTCTCCTGTTACGATCATCCGTTATATCCTGCTACGTTTTGATGGTGCTCCTTTATGCTCAGGTATGTTCCTGTTTGCCTAGCTCATCATCAACGTTGTCGTCTGGCGCATCGGGTGTTCCCCGGCTCAGACTTCACTCAGCCGCTGTATGTGTTCTGTGTGTGTTCATCCTTACTTTACAATAAATTACCACTGCAAACTCACTGGTGACTGAGGCGTCTTGTGACGGTCCGTGAGGACCGTTGTGACAAGAATGTTTAAAGGCGAGGACTTTGGTGTGTTTCCTCCTCTTTGTTCGCTGCTCAAGAATGAGAGCAGACTGTGGGAATGGTTGCTTGAAATAAACTTGAATTAAATGCAATTCAGTTTCGTTATTCAAGGCTCCCCACAGTTCTGCCATTTTACCGTAGGTCATCACCATAGCTTGGGTTACTACGCATACGCGGCATGCGCCATACCTGTCAAGGCATACCTCATGCCTCCCTTATTGGGGGGGCTTTCACACCTGTACTGAGTACTTAAAAACTGTGTTTATCGGCAGATGAAAGAAAACTGAAGCAAAAAAAAAAACCCAAACAAAAACCAAACAAACAACAACAATTGCAACATGAACTATTTCAAACATATTTATTCAAATGTACACTTATGGACACAATCTTGAGCCATAACTTTTTGGTAATGTGAAAATAATAAGCCAAGTAGCACAAAAAAAAAATAATAAAAAAATAAAAAATAAATAAATTAAAAAAAAATAAATGATAATATTAATAATAAATAAATAAATAAATATTTTTCAAATTTGCATTAGCACAAGGTAGATCGCTTAATTTGAAAGTACACAATAAGAATAATTCTGAATACAGTCCTTAATTGTCAGCTAGATATATACACTTGGAATTAAAGAGTTTTTAATTGTCAGCTTTGTTACACTAATGCACTTGGATGAACTTGAAGCAAGAAAATGTTCACTGATGCTGCTTGTTATAGTTCCAAGTAGCAGCCTTTGCTGACTCTAGCATTTCTTTTGAAGGCTTGACCTTGAAGCATGGAGTGTCACAATTTATTTTCACTTGCATGAAAGAAGTCAGAGTTTCTGGGAGCATACTTTTTCTGAAGTCAGTGTGAATTTTCCTGACCGTGCTGAAAGCCCTCTCACTGTCAGCATTGCTGTGAGGAAGGCAAAGCAGTGCTGAGTACACTTTGAGGAGCTGGGGGAAGCGGGGCCACAATTACCGGGACTTACTACACTTCACTGCTGCAGAAATTGCAAAAGGTCATCAAAAGCAATCATCATGCTGACCAAAGGTGTCCGCTTCCTGCAAGATAATGCTGGGTTCACAACTTACACGTTGCCCAGAGGGAAGCACAGTTCTGTGGCTATTTAATCCTTCCTCACCCCACTTCCCCGCCCTACCTTACACCATTGACTTCCACCTTTTTCCAACAATGAAGTCATTTTTGAAGGGCAAGCCCTTCCAAGACAATGAAATGCTGATTTCCATGGTCAAGTTGTGGCTTCTGGCACATCCTGCAGACTTCTACAGGTGAGGTCTCCGCAGCTGCATAAAGCGATAGGAGAAATGTGTAACCCTTGGTGGTAACTATGCAGAGAAAGACTAATAAATGTGCCAAGGTTGAGTCTTCTCAGTCCATGGAAGATGACTCAGGGGAAATCTCTTATGAACAGCCCTCATAAATGTGTAACATTTCTATATTTTAGCTAAATTATATAAAATTGAAAATCCTGTTTTTTAGTGCCATAGCTATCATGGAGCAGCATATGCCCTGCTGAATCGGAACAGCGCTGTCAGTCAAAGATGGTGTTTCCCTATTCTCACCTACTGTAAATCATCACCTTCATTGGGTTTGATCTACTGAAAGCTGAAGTTTGATACTTTATATCCAGTGTGTCTAGGAAGCATGAAGGACTAAAAAGACGCCGACCTGCAGTGTGGGTCTGGCTGTCAGGTACGATCTGATGCAGATGAGCGTATTTTCCCTTCTCGAAGCTCGGCTTCTCCCATTCTTTTTGGTGACGTCCAGTCCCTCGATTTCCCTTTTCTTCAAGCTTTGCTTTCTTCGCCGGCGGCACGCTGCATGAAGCCATTTTGAAAATCACAAAAAGACTGCTTAGGTGCGTTCAATTTCGCCAGGCATCGAATTACTGTTCAGTTGATTTTAGGTTCTCTCAATAATTTTTTTTTTCGCTGTATATTTTTCTTTTTGGCGTACAGAAATGGAAATACGCCCGTATTTGCTAAAATTGCATTTTCCCCGTATTAAAATACGGCGAAACCGTATCACTTGACAGGTATGCATGCGCGCGCATGCGTAGTAACAGGAAATAAGCTTCCTCTTGTGGAGCGTGTAAATAACGAGGCGGATTTGGCTCAGACGATTTATTACACATCTCACACAAGAAGCATAGACAGAATGGCATCTCAGCAGAGACTCTTCTCTTATATACTATGGCATTCCTCTAGAAGCTTCTAACACACAAAAGGTCACATTGCTTTCACTTCCTTAATCCTTTAACATTCCTCTAGAAGTTTCTAACACACAAAAGGTCACACTGTATTCACTTCATTCATCCTTCACACCTCCCTGTTATCTCACCAGGGAACCTCTGCTCTCTGTTCTTGTCTAAGATGTTACACAATTATGCTCTCCCCATGCACCGCCATACGCTCATCATTTCAGCATAGATACAGCTGTGGAAACAGCTGACGGAAACAGCTGACGGAATGGAAGTGATGCACACACGTATAACGGGAAGGATTTGACGATTCAAACACGTGGTGCAACTGTGCAGCGTTATTAGTCTACGGTCTATTTCTCACGGAAGGTAAGCTGTTAGTGTTACTTTTATATAATAATGTGGAGTTGCATAATATTAATTTTGTTGTTGCAGTTAACTTTAAAAAACGCCGTTGTACTGGCGAAAATGGCGGACAGTCCATGTCTGTATACTGAACTAAATTTGCCATGTTTTATTAAATGTTATGTTGTTCCTTTGTCTTAATGTATCGCAGTTGTACTGTATGACAGTCTAGTTATTTTGTAGTTTTCTATAGTTATTTCTCGTAAGGGCAGCAAGGTCCCGAGAGCTTACAAGGGGATGAGGGGGTTCTTTGTTATGGACATAATGCTTTACTAGGCCACCACCCTGGTGTAGTTTATCCAAATGTGGTTTATTTTTCAACATAGTCTCCCCTTCGGTTCACACACTGCTTCCATCGGTGTTGCAGTCCTTGTATCCCTGCGGTTGAAAAATAAACCACATTTGGTCAAATTTGACCACTATGAACTTTTCAACCCCCCCCCGTAAGATGCTAACCAGATTGTTTTATTTAATGCTAGCACCTGCCACTCCATTTTAATGTAATATAGCCTAAATGCTCTGGTATATCCTTTTGTCCTTATATTAGGCTGTATTATAGTCAGATGAGTTCATCCAGTTTGTTTTAAAAATGACGTTTTATCGTTTTTTGAAAAATTTGTAGTGTGTATCCACAACCATGGAAAAAAGTGGCATAAGATTTTCAATTTCCTTTCCAAGGGGTCATACCCGCCAGCGCTGAATTACAGAGGCAAACCCTTAGAAAATACTCTTCTAAATTCAACATTCATGGTCAGTATTTAACATTCAGAATTAATTAGTATGATGTTGACAATGCTATTTGTATATTAATATTTTGATGATCACCCTAACACTAAGATGGTAAACTATTCTTCAAGGGCCAACGAAGAGTAATAATGTCAAAGGAGGAGGCCCTGAATCTTTTTAAGGAATTTCATGCCTCACCAATCGGAGGACACACTGGTGTCCTGAAAACAAGAACTGCCATGTTTTTAAGGTTTTACTGGTATGGCATAACAGCAGATATAGAAAAATGGGTATGCAGTTGTTTGTATATCATTAAGCATAAATGTACATCTCTCTCTATGAAACCAAACATTGTTATTTTCAAGATGTCTGAATGTGACCTGTGTCAAAGGGTGGGACCACCGTTGAGTGCAGTTAAAAAGCTGGAATGCATCAAGGTGACCAACTATTGCAATGCACTAATATTAATTCACTGTAGTGTTAGCTCAGGATAATTAAATATTGCTGTATATCACTGGCAGGTATCTGCTGTTTGGGAGCTGGTTGGAATTGACCTCACAGGTCCCTTTCCAAAGACATCCTCTGGGTTCCAATACATTTTTACAGTCACAGATTACTTTTCCAAGTGGCTGGAGGCCTTCCCTCTACAGACAAAGCCTGCAGTGGAAGTGTAGAAAAACCTCTGCAAACTTATTTATAGACATGGCTGTCCCCAGCGCATTCTCTCAGACCAAGGACGGGAGTTTGTAAATCAGGTAAGCTGTGCTGGATACATGTTGTAATAGTTATGAGAAGTCTGTGACATCTTGACTTTATGCAGAATGTAACTGTAATGTGCTTATTTTTTCATTAAAATTAACAGCAAGTTCTGCAAACTGCTCTCCACTGAGAGAAGTGTAACTGCTGCCAACCACCCACCGACAAATGGTCTTGATGAGAAAACCAACAACAACATCAAACGATAAGAATGAGATGGTATCTGTTGTGTTCTGAAGGAAGGAAAAACTACTTGTAGTATGGTTTAGTTTATTTAGCTCTCACAGCGAACATAATGTACAGCCTCAACGTTTGTGTTTGTGATAATTGTGTAACATCAGATTATGTTAAATTTGGGTAGTTTTTGTCTTGAAATACACTCCTCTCTATTAAAAGTAGAACTTTGTGTGTCCATACATTATGAGAATTATTCTATTTTTAATATAGTTGCTCCAATTTCCCATATTATTAATCCAAAGCCATTTTAAATTATCCTTCCTAGAACACTTCAAAAGCCGGTGAATAGGCAGCAGGATGATTGGGACATATACCTTGATGCAACACTTTTTTCACTCCGCTCTAAAGTTCACACCACCACAAAATTCTCTCCATTTTTCTTGATGCATGGAAGAGAGGCAAAGTTCCCCTCAGAAGTGCCTGTTGAAATGCTGGTGAGTGTCCCTCTCTCTGGCTGTTTGTCTCTCTTAAAACAAAGGGGGAAATCAAATTTTGACTGAGCAACATACTAGTGTATGATTTATATATTGGTGTTCAGCCTAAAAAGTAATTTGGTTTCGCTCATTTCACCCAGCCCTATTTGAAGTGTAAAGTTAACTGGGTATTGTATGTACTTTCACAGGTATGTTTCTGTATGTAATGTTGTATAATGGAGCATGCAGTATAAAAATCATTATCTATTTTTCCTCACATACCTGTCTACAATAATACTCCCCAAAGACTGCAATCAATTCATTAAGGAAAAACAGGAAGCTCAAGATGGCACAAGAGAAAAGGTTGAGGACAATATCATACAGTCACAACAGAAAATGACAGAAGCGTTTGAAAAAAGAGTTCAGAAGAAGTACAGAAATGTAGAGTATAAAGAGGGAGATGAAGTACTGTTGCTGAATATGCGAAAGAGAGGTAGGAAAGGAGGAAGAATAGAGGCAGATTACACTGGACCCTACATCATTCAGGCACTTTCAGGGAAGACTGCCACGCTGAAGTCATTGCAAGGTGACTGCTTAAAAACAAAATGTAATGTCATATCCGGCTCTAGGGAGCCGGGCAATCAGAGCCAGGGGCAAGCCAGTGAGTCGTGATATTTTATTCAGGGTAAAGGGGAAGGGATGAGGAGAGCACAGATACTCATGCAGAGGTACACTCACAGGTTGCACAGCGCAGAGGTAAGCAGCTCATACCGGACGTGGGGGTAACAAGACGTACATCCTCACAGCGGGATACAAACACAGGAATGCTGCAAGAGGAGTATAAGCTGACACCAGACGAAGGGGCTTCAGCTTAGCAATGTGTTTATGTCGCAGCCCCGAGTCATCGAGGCTGCTCCTATTTATCCTCATTGGCAGCGCCCCAGCTGATGAAGACTAATTGGCCCCAGCCGTCCATAATGCTGCCAGCTGGGGGCCAGCTGAGACGCTGCTCAATGGGAAGCAGGGATGAGGGAAAACATGGGCTGAGTGCCGAGACGGCATCTCAACCCATGGTGACAGAGCCCCTCCCTCAAGGTCGGGCTCCTGAACGACCAGGAACATCCCAGCCCCCCCCCCCCCCCCCCACACACACACACACACACACACACCTAGGGTGGGAGGAAGGGAGGCGGACCGGAGGGGAAGAAGCCAAGGGAAGGACAACACCAATGGGGCAATGTAGGGTAGCGGGAAAGAAAAACCCAAATACAATACTGACAAAACAGAATAATTAACCCAGGTACAGATGGGGAGAAGAACTGGGTCAGCACGCCGGTTACATACTACCCAGAGAGTACCAACCATGCGTGACCCAGAGCAAGGAAAAAAGAACCACCAAAAAGGTACAGGGCAAAAAATGCTGAGTACGGTTAGATAAAGGGGAACCTATACACAGCGCTAATTTAAGTACATACACACACAGTCACCAAGAAAAGTGAGGGTGACTGGAACAAATGACAATTATAGAGCATGGTGTTACGGAAAACAAGGCACATGACTCTATAATGAACCAACAGGACAAAAAAGAAATACTGAGTGCAGGTAAAGAAAAACCCACACACACGAATATATAAATACCCAGTCACCTAAAGAAATGAAAGTGACTGGAATAAATGGATAACTGCAGAGCATGGTGTTACGGAAAACAAAACATAACTCTACAATACAAAAAACGAGGCTAAAAACATGGCACAAAAAGTAAAATGCTGAGCATGAGCGATGGAAAACAGCACTATAAAAACGAATCCACCAACAGGACAACACATTACACCCGAGTGACCTTAATAACAAAAGAAAAAGTGACACCCGAGGTGAATGGCAGGCAGAGTCCAAAAATGGCCGAGATGGCTCCGGAGATCTCCCCGCCCATTGTCCAGCTGGCGAATCAGGGGAAGAGAAGTGTTCGGACGGCGAACTCTGGACCCAGATCCCAGGAATCCAGTCCACCGGCAGCCGAACCAGGCTGCCCAGAGGGAAACACAGACCAGTGGGGGGAACCAGATCACCGAACCGAAAGTTCTGTGGGTCGGGTCGTCGACCCGCATCACTCAACCACCAGGACCGTTGAGACGGCCGAAGGATCAGAGCGGATCCCGGTGGAAGAGGCTCAGGGGAGAGCCGATGACGAGGGCGGCGGGCGTCAGGCCGCAGGAAAACGGCCACCTCCTCACCGGACCTGGACAATACTGGGGCAGCACCCACGTCGGACCCCGATCGGGCCTCAGGCGAACCCACGTTGGACCCCGACTGGGTCTCGGGCGAACCCACGTTGAATACTGCACCAGAACCGACCTCCAACGTTGAACCCGGACCCTCCAGCACCACGAGGAACAGCAACTCCTTGCCGGTGACCCTGGAAGAAGGCTCAGAAGAGAAAACAGAACCGGGATCAGGATCACCGGCAGCGCCAGAACCCGGCGAGACGAGCTCAGACGCAGCGGACGGCTGCACCCGGCTCGTTTCCCCTGGAGATAGGCTGAAGTGCTCGGGGATAAAAAAAGAGAGAAAAGAAAGGAGAGCACTCGCCTGATCTCGGGTTCTGACGCCGTCCAGGACTGCGAAGATCCAGGATCCGTCGTCAGGAGGTCGTTGTCAGGCTCCCATCTAGCCGCGTCGGGCCCCGCAGCCAGCACGATGGTCAGTGCAGCTTGAGATCCCTCCAGCTCAGGTAACCCCGCCGACGATCCACTCGGCGTGAAGCCAGAAGAATCTCGTCCCGCCGGACCGAACCGCTCCTCCGTGGAGACCCGGGGACGCTCAGTCGTCGGCGTAGACTCCACGCAGCAGTCAGTCCCCCTCCTCCGTCCGCAATGTAGCAGCGGAACCACAGGCCCTCTCCATATCCCACCACGTTGACCCGGAGCCGGGGACCGCTCGGCGGAGAGAGACACAGAGGATGCGGGATTAGGCATACAGGTTACAGCAGGTGGGGAGAGTTCAGGGAGCTGCGAACCCTGAACTTCTCCTCCAGGGATGTGACAGAGCAAATCATTAAGCAGGTGTGAAAAAACAATGACTTGCCTGCCCCCTGGAGGTTGAGTATCGCCTGCTGTAGTGGAATCTGCTTCTTCCTCTCCCCGCCCGGCGATAACGGAGGACCCCCCGGGAATTCGTCTGAGGATCGCTCGCGTTGTCTCCAGCAGAGAGCTCACCAGGCCGGGATTCCAGGCACACACAGCGGTCAGGAAGCGCGTCGAGGAGGAGGGGGAAACAGCCGGGGTGAGCCAGCCCGAATGTCCAGGAATGACAGCGGGGGGAACGAGGCTCAGGGGACGAGGCTGTAGAGTCTCCACACTGACGAGGCGAAGGGATGACAGCTGCGTGGGAGGAACGGTCCTGACGATGACCCAGAACTGGATCCGGACGAGGTTCGTGCAGAGGTGACTCGGCGATGTGATGACGACTACTCCCAGGGGACGAAGCGAGGGGGAAACCCAGGATTCGCCGCTCCAGATCGGAGATCGAGACGAGGAAGGCGTCGAGCACGGGAAAGCTTCGTAGCCCTGAAGTCCTCACCATCAATCTCACTGCCGCCGCCACATGCCTTAAGGTGGTGACAGGAAACACAGTAGAGCTCGCGACAGCCACTCGACCCCGGACATAACTGCTGTCAGCTGCGGCTCCTAGAAGGGAATCCCGAGTGACGTGGCGCAGGTCGGGGGAAGTCCTCTGGTTGGCGCGAACTCCCGGACTGGAATTACGGCAGGAACGGGACTCCGAAGCGGGGAAAGACGTCGCCCACTTCGACTCCCTGCCGGGATTTCCATCCACCCCGTGGAGCTTCTCTCGCTGTGTACCTGCAGCGTCTATCCTGGCACTGTCCTCCAGATGGTACAGAGAGTGAGGGTGACAGTCCAGGAGTTCCTCAGCACGGCCCGGATGCCAGCGTCTCGCGTTGGAGGCGTCGTGCAGGGTGAAGAATGTCCCGTTGACAGCCTCCGAGATGGACCTTAGCTCGTCGTCCTGGCGCCGGAAGTGACTCCTGGGAAACGGCATGCTAGCAGCGCTGACACTCGGACAGAAAGGTACATTTCCACAGCGACTCACGGCCGCCGGCAACTCTTCTGGCTGCGACATACTGTCATATCCGGCTCTAGGGAGCCGGGCAATCAGAGCCAGGGGCAAGCCAGTGAGTCGTGATATTTTATTCAGGGTAAAGGGGAAGGGATGAGGAGAGCACAGATACTCATGCAGAGGTACACTCACAGGTTGCACAGCGCAGAGGTAAGCAGCTCGTACCGGACGTGGGGGTAACAAGACGTACATCCTCACAGCGGGATACAAACACAGGAATGCTGCAAGAGGAGTATAAGCTGACACCAGACGAAGGGGCTTCAGCTTAGCAATGTGTTTATGTCGCAGCCCCGAGTCATCGAGGCTGCTCCTATTTATCCTCATTGGCAGCGCCCCAGCTGATGAAGACTAATTGGCCCCAGCCGTCCATAATGCTGCCAGCTGGGGGCCAGCTGAGACGCTGCTCAATGGGAAGCAGGGATGAGGGAAAACATGGGCTGAGTGCCGAGACGGCATCTCAACCCATGGTGACATGTAATATCAGCCACTTCAAACCATATAAAAGAAGTAGTGTAGAAAGTGTAGTTGTCACTGCTTTGGAACATGCAGATGAGAGGTCAGTGCACAGTAGTGCCTTCAGCACTACTGCACAGGCCATAAAGAGAAGGTCACTTATCACTTATGTTGAAAAACCTAAACAAATTCAGCTGACTAAGACTGAAGACCAACAGGCAAGAGCAAGATTGCGGTCACCTCCAGAGATTCGTCTTCAGTCACCTCAAGAGAGCTCTCCTCAGTCCCCGCCAAAGGCCCCATCGTCATGGAACAGTGTTCACGAGCAAGGTCCATAGTAACTAAAATATAAATGTTCTGGTTCCGAGTTGTTGGTCATGGGTTCTGACCTGTTGGTCAATTTGATTGCACGTTCGTTTCATTACTCAACCTGTTGGTTGTACGTTCTGATTGGTTGATCATTTCATTAAATGTTTGTGCCATGACCCTACATGTA
The DNA here is from genome assembly GCA_020510985.1 of Pholidichthys leucotaenia. Taxonomy (NCBI): domain Eukaryota; kingdom Metazoa; phylum Chordata; class Actinopteri; order Cichliformes; family Pholidichthyidae; genus Pholidichthys; species Pholidichthys leucotaenia. The sequence goes on along the minus strand of CM035843.1, from coordinate 162,002,665 downwards.
AACCTAAATATTCACAAGACTAATTTTATGTTCTGTGTTGCAGTCTACAAACTGTGGTCGTCAAAAGATTCAGGTTGAAGCAATTATTGAACCATACAAACTGTATGACACATCATTTAGAACACTTTCTGGGAATGGCTGGCTGTCAGATGAAGTAAGAGTACATTTTAGTTGCCTGCAAAAAAATGTTACATTGCTGTTTCAATGATTAACTTACTAACAACTATTCTTCATTTAAACAGATCATCGATGCATACTTTCACTGTATTGTGAAACAAGGGGTAAGGGGAAAGCATGTCAGCAGTTTCTTAAACCAAGTCTTTTGTCTTTATCGTTTGTAATTGTGTTAGAAATCTTTAATAACACCATATTGTTACAGACACCTGTGCATAAATGAGATGCAGTAATTGGATCATCTGTCTTTTATCGGGGCCAGTTCAGAGTCATTCAAAAGGTAGTTAACATTACTCACTTATTTACTGTAACTGCACTCATTTTATGTTTGAGTTGTGATTAAAGTGCTCTCTGCTGTTTTAACAGATGAGGTTACCCGATTTTACAGCTTGGATTTGCCCTGTAAATGTTGGCGGTCACTGGATTTTAGTGGTACTTCTTGTCTTCATTGTGGTTTCACTAAACAACATATTTTCCACAGAAAAGTTTCTATGTACATACCACAACTTTTAATACTTTGTAAGACTTAAAATCAATTCATGCTGTAAACTTTTGACAGATTGTCAGACTGGATGAAAGGCTGATCATTGTGATAGACCCCCTCGGGAATGAAAAGCTTTATGAAGGGAAAATGCTCTGTAATTGGAGGTAATGTGGCATAAATCTTTATACTAATTCACTTTGTTATACTTTTTGTCATTTGGATAACTGTAAAATGTTACTAAAACCTTAATTTGGGCAATTGTACAGAAATTTTTGGAGGACAAGAAGTCCTGGTGAAGAGCAGTGGAGAATAATGGTCGTACCACACAAACTGCAGCAGGACATGTCAAGTTGTGGAGTCTTAATTTTGAGGGTATGAACAGTATTTATTTATGCAGTTGAGGTGAGTGTGTATCTGTGAATGTTTAATGTGTAGCTTAACACACACTGCTCTTACATAGTTTGCAGAACAATATCTGAAAAGCAGAGACCTCAACCTTGTTGCAACCAACAAAGAAGAGATCTCTGCTGCAAGACTTGAAATTGCAACCACTCTTCTGAAATGCCGAGGTAACTATTATAAAGTATATCTACAACTACTGTAGTCTGAATGGTGTGTAGTGGGAGTATGTCCAAGTAAAAGTGAAAAAGTCTTGATTAATTTTAAAGACTTGCTGCAGTGGATATAAATCCCCTTTAAAACATCTAAATTGTCTACAGTTGCATCTTATGCCCATTTTTCCACAAAAAAAATTGTTTTACAGTTGCTTGTAAAAAATCTTTTTTTCCCTTTTCCTCCTCCTTCAGACACCAGGGTCTAATTAGGCCCACTCACATCCCACCCACCAGGACACTGACACAGTGCCTCTCCCCCAGGACCACAGCCCCCATAACCAACTCGCCCCATTAAGTGACGGCCTGTGGTGCGGCACAGCAAACGAGCTGAATTCAGCAGCCTCATTTTCTGTTGTGTCTTGAAATCTCTGAATATCTGACCTTAATTTTTTTTCTGCAAGGGAGGAGAGGTTTTTTTTTATTTACAGTGTTACAATTTTAATAATATATTTTCAACCCATCTATTTTAACCAAAGTTTTAATTTCTTTAAAATATGTGACCGGCAATTGTGGGTCATATTTGCAGCGTTGGTTCACAAGAAAAACCTGTACAGAGCTCTGCTAAACTGCTGCCTGCAACACACACACACACACACACACACCAGACCGAGCTAAACACATGTACTTGTTTATATAAAGGGACCTGTCGGGAATGTGTCTGAACACCTCCTTGGAACAAGCCAAGCAGTTGTCTTCCATGATGAGAGTTCAGGTCACAGCTACATTGACATGCTTCCGGGGTAAGTTTGTTGTGGGGCAAGTTCGCCATGGAGTGAGCTGGTTATGGGGCGGCTGTAACTTGCTGGGGTGAGTTGGTTATGGGGGGACTTGACTAGGTACCACTGACATTCATCAAAACGATTATCAGCAGTTTGTTTGATGAAGTAAAACTGAAGAGACTGAACAAACTGATCAAGAAAGCTAGCTCTGTCCTGGGGCAGCGCCTTGACCCAGTGGAGGAGATAGGAGAGAGAAGGACGGTGGCTAAACTGTCATCTCTGCTGGAGTCCGAGTTCCACCCTATGCAGGACATACTGAACGCATTGAGGAGCTCATTTAGCAGCAGACTACATCATCCCAGGTGCACAACCGAGAGGTTTCGCAGGTCCTTCCTACCAATGGCTGTCAGACTGTACAACCTAAGCAGGGCTGCTCGCAGAGATAGCAAAAAGACGTAACAAACTAATAGTTTTTGAATGCAAAAGATGCAATAGACTTACACAATGGTCCCCTCCGGCATACAACTAGGAAAATACCGGTCGCTATGGAGGGTGAGAATATGTATGGGCACATAATCATACCATGTAGGATAACTAAGTAGACGGTTATGCTGTTTCATTCCATCTAGCAACAATGCTCTGCATTGTGTGTGTTTATATATTTACATATTTATTCCATCTAGCAACAATGCTCCGCACTGGGTGTGTTTATATTTATATATCTACATATTTATTCCATCTAGCTACAATGCTCCGCACTGTGTGTTTATATACTCATATATTTATTCCATCCAGCTACAATGCTCTGCACTGTGTGTCTGTGTGTATATATATATATATATATATATGTATATATATATATATATATATATATATATATATTTATAGTAATATGTACATATGTATATTAGCTGCTCTTGCTTTTTTTTTTTTTTTTGCCTTCTGATTGTTGCTCTGAGTGTTGCTATCCCTGTGCTGTTGCAATCCTGGAATTTCCCCATTGTGGGACTAATAAAGGCTTATCTTATCTTATCTTATCTTATCTTAAATAGAATCTTTATAGGTCAAGAAGACCAAATAAGGGATAGTGTCTATGTTTGACCAAAAACTAACAAAAGTACAGTTGAAACATGCCAAGGTAAAGTTAAACATATTTTCATCGTTGTCTGAAATGAGAAACACAAAAACTAGCACCAAAATTACAACTAAAAGATTTACAAATCTACTGTCACGCCGCGCCGTTCATCAGCGGCGCCACCTGCTCACACACCTGATCCTCATCAGCGGCGAAGGATAAAAGCCGCCTCGCCCGGAGGCTCGGCCTGAAGCCGTCAGACTTCGTTCCCTCACCGCCGTGAGCATTCCTTTCTTCAGCATCGCTATTCTGGGTAAGAACCCTTACCTCCTTTTCCAGTCTGCTCCCCTGTGCACAGGTGGATTCCCCGGCGGCGGACCTCTCCGTTCCATCGCCCATCCTTCGCTGCTGCACGGAGCTCTCCAGGTGGCTGTCTCCCGGGCTACGTTCCCCTTGCTGTGCCAGCTATCCTGACAACTCAAGTAAGATCTTCTCTTGCCATAATTCATCCTGTGTTGGTGTATGCCCGTCACCCTCTCCCTGTGCTCTCTCCATAGGGTTGCTCGGCCGAACGGTCATCTGCCTCTGTGCCTGAAGCAGACGCCACCACCAACACATCTGCATCCCGCAGACACACACTCATTCACCCCTGCTGTTAATAAACTATTTGAACTACTCTAAGCCTGTGTGTGCGCGTCTCCTGAGCCGTGCGTTATGTCAGTACGGCTTCAGCAGAGCGGCTCGGCGGACGGCGGGCTCGCACACCGGCTTACCACTCTCGAGGCTAGAGTGGATCAAATTGCTTATCAACAGCAGGTTATCCTGAATCAATTGATAACTATCACTGGCCGATTGGACCGCCTGGACCCCCAGCAGCCGTTCCCCCCGGCTCCTCAGGGTGGCGCAGCTCCTGCTGTTCCGGTGGCCGTCCAGCCAGCTCCAGTGGCACCGGCCCGACTCACACCAATTCCGACCCCCGCCCGCTTTAGCGGAAAGCTCGGCGGAGCGCGGGGGTTTGTGATGCAGTGCGAGTCCGTGTTTGACCGTGTGCCCGGAGATTTTCCCTCAGATCACAGCCGGATCGGCTACATAGGGAACCTCCTGGAGGGGCGTGCTTTAACTTGGGCCTACGCTATTATGGCGAGACCCAGTTATGCCACCCTCACCTATGCCGAGTTCGTGAGGCGCTTCCTGGAGGTGTTTGATCACTCCCGTTCCGAGGCGGTCCAGGTCGATCGGCTTCTCGCTCTTCAGCAGGGAAGCCGGTCGGCCGCGGATTATGCCATCGAATACCGGGTGGCGGCGGAGGAACTGGGCTGGGAGGAGCGCTCCCTCTGCGGCCTGTTTCTCCGCAGCCTCAATAGTGATCTGAGGGATGAACTGGCTGGACGGGATATCCCCGGAACGTTAGCGGAGCTAACCTCATTAGCGATCAGCTTGGACAACAGGCTGCGCGAGCGCTCCTCAGGACGGAAGCCGTCTGCTTCTCGCCCTCGAGGAGTTCCGCTACGCCTGCCCCAAGCTCGCCCCCTGGCGACGCCGCCACCATCGTGCCCCGAGGAGTCGGAGCCGATGGTGACGGGCTGGGCAAAGCTCTCCTTGGCAGAGAGACAGCGCCGCCGTGAGTTGGGTCTCTGCATGTATTGCGGAGACAATCAACACACGGTAGAGCTTTGCCCACAAAAGCCAAACGGTGGGGTCCGCGAGTCACTGTAGGGGACCTCGCGGACGTCAATCGGCAAAGTCCCCTCACTCAATTAAAGCTGCCCATCCGTTTTTGCCACAATTCCACTGGGCACCTCACCCACGCACTGGTGGATTCGGGCGCAGAGGGCAGCTTCATTTCACAAGGCCTGGCAACCCGATTGGGCATCCGCTGTCAGGCGCTCAAACACCCCATCTCCCTGGTCCATCTCTCCCGTGCCTCCCTTGGGAGAGTTACCCATCAAACCATTCCTGTCCCAGTCATCATCTCAGGGAACCACCGGGAGGAAATGGTTTTCTACGTCCTGCCCAACTCTGTGTCGCCCGTCATCCTGGGGTATCCCTGGCTACGCCTCCACAATCCTGTCCTGGACTGGAGGTCAGCTGGGGTGTCGGCGTGGAGTACCTTCTGCATGGGCACCTGCCTTCAGTCCGCTGCCTGCTCCCCGTCCACGGCTCCTCCTGTGGCGGATACAGCACCCCCGGACCTGTCACTGGTGCCCCCAGATTTTCACGACCTGGGTATGGTATTCAGCAAGTCAAAAGCTATGTCTCTTCCCCCGCATCGACCATATGACTGTGCCATCAATCTCCGCCAGGGGGCCCCCCTGCCATCTGGTCGGCTCTACAGCCTGTCGGCGCCGGAGAAGGAGACTATGAATACGTACCTGAAGGAATCACTGAGCGCTGGGATTATCCGCCCATCGTCATCACCCGTGGGGGCGGGGTTTTTCTTTGTAGGGAAGAAGGACGGTTCCCTCCGTCCCTGTATTGACTACCGAGCACTTAATGACATCACTGAGAGGGACCGTTACACCCTGCCCCTCATGGACACTGCCTTCCACTCCCTCCAGGGGGCGACCTGGTTTACCAAGCTGGACCTCCGCAGCGCTTACCACCTCGTCCGGATCCGGGAGGGAGATGAATGGAAAACAGCCTTCCGTACCCCGAACGGCCACTTTGAGTATCTCGTCATGCCGTTCGGGCTGACCAACGCTCCTGCCGTCTTTCAGCGCCTCATCAATGACGTCCTCCGGGATTTCATCGGCCTCTTCGTGTTCGTCTACCTGGACGACATTCTGATCTTCTCTCAGTCCAGAGACGAGCACCGGATCCATGTGAGGCGGGTCCTTCAAAGACTGCTGGAGAATCGTTTGTACGTGAAGGCTGAGAAGTGCGAGTTTTACGCTAGGACCACATCCTTCCTGGGATTCATCATCGCCCAAGACCAGGTGCTCCCGGACCCAGAGAAGGTGAAGGCGGTGGTGCAGTGGCCTACTCCCGCATCTCGGAAGCAGGTGCAACAGTTTGTTGGCTTCGCCAATTTTTACCGCCGTTTTGTCCCGAATTTCAGCTGGATCGTCGGACCACTGACCCGCCTCACGTCCCCGAAGGTCCCGTTCCGGTGGACCGAAGAGGTCGATGCTGCCTTTAAGGCGCTGAAGGCGGAGTTCTCCTCCCCCCGGGTCCTTCGCCAGGTCGACCCCGCGCTGCAGTGCATTGTGGAGGTGGACGCATCGGACACGGGAGTGGGAGCAGTGTTATCCCAGCAATCACCGGACGATGGCGCCAAGCGACCGTGCGCCTTCTTCTCCCGGCGCCTGTCCCCGGCGGAGAGGAACTATGATGTGGGGGACAGAGAGCTCCTGGCCATTAAACTCGCCCTACAGGAGTGGCGCCACTGGTTAGAGGGGGCGGACCTGCCGTTTGTGGTCTTGACGGACCATAAGAATTTAGAGTATCTACGATCTGCCAAGCGCCTGAATGCCCGCCAGGCGCGCTGGTCTCTGTTCTTCGCCAGGTTCCGGTTCTCTATCACCTTCAGGCCAGGCTCCAAGAACGGCCTGCCTGACGCCCTCTCTAGACAGTTCACCCCCGCGGGAGCCGAGGAGACGCCCCACACTATCCTGCCCAGGTCGTGCGTCGTGGGAGCTATCTCTTGGGACATTGTGGACAAGATCCGGAAGGCACAGGAGGTGGAACCTGATCCTGGCGGCGGACCGGAGGGAAGACTGTTCGTTCCGTCTGCGGTCCGAGGAGAGGTCATCCACTGGCTCCACACCTCCCGGCTCACCTGTCATCCCGGCACCTCTCGGATGATCAGCCTCCTCCAACGGTCCTTTTGGTGGCCGGGCCTGCGGAGGGATGCAGCCCGCTACGCCCGGGCTTGTCCAATTTGTGCCACCAGCAAGTCGGGAAACGCCCCTCCAGCGGGTCTGCTCCAGCCTCTGCCCGTCCCTGGCAGGCCATGGTCGCACATCGCGCTGGATTTCGTCACCGGGCTCCCAGCTTCCAACTCATTCGACACCATCCTGACCATCGTGGACCGTTTCTCCAAGGCGGCACACTTCATCCCCCTGCGAGGTCTCCCTACCGCCCTGGAGACGGCGGGCTTCCTCGTCCAACACGTGGTCAGGCTGCATGGGATCCCGGTGGACGTGGTCTCGGACCGGGGCCCCCAATTTTCATCCGAGGTTTGGAAATCCTTTTGCAACGCCATCGGAGCCAAGGTGAGCCTCTCCTCCGGCCATCACCCCCAGTCTAACGGGCAGTGTGAGAGGACCAATCAGGAGCTGGAGGCTGCGCTCCGCTGTGTTGCAAGATCCAAGCCGACATCATGGAGCAACCATCTCGCCTGGGTGGAGTACGCCCACAACACCGCCCGCTCTTCTGCAACGGGGATGTCCCCCTTCAAGGCGTCCCTGGGTTACGACCCCCCGCTGCTTCCAGCGCAGGAGAGCAAGGTAACTGTTCCGTCAGTTAGGGCGCACGTGAGGCAGTTCCGCTCCACCTGGGCCGCCGCGCGTCATGCGCTTTTACGCACAGCGGAGCGCAACAAGACCGTGGCGGACCGACGTAGAAGACCTGCCCCGGCGTACAGAGTTGGGCAACTTGTTTACGTTTCCACCCAGGACGTCACCCTAAAAGGCGAGAGGAGAAAGCTGGCACAGCGCTTCATGGGTCCCTTCCCCATCACCCGGATCATCAACCCGGTGGCTGTGCGCGTGGCTATCCCCCCCTCCCTCCGCATCCATCCCACCTTCCACGTATCAAAGGTGAAGCTGGCAGTCACCGACCCCCTTTGCCCTCCTCCTGCAGCGCAACCCGCGCCCCGGATGATTGGTGGCCACCCGGCCTGGTCCGTCTCCTCCATTCTGGACTCCCGGCGCCGGGGTCGTGGGTTGCAATACTTGGTGGACTGGGAGGGCTATGGGCCCGAGCATCGACAATGGGTGCCCCCGTCGTTTGTGTTGGACCCATCGCTCATCGCGGACTTCCACCGAGCGCACCCGGATAAGCCATCGCCAGGAGGCGCTGCTAGAGGGGGGAGTACTGTCACGCCGCGCCGTTCATCAGCGGCGCCACCTGCTCACACACCTGATCTTCATCAGCGGCGAAGGATAAAAGCCGCCTCGCCCGGAGGCTCGGCCTGAAGCCGTCAGACTTCGTTCCCTCACCGCCGTGAGCATTCCTTTCTTCAGCATCGCTATTCTGGGTAAGAACCCTTACCTCCTTTTCCAGTCTGCTCCCCTGTGCACAGGTGGATTCCCCGGCGGCGGACCTCTCCGTTCCATCGCCCATCCTTCGTTGCTGCACGGAGCTCTCCAGGTGGCTGTCTCCCGGGCTACGTTCCCCTTGCTGTGCCAGCTATCCTGACAACTCAAGTAAGATCTTCTCTTGCCATAATTCATCCTGTGTTGGTGTATGCCCGTCACCCTCTCCCTGTGCTCTCTCCATAGGGGTTGCTCGGCGAACGGTCATCTGCCTCTGTGCCTGAAGCAGACGCCACCACCAACACATCTGCATCTCGCAGACACACACTCATTCACCCCTGCTGTTAATAAACTATTTGAACTACTCTAAGCCTGTGTGTGCGTGTCTCCTGAGCCGTGCGTTATGTCATCTACAGCTAAAAAATGAGAAATACAGATTTGCAAAACAGACAGCAAATGTATGTATGTATATAGCAATTCACAATTGTTAGAATTTTTTTTTAGTATTTTGTTAATCACAACTAGAAAAAAATTAAAGGAAACATTTACTTGAAAAACTGTAAACTCATGAGGAAGAAGTCGCAACTTTACAATGCAGATAAAATCCAGAATTATTGTGATGCAGTTGCAGAAGAGCTCCACCGGAGGGCAGTCTGTGCTAGTCATTGATTCTGTACAAACACACTGGGATTAATCAGTTTTTCTCTGGAAATTCAAAATTCTGCAGTTCATTTTTCAGCTGTACAGTGTAGACCTGAGTCCATATGCCATAAAACACATTTTCCCATTTCAAACACTGGTCCATCATCATTTATTTACACTGAAAAGCAATTCAAAAGTCAAGTGCAATTAGATGGTAAACTGTCAATAATACACTTCAATAGCAGAAGTCTTAACAAAAACTTCTCACAGATTCAGGACTATTTAAAACAGCTAAACAGAAAATTCACAGCTATAGCAGTCTCTGAAACCTGGCTTAATGCAGACCAGGCTCCCCTGATGGCAATAGAGGGATATCAGATGTTTAACATTAACAGATCTCAAAAAAAGGGTGGTGGTGTTGCACTGTATATTGATGACCTATATAGATGTAAGCTTGTAAATGAAATGTCCTCAGCACTACCAGGGCTTCTGGAATGTGTTACTGTTGAGATTGACCTAGACAAAACAAAAAATCTAATCATAAGCTGCATATACAGAACGCCGGGAACTTGCATTGAGACATTCAGAGATAAATTAGTCGAGCTGTACAATAATATTACTAGTAAGAAAATGGTAGCAATTTGTGGAGATTTCAATATTGATCTACTTAATCCACATCAACAAAATGTAGTTACAGAGTTCATGAACTCTATGTACAGCATGAGTCTATATCCACAATAACACATCCCAGTAGAATCACAGCTCACTCTGCTACACTTATTGACAACCTGTTTGTCAATGTTCTCGACAAGAAAATAGAAAGTGGATTATTGATAAATGATATAAGCGACCACTTGCCAATCTTTGCACTTATCCATGGCCACATGGGGCCCAACCCAGAAAAATCTCAAAATCGTTCAGACACAAATCACCAAACGCAATCAGTTCTTTTAAAGAGGACTTGCTTGAAGCAAGACTGGACAGAAGTCTATGTATCAGATGTAAATGAAGCCTATGACACATTTACAAACATTGTAACCACTCTTTATGAAAAAAACTGCCCATTAGTTAAAAAAAAGCTTAAACACAAATTTACTGACAAACCATGGCTAACCAAAGGACCTACAAAAGGCGTGTAAAAAGAAAAATTTATTATATAAAGCTTTCATAAAGAAAAGGACAAAAGAAGCAGAGCAGCGGTATAAAACATACAAAAATAAGTTAACATATATAATAAGATGTAGTAAAGAGACTATTACAGTAAAGAACTGGAAAAAAAACAAAGACTATTAAAAATACATGGACAATAATCAACAGTATCCTTGGAAATAAAGCAGAAATACCAGCTACCAACTAACATTCCAAAAATAATAAATCGACTCCGATTGTGAATATAGCTTCACCTGCAGATGAATTTAATAATTTTTTTGTTAACATTGGACCTAAACTGGCCCGAGAAATACCCACTACGGTGCCAACAGGTGATTCAAATATGCAATAACACTGCTGTTAAAAGACACCATCTTCATAAAGAACACAGACGAAAGAGAGGTCATTGAAATTGTTAAATCGTTCAAAAGTAAAACATCTACTGACTGCGATGGTATTGATATGCTACTAGTCAAAACTGTTATCGAATGCATAGTGAAACCACTGACGTATATCTGTAAACCTGTCTCTCCAATCAGGTATATTTCCAATGCAATGAAAATAGCTAAAGTAATTCCGATTTACAAGACAGGCGACAGAGGGGAACTCTCCAACTACAGACCAATTTCACTATTACCGCAATTTTCCAAGATACCTTGAAAAAATATTCTATGAGAGAATTGACAACTTCATACTGAAGAATGATTTATTGTGTGAGCAGCAATATGGGTTCAGACACAAAAGGACAACAGCATATGCCTTAATGGAATTTACAGAAAAAATATCAAACAGCCATTGAAAATAAAGAGTATTCAGTGGAGTATTCCTGGATCTTAAAAAAGCATTTTGATACAGTAGATCACAATCTATTATTAAAGAAACTACAAAATTGTGGTATCAGAGGGGTAGCACTGTCCTGGTTAAGAAGTTACTTAAAGAATAGATATCAGTTTGTATGTGTTAACAACAAAACTCAGAGCTACTGAAGGTCACCTGTGGAGTCCCACAGGGTTCAGTTTTGGGACCATTATTATTCAATATGTATATAAATGATATATGTAAAGTTTCAGAAAAAATGGACTTAATATGTTTGCTGATGACACTAACCTGCTATGCAGTGGAACAATTTGGAACAACTTCTGGATACACTCGGAAAGGAATTAGGAAAGCTGAAACTGTGGTTTGATTCAAACAAAATTAACGTCAATTTAAGCAAGACAAAATTTATAGTCTTTAACAACCATCAACACCACTACCCAGTACCCAAACTCAGTGTAAATGGTGTAGAGATGAAAGGGTATCCAAAACTAAATTCCTTGGAGTAATAATTGATAACAAACTGTGTTGGAAGCCACATATTAATTATATAAAAGGTAAAGTATCCAAATCAATTGCAATATTACACAGAGTGAAAAATTTGCTGGAATCAACCCACACTATACACCTTGGTATCATTCATTAATACTCCCATACATGACATATTGTAATGAAAGTATGGGGAAATACATATAAAACAAACCATACAGTATATCCACTCTTTATGCTTCAAAAGAGAGCTATTAGAATAATCAACAAAGCAGCTACAGGGAACCAACAAACCCACTTTTCTTAAACAAAAAACTCTCAAGTTGAAAGATCTGATCGACTTTAAAACCGCAATAATAATGTTCAAAGTGAAGAATCTATCACTGCCCGCAAATATCCAAAAGTTGTTCCAAACAAGGGAGAAACGATATCACTCAGAGGAACATGTATATTTCAAAGCCTACAGTGAGAACAACTACCAAGCAACACTGTATTTCAGTGCAAGGGTGTCAGATTATGGAACGATTTTGGACCTGAATTAAAATCATGTACAAAGCTTGGACAATTTAAACAAAACTAAAGGAAGAAATACTCCAAACATATTTACAAGACGACATGTAAACTCACATAAGGATTGACATTTCCAGCCTGTGTTGTGTTATAGCTTAGTTTTTCTTTTTTCTCTGTGACACTATGTCTTAGATTTGTTTTTGAATAGTAACCGCTTAACTTAGACTAGCTCAGTTTTCTTTTCTCTCAGTCATATTTTGTCTTAGCCTTGTTTTAAATTGTAATCGCTCTTGTCTTGTTTTCTCCTTTTTCTCCTTTGAATTCTTGGATGGAATATGGGTGGGCAATATAAGCTGCGGCTTCAGCCATCACCCATTTCGGATAACTCACGTGGAATTGTATAGTAGAAGGAGTCTTTGTCTAATTTGACCTTGTTGTTATATTATACAGTTTCTTTTAACCTGTAATGTACTATCCGAAATAAATAAATTCATTCATTCATTCATTCATTTAAGGTGGACCTGAGGGGATGTGGTAAACTGTCCCGTGGGCTGGCCAATCCATTAGAGGTTCTCTTTGAAAATCATGGAGGCATGTAGTATTTTTCAAGAACTGACCAAGAGAGAGTATTCTGAGCCAAGGGGACTATTGCATGCATTCTTCTTCTTCCTCTTCCAGCTGCTCCCTGAAAAGGGGTCGCCACAACAGATCACAGGTTGCACATTTGATTTGGCAAGGATTTTACACTGGATATCCTTCCTGATGCAACCCTCCCCATTCACCCGGACTTGGGACCGGCACTCAGAGTACACTGAGTTGTGCTCCCCCAGGGCTGGGTAACCAACTTTCCTTCCCCCATTCTATTGTGCTGATCACCAAGCTAGAAGGCAGAAAGTACCATTTTGTATATGGTCTCCAGTGGTGGATCGTGCATTTTACAACTAGGCCTTCAGTGGTGATCTACCCGATTTAAATGCCATTCATACCAAACACCATAAAAATGGCGTATAGGGCCGTCCACACAAAGCATGTTAAAGACAATTATAAAATTATAGTTTTAAAAATCTTTACCTTTTCATTGTGGAGCTCCATTTCCCTGCACACTTGTTCATTTAGCTGCAGATCCACTCTTGTTTCCCCAAATGTTTAACAGTACTGTTGCTTTTAAGTGTCCAGCTGGGCAGCTGTGCTTTGGTGTCTGCCTGCTGCCTTGGTTAAGGCTCTGTCACACCTAGATGATTTAGGCAACCAAAACGTATGAAAAATTTGGAGAATACGCTGATGTTCATCAAATCAGTTATGGCTAAGTTTTGTCTAAGTTAAGAGCACACTGAAGAATGCTGAAGCATGCTACGGCGTAGTTCACCGAGCTCCTCTGAAAATTAGTTTTCAACATGCTGAAAATTTTCCAACGTATCCAGCGTATGGCTATGTCCTGCATTCGTGGAGCAAATGGCATATTTGCAGCGTTGGTTCACAGGAAAAACTGGATAGAGCTCTCTGTCTGCAGAGCATATATATATATATATATATATATATATATATATATATATATATATATATATATGTGTGTGTGTGTGTGTGTGTGTGTGCGTGCGTTTGTATAAGAGGACCTGTTAGGCTTTTTCCATTTGACTGGTCTGTACCATCAGCTGTCCAGTGTTGTTCTGATAGATATGCCAAAATGTCAGAATACTGGAGGAGGAGGATCCAATCAGCTGATTGCCTTAAGCGCAATTTTCTGTGATAAATCACACTTTGCTGTTGGCTGCACCTCCCAGCAAAAGCACACTCCATGCATTATATTGCTTATTTTCACTTTATTGAAAATAAACTTTATTGCCATCAGTTCGTGTGCCTTTGAGCCAGGTTGTGACAACAGTTATCTGATGTTCCTGATGTGTCACATCAGCTGTTTTAGATGTGACCGACCTACACATTTGACAGCTCTGCCAAGTCAGCCACGCCCCCCGCCTGGTCTCTGGAGGGAGAATCATCTCGGTTGAACAGAGATCATCTCTCCCACACCTAGGATTCATGGATTGGGAGGCAATGGTAGTTTGGCATGACTGCACTATGCAGAAGTTAGACTACTGTTGCACATAAGTTGTGATTGTCGGCAACACGCTAAGCATTAGATAAGATAAGATAAGATAAGATAAGCCTTTATTAGTCCCACAACGGGGAAATTCCAGGATTGCAACAGCACAGGGATAGCAACACTCAGAGCAACAATCAGAAGGCAAGAAAAAAAACAAGCAAGCAAGAGCAGCTAATATACATATGTACATATTACTATAAAATATATATATACACACACACACACACACAGACACAGTGCAGAGCATTGTAGCTGGATGGAATAAATATATGAATATATGAACACACAGTGCAGAGCATTGTAGCTAGATGGAATAAATATGTAAATATATAAACACCCACAGTACGGAGCATTGCAGCTAGGTGGAATAAATATGCAAGTATATAAAACACACACAGTGCGGAGCAATGTAGCTAGATGGAATAATATGTAGATATATAAAAACACAGTGCGGAGCATTGTAGCTAGATGGAATAAATATATAGATATATAAATATAAACACACCCAGTGCTGAGCATTGTAGCTAGATGGAATAAATATATAGATATATAAATATAAACACACCCAGTGCAGAGCATTGTAGCTAGATGGAATAAATATGTAAATATATAAACACACACAGTGCAGAGCATTGTTGCTAGGTGGGATGAAACAGCATAACCGTCTATTTAGTTATCCTACATGGTATGATTATGTGCCCATACATATTCTCACCCTCCATAGCGACCGGTATGTTCCTAGTTGTATGCCGGAGAGGGACCATTGTGTAAGTCTATTGCATCTTTTGCATTCAAAAAAAAAAAAACAAAAAAAAAAACTATTAGTTTGTTACGTCTTTTTGCTATCTCTGCGAGCAGCCCTGCTTAGGTTGTACAGTCTGACAGCCGTTGGTAGGAAGGACCTACGAAACCTCTCGGTTGTGCACTTGGGATGATGTAGTCTGCTGCTAAATGAGCTCCTCAGTGCATCCAGTATGTCCTGCATAGGGTGGAACTCGGACTCCAGCAGAGATGACAGTTTAGCCACCGTCCTTCTCTCTCCTATCTCCTCCATCGGATCAAGGCGTTGCCCCAGGACAGAGCTAGCTTTCTTAATCAGTTTGTTCAGTCTCTTCCTATCGGCTGCAGTAATGCCACTGCCCCAGCAGACCACTCCAAAAGGGATGGCTGATGCCACCACCGTGTCATAGAATGACTTCAGCAGCGCCCCTTGTACACCAAAAGACCTGAGTCTCCTCAGCAGGAACAGCCTGCGCTGTCCCTTCTTGTAGAGTGCGTCAGTATTTTGTGACCAGTCTAGTTTATTGTTCAGATGAATACCCAGGTACTTGTAGGATGTCACCATCTTGATGTCTGTTCCCTGTATATTTACTGGTGCTGTGAGGGGCTGCCCATGCCTGCGGCAGTCCACCACCAGCTCCTTAGTTTTCCTCGCGTTGATCTGGAGGCAGTTCCGATGGCACCAGTCCACAAAGTCCTGGATAAGCCCTCTGTACTCAGCTTCATCTCCGCTGGAGATGAGACCAACGATCGCAGAGTCATCAGAGAACTTCTGTAGATGGCAATGTGTTGTGTTGTGTGAGAAGTCCGCAGTATAAAGAGTGAACAGGAAGGGAGCCAGCACCGTTCCCTGGGGGGCCCCCGTGCTACTGATGATCGTATCGGAAACACAGTCCCGGGTTCTCACAAACTGAGGCCGGTTCGTGAGGTAGTCCAGGATCCATGATGACAGGTGCTGGTCCACCCTGCGCGCAGCAGCTTGTCCTTCAGGATCATCGGTTGGATGGTGTTTGAAAGCACTGGAGAAGTCAAAGAACATGATCCTCACCATATTCCCCGGGCTTCTCCAGGTGGACAGAGAACGGTGAAGGAGGAAGATCACCGCATCCTCCACCCCAATGCCATGCTGGTAGGCGAACTGGAGTGGATCCATCGCTGGTTCCACCAGGGGGCGGAGGTGAGCAAGGAGCAGTCTCTCCAGGGTCTTCATCAAGTGGGACGTCAAGGCCACCGGTCTGAAGCTGTTCAGGTCTTTGGGGTGGGAAGTTTTTGGTACAGGTACCACACAAGATGTTTTCCACAGCTGTGGTACCCTCCCCAGTTTCAGGCTCATGTTGAAGATATATGTCACAATCCCACACAGCTGGTCTGCACAGGACTTGAGGAGCTTTACGCTGATGCCGTCCGGTCCCGACGCCTTCCTCGCCTTGATCTTCCTCAGCTCCGTCCTCACCTGGGTCTTGGTCAGGGTCAGGATGGGGGCTGTGTGTTGGGAGTGGGGGGGGTGTCGGTGGAGTGGGGAGTGGGTAGCAGGACTTGATTTCTTAGAGGCAGCAGTGGTTGTTGTGCAGACAGGGGGGAGGGCGGTTGGTCAAATCTATTGAAAAACAGATTCAGGTTGTTCGCCCACTCCCTGCCCCCCGTGGCCTGGGGGGAGGTATTCTGGAGCCCCGAGATGGTTTTTGAGGTTTCTCCAGACCCCGCTGATGTCGCTCTGTTGCAGCTTGTCCTCCATCTTCTTCCTGAAGCTGTCCTTGCCTTCTCTGATCTTTCTCCTCAGCTCCCTCTGTACGGACTTCAGCATCTCCCTGTTCCCCGACCTGAAGATCCTCTTCTTCTCTCTCAGAAGTGTTTTTATCTCAGGGTTGATCCAGGGTTTGTTGTTTTGAGTGACGCCGTATGGTCTTGGTGGGAACGGATTTGTCCACACAGAAGCTGAGGTAGCCCGTGAAGGTGTGAATGAGGCCATCGATGTCCTCACCATGTGGATCGCAGAGCTGCTTCCAGGCAGTGGCTTCAAAACAGTCCTTTAGAGTGTCCATTGTCTCCTCAGACCATAACTCCACAGTGTGCATGGCCGGAGGTTGTCTGTGCACTAGGGGTTTGTACACCGGTCGGAGATGAACCAAGTTGTGATCCGATCTCCCAAGTAGGGGGAGTTGTGATGAGGTGTACGCCTCCTTAGTGTTTGCGTAGAACAAATCCAGTGTTTTATTGTCTCTAGTGTGGCATGTGACATACTGGGTGAAAGTGGGCAGAATGGGAGACAGTGAAACTAGTGAATTAGTTGGTTTAAGTTACTTATAAGTTATGGAAATATTCTATATAAGTTACTAATATGTTATGTATATGTTCAAGTTGTTATGGATACACAATGCATACGGCCAAAAGTGAAAATTTCAGCGTACCCCAGCATTTTAGACCAATTTTTATAGGTTTGGCAAACGCTGCCTAAATCGTCATGGTCTGACAGACAGCTCAAGTTTGCAAATCCTGTCTGGCTCCAAGTGTCCAGTCGATCAGTTGTAAACAACAGGCATTCCCAGCAAGATAATTTGCAGCACTCCTCGGAGGCTGTAATCCAAGGATACCGCTCGTTGTTAATATGAAAGTGATGGACAAATCCTTTCCCAGGCTGAGACGGGCCTGCTAGCTTTGGGGTTGGCCGACCCCTCTTCACAATGACTAGCTTTTCTTGAAAAGTCTGTCTGGAAAATTTATTTTTTTTAAAATATCAGCGACCAAATCATTTTCCTCTCCCGTCAGCCATTGTAGGTGGAAAAACAGCTATTATAGTTAAACAGATACAGTACTGTAAATTGTAGCTGCTTAAGGGAGTCCTTGCACTGGCATTTTGCTAGCTAGGATCCTCTGCATTATGGGTGGAGTCCAACCATCCAATCAAAAGACGTAAAAATGCTGACATTCTCGGATGCCTTCTATGCATATCCCTGGACGTACAGAAGACATCTGATTGGTTAAAGCAACAGGATAAATTTAACAGTTAATTTAACCTACAGAGCCGCACCGTTAATGCCTGAAGGCCCAAGGCAGATTTGCTTGACCCTGGCAACACAGATGGATGAAATATGATTGGGCAAAAAACTAACATGCATTACACTACTGGAAGGAGTCCAACCATGAGAAAAGCAACAAAATGAAGAGAATTGACTACTGGGAATTATTTAATACATCCTCATGGAACAAATATAAGAATGTAGGTTGTAAATGTAATTCTGATAGTGTTTAGGCCAGCAGAGAAGGCTTTGGTGGCCCTGAGGGTCCACCACCAATGGTCTCTGGTATGACCTGGCTGGGGCTTGAACCCACGACCTCCCAGTTATTGTGACCACTAGGCCACCACTCTAGTAAAACATTAGCGAACAGTAAAAATAATATCAAAGATACATGCAGTATTTTAAATAACATAATCACAAATTATCCCAGACAGGTAAATTACCCTCAACATTTTATTGAAAATTATAACAGTATTAAGAAATTAACGTGACACAACCAACAACCTGACACAGTGATATCTCCAGATAATGACACTCATTTTACAGAAAGAAATTCTAGTTCAACCTTTATTGAAACATTTGAAGGAAAATAAGTCAGAGATGTTGCTAATAAATGTTAAAACAAGGCATCAACTGACTGTGATGACACAAACATGAAAACAGTGAAATACGTTATTGAGGGACTTTCCAAACCACTAACTCACATCTTTATCTTATCATTCCAAAGGGACAATTTCCTGATAGAATTAAAGCTGCAAAAGTCATTCCATTATTTAGTCATGTGAAAAAATTAGGACACCCTGTATAAATCTGTGTTGTTGTTTTTTTTACATATTTGGACATATGCATATTCAATATCAATGTTAAAAATACTAGGAGATTCATGTAATACAACTAAATTAAAAATGAATTAAAGATTTCTTTCAAATTTTCTGTAAAATGTAATTCTAAACAAATAGTGAGGAATAAATTAGGACACCCCCATCTTTTTTTAGGATCCCCCTACATTCATTCCCACTTACAATGGCTAAAATAAATGTTAAAAAAATGCAAATAAAAACAAGGTCAGACAGAGACATGTGAACATTTCTTCATAAAGAAATGAATATTTAATTAGGTGTCCTAATTGTTTCACATGACTTTAAATCTGGTGACAAGTAACACTTCATAGAATTCACTTCTGACACAATTCTAAAAAAAAAAAATCTACAAAAACTCTCCAGTGAAAGATGAGAAAAGATTATAGACAACCTACTCTCTGACAGCTCTCTCAGAATGTCATACCAACAGTCAAACATGGTGGTGGTAGTGTGATGGTCTGGGGCTGCTTTGCTGCTTCCCAGCCTGGACGACTTGCCGTAATTGATGGAACCATAAATTCTGCTCTCTACCAGAAAATCCTGAAGGAGAATGTCTGGCCATCAGTTCATGACATCAAGCTGAAGCCCTCCAATGTGGCTAAATTGAAACAATTCTGTAAAGTAGAGTGGGCCATGGTACCTGCCCACACTGACAAAAACACCAATACTTGGTTTAATGGCCATGGTGTCACTGGGCTTGATTGGCCAGCAAACCTGGCTGACCTAAACCCCATAGAGAATCTATGGAGTATTGACAAGAGGAAGATGAGAGACACCAGACCCGACAATGCAGACAAGCTGAAGGGCGCTATCAAAGCAATATGGGATTCCATAACACCTGAGCAGTACCACGGGCTGATCACCCCAATGATGAAACAGAATGAATATGCAGGTAATCTGATGATCGATGCTCTTTCCAAACTGATTTATATGTACATTACAGCTTCAACAATTGGCAGAACATTTCATTCACAAAGCAGTCCCTCCAGGATTTCACATGTTTTGGTGATTGTTGCAGCCTCATAAGCCTGTATTTGCAGCAGCTTTTCTAAAAAGTTTTAATAAAAGTTGATTTTTTATTTTTTTTTTGCATAGACAGTCGTGGGAGGAAGAACAAATTTTTATGTAGTTGCTTTTCCCACCATAGTTTACTGCGTGCTATTCTATATAACACCACAAGAAAATTTCCTATTAAACAGTGATTCACTTGTAAATTAAGCAAGTACTTTATTTTGACTTACTCTTCCTGAGAACTTGAATTAAAAAAAGATGATTAAAAGAATCAGATATTACAACAGCTAAATTGCATTGAATGCATGTTAGAACAGTGGTCCTGAAACACAAGGGTGGTTAGCGGACTGCTTGATACCAGGCTGCAGAGAAAAACAAATAATTTAAAAAATTAAAAAAAATGTTCACTCTTGCTGTGCCTGACTATCTGCCTGTAGTGTCTACCACAAACAATTAAACATGGCGCAGAGACCCTTGGCCTCTGCTCCAAGTCGCCTGCTGGAGCAAACAACCCCTGGGGTACTTCAGCACATGTGGTCAGTGCAGAGATGCTTGAGGAGAGGGAAGAACAGCTATACCTCATGGGTAAGGTTTTCTTTTTCTACACACACAAAATTTTTGCTGATGTATTCCATTCGGAAATTGTTGAGCATGATCTTTAGCTGTGATTTTAATAACAGACATTATTGTAGTGCCTATATCTCCATGTAAACAAGGAAGTAAGGATGTGAAAGCAAGATGCAGGGACAAATTTGATTGGTTAGGCTGATAATGTGGGCATTCTCAGGGACAAATTTGATTGGCGAAATTCATGGAAAGTGGTGACGATTGGCAAAAATTAAGGGAATGTTGTGGTGATTGAACAAAGTTACAAGGTCACACAGAAATCACAGGGATTGGTTGAATTAATGTGATTGCAACATTGCAAAATCCTTGAGGGACTGAAAGTAAAGACAAACCTGCAAATGAAAATCTACAGATGTTGGTGTACTGCAGCTATCTGCGAGTTCTCATGTAGTAATTTGCTGTAATTTCCCAGTTTGGGATCAATAAAGTACATCCATCTATCTAACTTCATCTAGAATGAGCGACGGCTTCTCACCTGTGTGGATTTGGATGTGTTTTTTCAAAGAACAACATTGCTTAAAACTTTGACAACACACTTCACAAGAAAATGGTTTCTCATCTGTGTGACTTCGCATGTGTTTTTTCAAAGAACCACGTGCATTAAACTTCTGCCCACATGTTCCACAAGAATAGGGCTTCTCACCTGTATGAATTCTCATGTGAGTTTTCAAAGAAACACATTGAGTAAAACTTTGCCCACATATTTTACAAGAATACGGCTTTTCACCTGTGTGAATTCTCATGTGAACTTTCCAAGAAACATGATGAGCAAATCTTTGCCCACAGGCTCCGCAAGAATATGGTTTCTCACCAGTGTGAATTCTCATATGACTTTTCAAATGACCATGTACAGTGAAACTTTTCCCACAGGTTTCACAAGAATAAGGTTTTTCACCAGTGTGAATTCTAATGTGAGCTTTCAAATGACAACTTCGACTGAAACTCTGACCACATGTTTCACAAGAATATGGCTTCTCACCAGTGTGGCTTCTCATGTGTTGTTTCAAAGAATAATTTAAATTGAAACTTTTCCCACATATTTCACAACAATATGGCTTTTCACCTGTGTGTCTTATCAGGTGATTTTTCAAACTACAATGATACTTAAAACTTTGCCCACATGTTTCACAGCAAAATGGCTTCTTACCAGTGTGAACTCTCATCATGTGTTGTTTCAAATATTCACGTTGATTAAAACTTTGTCCACATGTTTCACAAGAAAACGGCTTCTCACCAGTGTGAATTCTCATGTGAGTTTTCAAAGACTTATGTCGATTAAAATTTTGCCCACATGTTTCACAAGAATAGGGCTTTTCACCTGTGTGACTTCTCGTGTGTATTTTCAAAGAACCGCTTGAAGTGAAACTTTTCCCACATGTTTCACAGCAATATGGCTTCTCGCCTGTGTGGCTTCTCATGTGTTTTTTCAAAGATCCACATGCATTAAACTTCTTCCCACATGTTCCACAAGAATATGGCTTCTCACCTGTATGAATTCTCATGTGAGTTTTCAAATGACTACGTTCAGTGAACCTCTTCCCACATGTTTCACAACAATATGGCCTCTCACCTGTATGAATTCTCATGTGTGTTTTCAAAGAAATATGTCGATTGAATCTTCTCCCACATGTTCCACAACAATATGGCTTCTCACCTGTGTGACGTCTTTCATGAATTAATAAATCACTCCTTTGCCCAAATTTTTTCCCACACATGTTACAAACATGTGACTTATCCACAGTGTGATGTATCTTTTTTTGGGACTCATTCTTAAAGTCTTTGTCATTACCAGAACATTTTACAGACTTTTCTCCTGTGTCAGTATCACACTGATTCTCTGACATGGAGGAGTTGTCTACATTGCTACGGTCACTTCTGTTTCTGTGAAGTCTGTTCTTTGACTTTGTCCCTTCATGTTTACTTGATCCTGGGTTTACATTCTTACCTACTCCCTGGTCTTGGCTCCCAATGTCAGGAGAGTTGTGAGAAAGGAGCTGTTCACTGTTTGGTTCAGATTCATTATTGCCATTGTCCTCATCAGTAGAAGTTACCATGAAGGTATCAGCCTCTTGTTTCTGACCAAAGTGTTCTTCCTTCTGACTGGTACAGCATTCTTCCTCTTTAACCTGTGCAGCATCTTGTTCCTCCTGGTCCAGAGTGGAGCTTCTCTCTTGGTTACAGAGTGGCTGGACGGTGACAACTTCCTCCGCCTTACAGTCCTGTAGCGGTGGAGGATCTTAAGGAACAAAGAGACAAGAAAAATTCTAGTAATAGAAAAAAAATAACACGAAGAATAAATGCATTAACTGGACAAAAAAGTCATCATTTGGTAATAAGTAGTTCTTTTTCTTATATTTTAAATGGAAGTCAGTTTGTGAGAGTGGTTGCTATTTTGACAAAGTCAGAAATTTATGTGGGATCCTCAAAGATCCATTCTAGTCCAGTGGCAGAATGAAATATTTGGCCTAACCTTGCAGCAAGCTATAACAACTGTTTTAATGCTTTTCCTAGTAGATGAGGACCAGCTAATGACAAAACAACTGTGTACAAAGCTAGCACCCATAGAGAATTTTTCTTATTGGGGAAACTCTAAAGTGGCTGCTCAAGTGTCTTATAACAACCACTTTTACCTGTAACTTTTGGTGCTACTTAATATAGAGGTGTGATACTGGTGGCAAAATATTGCTGTTGGAGGTAAGAAATTCAATAAAATGTATTTATCAAATATAGCCATAGTCATCATTTCCAAACACATTTGAATATTCCGGGACAACATTTTCAATGATCATTGGTTAAAAAGCACAACATCCTAACAGAATTTCCATTTACCTTTTTATTTCACATTGACTGCTTGGTAGGTTTTTTTTTGTTGTTGTTGTTTTTCTCAGGTATTTTAGTAATGTGCATCATTACAGTGAGTTAGTGGGTAGCAAAACAATAATGCCTCAATTTTCTTTGAAATGACCATGGTTCAAATACATATTTTTTTTAACATTCTGGATACAGAATCAACTCAATACCTGTTTTTTTTTTTTTGTTTTTTTTTAACTGTAGAGGTAGTGGGTTTTGAATATGTGAAGAGACCACAAACTGCTAGTCTAAGTAGAGGTGATAATTTGCACAGCTATCTCAAGATCCAGATGCAATTAAAGGAAAACTACTTTAAAAGGACAAGGTATGAAAACATTAGATATTTCACGAAAACTTAAGCGTGATCATCATACTATGAAGAAATGTGTGGCTAATTCAGAGCAGATGGGTTCATGCAGATAGTGGAATAATGAGGAAGGTTTCTGCCAGACAAATTCATCGGATTAAGAAAACAGCTGCTAAAATGCCATTACAAAGCAGCAAACAGGTATTTAAAGCTTCTGGTGCCTATGGAGTTCCACAAACCTCAAGGTGTAGAATCCTCCAGAGGCTTGCAGTTGTGCATAAACCTACTATCTGGCCACCCCTAACCAATGCTCACAAGCAGAAATGGTTGCAGTGGGCCCAGAAATACATGAAGACTAATTTTCACACAGTCTTGTTTCCTGAGGAGTGCTGTGCAATCCTGGATGGCCCAGATGGATGGAGTAGTGGATGGTTGGTGGATGGCCACCATGTCCCAACAAGGCTGCAAGGTCAGCAAGGCAGTGGCAGAGTCGTGTTTTGGGCTGGGATCATGGGGAGAGAGCTGGTAGGCCCCTTTAGGGTCCCTGAACCTGTGAAAATGACCTCGGCAAAGTATACAGAGTTTCTGACTGACTACTTTCTTCCATGGTACAAAAAGAAGAACCATGCCTTCCATAGCAAAATTATCTTCATGCATGACAATGCACCATCTCATGCTGCAAAGAATACCTCTGTGTCATTGGCTACTATGGGCATAAAAGGACAGAAACTCAGTGTGACCCCCAGACTCCTCTGACCTCAACCCTATTGAGAACCTTTGGAGCATCCTCAAGCAAGATCTATGAGGGTGGGAGGCAGTTCACATCAAAACAGCAGCTGTGGAAAGCTATTCTGACATCTTGCAAAAAAATTCAAGCAGAAACTCCCCCAAAACTCACAAGTTTAATGGATGTAAGAATTGTGAAGGTTATATCAAAGAAGGGTAAATATGACCTCCTAATGCTGCAAATTCAACAAATGACCATTTTCAGTTCTTTACAACTAATAAAATGTTTTGAAACTCTGTTGTGCATAATAATTTGGAACAGTGCATTTTGAGTTTTTTATTTTTGCAACAACAACAAAAAAATAGTTATCATTGGGAGGTTTGTTCAATAAAATTTGAATTATGCTCTAATGGTTGATGACTTGAAAATTATACTGACTGTCATTTGCATCGACTATTTAGGAAAACCAGAGACAAATATCATTTGCATAATAATTTGGAATGTGGTGTAGTAGCAGAGGAAGAAAACAGACGGGCAGAAAGACGGACATTTGTTCACCCAGTATTGGCAGACTGCTCAGTACTTTGCTCTGGCGGCAATTTCCAGGCGCACGCGCAGTACTGTCCCATTGACTGTAAAGAAAAGCTACTTTTGTCTTTATTTGAAAAACAAAGTGTTATTTCAAAATTCTGGCAAGTTGAAAGCCGAGAATATATGGTGATACAATGATACAAGCCTTTAGTTCCACTTTAATTTTGACCGGGCAAGCTGAAACAGAGAGGCGGACTGACAGACAGACAGACAGATGCACACACAGAGCCACACACAGACGCAACTGAACAGAACTGATGACCGTATGCCTCTCAGTTTCACCGAGGCATAATGAAAAGGTTATAGGAAATGTAAAAGATTCCTACAGTGTGAAAGCACCTATTGAGGGAACTCAAGGTTAATGACTGATAACGAGAGATTTCTTGAATTATATATAGAGTGATTATTTTATTTTAGAACAGTTTCTCAAAGACACAGCCTAAACATCACAAAGCTATGAGGAAAACGTCACAAAGCTATGAGGAAAACATCACAAAGCTATGAGGAAGATATAGAGTGAAGTATGTGGCAGTAATGCACCTGTACTTGGATTTGAAGATCCACAAGGGAGTGATGACCTGAAGAATATAGAATGGGACCAGATAGAGTGTTATAGACATCATGTAGACATGGAAATCTCACTGTTTGGAGAAGAAGAAGATTGTTCAGAATGCCTTATAAGAACTCTTTATACAAAAATATCGAGTGAAGACGAAGAAGAGATTGCCAACCGAGAAGAATTCTGACTTTTGATACATAGAGTGATGTTGACTGAGTGAAGTACATGGCAGCAAGAACTACAGCTCCTGACCAGATAGAGTGATGATGCAGAGTGAAGTACGTGGCGGTAATGCACCTGTAAGCTGGTTGCCAACCGCCAATCAAATCTAAAAGAAGAAGAAGAAGGACTGATAACACTGAGAGAGAGTTTCTGAGTTTTAAAAAATGCCTTTATTGCACAATTCAAAAAAAGTAAGAGCACCAATATCATTCCACCAAGTGTCTCGCATTGGAAAAGTGCGAACATAAGTCATCCCCCTCCCCCACACAACACAAAGTATTCCCTGCAGTCCACCTATTCCACATTGCCAGTAGCAGTAGCCCGAGTCTTCCTTGTAGTCCGTGCAAAGACGAGGCACAGGCCTCCAGTTCTTAAGCAAGGCCAAGTCCCCTTCCTCCGGCAGCAGAGATAGCGCTGCGCGCCCGCAGCCAGTTCCGTTGTACGTCCCAGAGACATTTTCCTCATCTCAGAAGGATTGCGGTAAAGATCCAGTTCTGTGACAGTCAATTACAGTCAATTAGAAACGTCATAAAAGTGTGATCGAACAATATCCCAAAAATGCGTAAAACAGGCAGAGGAACAACCGCCATTTATTCCTCCTGTCGGGCGCGCTTGACCCCTGTTCCCCCTGCTGCTTTACGCAGGGCTGTCAGGTGTTTTTTGAGGCGAAAACGTTTCCTTTCATCCAGGAGGTCAAGACCAACCTGCCTTCTTAGCACATTAACAGACTTAATGAATTTATCAGTGTCACTGAAGTAGTCAACGACTTTAATGGCCTTGTTATAGGTTTCATCCAGAAAAGCATTTATTTCTTCCAGTGAATACAAACTTGTGTTTGTACTGCATTTTGCCTCAATAGACTCAGTAATAGCCACAGTGTCGGGATCAGATTCCATTTCCTCGTCAGCACAACTCAGCTGAGTGTTTGGTTCATCTGGCCCAGTGGATTCATCATGGGCCACATTTTCCTGGACGCCACCCACAGCAGCTGACTGTCGCTGTTCCGTCCCCTGCTCTGAAATGGTAGCAGCCTCCGGAAGCACAGCTGCTGATGTCACACAGCGAGATTCTGACGCACCATCAGTGACAGTTTGGGCGCCATCACCAGCGACGCTCCCAGCCGTAAGCTGGGCTGCGGGCACCACAGCCAGGCTGTCCACAGACACAGCGGCAGGCTCCGGAGCAGGACTAGTGGAAGCCCCCGCAACGTCGTCCGTAATAGCGGCAGGAGCGGAGGCCACACCGGCGGCCTCAGCTGCAGCGGAAGGCCCCGCCACGCCGTCCGCAGCAGCGGCGTGAGCGGAGGGCGTGCCGCCGGCACCAGCCGCGGCCCCATCAGAGCCCCCTGCCCGCTGCCTGTGCGGACAAGTGAACCGTTTATGGCCCACGTCTCCACATTCAAAACACTTCATCTGTCCTGAGCTCGCATACACCATATAGGAGCCGTCCTCGTGTTTGACCCGGAAGGACACTTCCAGAGTCGCAGTTGGCGAGTCCAAAAACATGAACACCTGTCGCCTGAGTGACTTCACATGTTTTAACTTGGTCTCCTTGCATCCCAAAGTTAGAGTTCTAAACGGGCCTGCAAACTTCCCAAATCTGCGGCGCTCCGTCGCCAACTGCTCGTCAGTGATGAAAGGTGGAACACCTGAGACGGTGATACGCGTTAATGGGACAGGTAAGGGGAACACCTGTACATACGTTTCCCCGTAACAACACCGCTTCCAATCAGGGTGTGGACATCCACTTCAGCAGCCAGAAACACAACTACAGCTCTATTCATTCGGGACGCAAAGCAGATCGCATCATGGCCCACCTGCTCGGCCACAGCCAGAAGGACCTCCTCCACAGTAACAGTGCTGTCCGGGGGAACGATCCGCACCCCCTGGTGGATAGACAGAGGTGGCATTCCCAAGGTCGCCATCCTCCACCCAAAAAAACAAAAACCGAAAATGCGGCCAGTAGTAGAAAATCGAAAAAAAAGTCCAAACAAACCACGGAGTTCCCTATTTCCGCCCTCCTCCTTCGGCCACCGAGAGAGAGAGAGAGAGAGAGAGAGAGAGAGAGAGAGAGACTTTTTGACTTTGAAAAAAAAGGCTTTATTGCACATTTCAAAATTGCAGAAAGACCAATATCAGGTGTCCAAGTGTGTCACATCTCAAAAGTGCAAACATAACTCATCCCCCTGACCCACCGAACACAAAACATTCCCTACAGCCCATCTATTGATGAACGCCTCCAGATTGTCTACCATTTGATAGTAAGAGAACTCTACCCGGAGTCTGACTGTCAACAAGACCCTGAAAGCGGACACAGGATCCACATTGCCAGCATTGCTTGCCCGATTTTTCCTCGTCAGCCAGATGGCAAGCTTAGCAGTCCCAGATAGGAAGTTCATCAAAGTGTGGGCAGCCTTCCTTGCCACTTTGTACTTCGGACCATAAATGAACAGACCAAAAGAGAATCGTTCACCCAAAGCCCGAAACCACTCGCGCAAAATGTCAAAAAGTCCAGATAAACGAGAGAGAGAGAGAGAGAGAGAGAAAGAGAGAGAGAGACTTTGACTTTTAAAATAAGCTTTTATTGCACTGAGAGAGAGACCTTTGACCTTTTAAAATAAGCCTTTATTGCACACTTCAAAAAAAAGGAAGCACACCAACATCATTCCACCAAGTGTGTCACATTGGAAAAAGTGCAAACTGAAATGCCGCCCCCCACACACACACCACACAGAGCATTCCTTGCAGCCCACCTAGTCAAAGATGCAGTTCTGTGACAGTCAATTACAGTCAATTAAATGTCATATACAAGTCTGTTCAAACAATATCCCAAAAATGTGTGAAACAGGCAGAGGAACGACCGCCTTTCATTCCTCCTGTCGGGCGCGCTTGACCGGCGTTCCCCCTGCTGCTTTACGCAGGGCTGTCAGGTGTTTCTTGAGGCGATAACGTTTCCTTTCATCCAGGAAGTCAAGACCAACCTGCCTTCTTAGCACATCCACAGACTTAATGAATTTATCAGTGTCACTGAAGTAGTCGGCGACCCTAATGAGAGAGAGAGAGAGCGCCCTAGAAACAAGCTTGTTACCTCTATTGGCCCACTCAGTCCTGCAAACTATCCTCCAGGAATTCTGAGCAACATAGTTACTGAACAGACACGATCACCTTCATTGGTCAATGTTTTGTTTTTTTTTTTTTTGTTACTTATTTGTACCCGTAGGTAGACTTGGTTTGCAGTCTGGTGACAAGCCACCGGCTGCTGGTCGCTGCGTGCGCGAGCGCCCTAAACCTACATGTTTTTGGTGTGCGGGAGGAAACCGGAGAAATCCCGGAGTAAACCCGCGCAACACGGGGAGAACATGCAAACTCCACACAGCTCACTGTTGGTCGGGGGCTGGGATCGAACCCACGATCTCATGATCCCCGCGATCCCCCGGCCGAGGGTAAAACTGTGCTGCCACAGTGCTAAACCACTGCGCCACCGTGCAGCCCAAGTTGTTGACAACTCTGTTAAGTTGGGAGAGCAGCTCAGGAGGAGTTATGAGGATGGATGGCCTCAGAGCTTTCACAAACCTCTTACAAAGCCTACTGTTAGCATGTATGTTACAAGTAAGAGGGTCAAATGATGTCCTCTCTCAGTGCACAGCTTTCATAGCATCATGCAATGGATTTCACAGTAATAACATCTCTCTGCTACAGTGTTTGGATAAACAAGATGGCCAATGTCAAACTTAACTCTGCACCAGAATTAAATGTGTTACCACTGACAAAGGAAGTCTTCAAAAAGCATGTGTACAGAGCTCACCTATAGTCTACCATATGCATATGTGCACTCAATCATGATCCTCCCAACTTCATTCCTGTTCATTTTGGGTGGACCATAAATCCAGACTCTGACAAACTTGAACCTGTAGTATTGCCTGCTGCCATCTCACCTGCTCCTTTATCTGTTCCAAAAGTGATAAACTGTGGCTTATCATCTTTCCAACTTTGTTCAAGTGCACTCTGTAGCTGTTCAACTGCACAAATCTTCTGCTCTGACTTCTGCTTATGACTGCAGAAACCTATAAACTATTACCTCTGTCCGGGCAGAAGATGATGAATAAACTGCTGAAAGCAGTGATGTTGATGGAATGCTATGTTATGGGCACTTTGGCATTGACGATGACAACCAAGAAGACTAGTTTGTCAAAAATTAGAAATTTGGTCAATCGGACTGGTTCCAAGTACATTCATTGACATGTTTTAGGGTGGTGCGGTGGAGCAGTGGTTAGCACTGTAGCAGCACAGCAACTCGCCCTTGGCCATGGGATCCCGGGTTCGATCCCAGCCCCTGACCAACAGTGATCTGTGTGGAGTTTGCATGTTCTCCCTATGTCTACGTAGATTTACTCTGGGATTTCTCCGGTTTCCTCCCACAGGCCAAAAACATGCAGGTTAGGTTAACTGGAGACTCTAAAGTGGCCCTAGGTGTAAATGTGTATGTGAATAGTGAAGGGATAGTGCCGTACTGTGGCTGCTTCATCCATCCAGGTGGATGCCCTGAATTTCCCCTCTGGGGATCAATAAAATCCACAAAATTTAAAAAAATAATAATAATAATATTTTGCTTAGCTAATATCTGTATTGTAATGTTGTCATTCAAAAAAAAAAAACTGCATCTTTTGTTCAAGTAATACATCAGATGATGTGCTATGGGTAGGCTTTGTATATGATCTTCAAATACAAGAAAAATGTATTGGTTGAACTGATACAGAAACAAACTAAAACAGTATGACATCCAGCCTTTATTTCACTGGTAACCTAGTTTTGAAATGTTATTTAATCTATCTCCAATATTTAAAATTTAGTTGAAAACCTTCATTTGACTATTTAAAGAATCTCATTACATTCGTTTACCGTGAAAATCTATATTTTGCCACAAATATGAGCTCTCTCTGTCAATTATAACAAAAGTTACAAGTGAAAATGTTGTTCTTAAAGATGCGTGAGGGACCATCTTGGATTTTCTTCGATAAAAAATGTTGCCCAAGGGTCAGAGCTTTACACCCAGTTGTTTTGTCATTAGTGGGTCCTATATTACTAAGAAATGCAATAAAACATTTGTTATATGTCAAAACATAGTTTTGAGAATTTCTACCGGACTGTTCTTGGACTTTTATTATTCCTTGTGTATGTGAATGATTTGTCAAGCGTTTCTAATATTTTCATGCCAATAATGTTGGCAGAAGACTACTACTATGCACTCGCATTCAAATTTTGACTGATTAATAATGAATGCTGATCTTGGTTTAGCTGTACTAGTGCATGCCCGAAGAACCAAGAATTCCTTTCTGAAACGGGTATTCCAATCAGGCTTTACAGGCCCAAATGTAGGCTGTGTTTAAAAGTGGAATACAGAGGTGTAGCCTATATGTAGGCAATCACATGCTAGACTTTGACAAATATAAAAGGGACTAAATGGCACTAAGATTTATTTGACTGTGTGAATATTAATTACAGAATACCTAATGACTGAAAATGAATGGGACATCCAATATTAGCGACTGTTTCAGATCCCTTGTTTATTTGTTTGTCAGATCCCTTATTTGTCTGATCCTTTAAGATAAGATAAGATAAGATAAGCCTTTATTAGTCCCACAACGGGGAAATTCCAGGATTGCAACAGCACAGGGATAGCAACACTCAGAGCAACAATCAGAAGGCAAGAAAAAAACAAGCAAGCAAGAGCAGCTAATAAACATATGTACGTATTACTATAAAATATATATATATACACACACACACAGACACACAGTGCAGAGCATTGTAGCTGGATGGAATAAATATATGAATATATGAACACACAGTGCAGAGCATTGTAGCTAGATGGAATAAATATGTAAATATATAAACACCCACAGTACGGAGCATTGCAGCTAGGTGGAATAAATATGCAAGTATATAAACACACACAGTGCGGAGCAATGTAGCTAGATGGAATAATATGTAGATATATAAATATATAAACACCCACAGTACGGAGCATTGTAGCTAGATGGAATAAATATGCAAATATATAAACACACACAGTGCAGAGCATTGTTGCTAGATGGAATGAAACAGCATAACCGTCTACTTAGTTATCCTACATGGTATGATTATGTGCCCATACATATTCTCACCCTCCATAGCGACCGGTATGTTCCTAGTTGTATGCCGGAGAGGACCATTGTGTAAGTCTATTGCATCTTTTGCATTCAAAAAACTATTAGTTTGTTACGTCTTTTTGCTATCTCTGCGAGCAGCCCTGCTTAGGTTGTACAGTCTGACAGCCGTTGGTAGGAAGGACCTACGAAACCTCTCGGTTGTGCACCTGGGATGATGTAGTCTGCTGCTAAATGAGCTCCTCAGTGCATTCAGTATGTCCTGCATAGGGTGGAACTCGGACTCCAGCAGAGATGACAGTTTAGCCACCGTCCTTCTCTCTCCTATCTCCTCCATCGGATCAAGGCGCTGCCCCAGGACAGAGCTAGCTTTCTTAATCAGTTTGTTCAGTCTCTTCCTATCGGCTGCAGTAATGCCACTGCCCCAGCAGACCACTCCAAAAGTGATGGCTGATGCCACCACCGTGTCATAGAATGACTTCAGCAGCGCCCCTTGTACACCAAAAGACCTGAGTCTCCTCAGCAGGAACAGCCTGCGCTGTCCCTTCTTGTAGAGTGCATCAGTATTGTGTGACCAGTCTAGTTTATTGTTCAGATGAATACCCAGGTACTTATAGGATGTCACCATCTCGATGTCTGTTCCCTGTATATTTACTGGTACTGTGAGGGGCTGCCCATGCCTGCGGCAGTCCACCACCAGCTCCTTAGTTTTCCTCGCGTTGATCTGGAGGCAGTTCCGATGGCACCAGTCCACGAAGTCCTGGATAAGCCCTCTGTACTCAGCTTCATCTCCATTGGAGATGAGGCCAACGATCGCAGAGTCATCAGAGAACTTCTGTAGATGGCAGTGTGTTGTGTTGTGTGAGAAGTCCGCAGTATAAAGAGTGAACAGGAAGGGAGCCAGCACCGTTCCCTGGGGGGCCCCCGTGCTACTGATGATCGTGTCGGACACACAGTCCCGGGTTCTCACAAACTGAGGCCGGTTCGTGAGGTAGTCCAGGATCCATGATGACAGGTGCTGGTCCACCCCTGCGCGCAGCAGCTTGTCCTTCAGGATCATCGGTTGGATGGTGTTGAAAGCACTGGAGAAGTCAAAGAACATGATCCTCACCATATTCCCGGGCTTCTCCAGGTGGGACAGAGAACGGTGAAGGAGGAAGATCACCGCATCCTCCACCCCAATGCCATGCTGGTAGGCGAACTGGAGTGGATCCATCGCTGGTTCCACCAGGGGGCGGAGGTGAGCAAGGAGCAGTCTCTCCAGGGTCTTCATCAAGTGGGACGTCAAGGCCACCGGTCTGTAGCTGTTCAGGTCTTTGGGGTGGGAAGTTTTTGGTACAGGTACCACACAAGATGTTTTCCACAGCTGTGGTACCCTCCCCAGTTTCAGGCTCATGTTGAAGATATACGTCACAATCCCACACAGCTGGTCTGCACAGGACTTGAGGAGCTTTGCGCTGATGCCGTCCGGTCCCGGCGCCTTCCTCACCTTGATCTTCCTCAGCTCCGTCCTCACCTGGGTCCTGGTCAGGGTCAGGATGGGGGGCTGTGTGTTGGGAGTGGGGGGGTGTTGGTAGAGTGGGGAGTGGGCAGCAGGACTTGATTTCTTTAGAGGCAGCAGTGGTTGTTGTGCAGTCAGGGGGGAGGGCGGTTGGTCAAATCTATTGAAAAACAGATTCAGGTTGTTCGCCCACTCCCTGCCCCCTGTGGCCTGGGGGGAGGTATTCTGGAGCCCCGAGATGGTTTTGAGGTTTCTCCAGACCCCGCTGATGTCGCTCTGTTGCAGCTTGTCCTCCATCTTCTTCCTGAAGCTGTCCTTGCCTTCTCTGATCTTTCTCCTCAGCTCCCTCTGTACGGACTTCAGCATCTCCCTGTTCCCCGACCTGAAGATCCTCTTCTTCTCTCTCAGAAGTGTTTTTATCTCAGGGTTGATCCAGGGTTTGTTGTTTGAGTGACGCCGTATGGTCTTGGTGGGAACGGATTTGTCCACACAGAAGCTGAGGTAGCCCGTGAAGGTGTGAATGAGGCCATCGATGTCCTCACCATGTGGATCGCAGAGCTGCTTCCAGGCGGTGGCTTCAAAACAGCCCTTTAGGGTGTCCATTGTCTCCTCAGACCATAACTCCACAGTGTGCATGGCCGGAGGTTGTCTGTGCACTAGGGGTTTGTACACCGGCCGGAGATGAACCAAGTTGTGATCCGATCTCCCGAGTGGGGGTAGTTGTGATGAGGTGTACGCCTCCTTAGTGTTTGCGTAGAATAAATCCAGTGTTTTATTGTCTCTAGTGTGGCATGTGACATACTGGGTGAACGTGGGTAGAATGGGAGACAGTGAAACATGGTTGAAATCGCCTGAGATGAGGAGAAGAGCATCTGGGTGTTCTGTCTGCAGCCTGCTGGTTACTGAATGGATGACGTCACGTGCTGTCCCAGCGTTCGCCGTCGGATTTGCATAAACAACAATGCAGATCACGTGTGAGTGTTCTCTCGGGAGATATGTAGGCCTCATGCTAACAGCTAGCAACTCAATGTCTTTGCTGCAGTGTCGTTGTTTAACAGTGATATGTCCCGGTCTGCACCAGTTGTTGTTAACATACATGATCACTCCACCGCCCCTAGCCTTGCCACTGTCTGGTGTTCGGTCAGCTCGTATCATGTGAAAACCCTCCAGCTCAATGTTAGCATCTGCTGCTAGTTCAGTTAGCCACGTCTCAGTAAACAAAAGGAGAGAGCACTCCCGGTATGTGCTATCATAACGGGAGATAGCCGCTAGCTCATCTAACTTTCCCAGTATCGACCGTACATTTCCCATGACAACAGATGGAAGGGAGGGTCTGTACCTTATATTTTTTGTCCTCCGCCTTACTCCAGCCCGGCAGCCGCGGCGTTTTCGCCTCAGTTCACTCGGTATGTCGAGTTTTTCCAATGGGACCGGGTGGCGGTTGAATGCTAGCAGCTGTTCTCTGCTGTATCGTATCCTGCTATAGACAGTGGCTCCGTCCACCGGCTCAGGAGACATTTAGGACGATCTGTGTGTCCGTGATATAAGTGGGGTGAAAAAAAAAGACGGATCAAAAGAGAGAGGAAGGGAAAAAGACTCGGAATCGAGCCGCTGTTGCAAAAGGCAGCCGACTCGTGTGGCGCCGAGAGAAAAAAAAAAAAAAAAAAAAAAAAAAAAATCACTTATATTCTTCACTTTATTTTATCACTTATATAAGTGATAAAAATTATCACTTATATTCATAATACTGTATCTTGCACTTTGGGGAATGGGAGTTGTTCAGTCATCATTGTAATTATTTTAGTTTATATCACTGTTCAGTGATGGAGTTCAGTGGAATATTGAATTTCTTCTGTGTATCATCAATAAACTCATGCAGTGCTATAACAGGACATGTTTACAAATATTTGAGGCCCATTGTAGTGCATCATTTTATATTTTAGCAATATTTTGTTATTAAAAGTTTTTTTAAAACTGTAATCAACCGAATTAACTACAAAACACCCAACATCAATAAAGTACATCTATATTACTATTCACAGCAGAAGGACCCGTTTGACTGCAACCATTCCATCAGTGTTGCCCATTTGTCAGTAAATATTTAACTAAAAATTATTTATTTCATTATTTGGGTGTTTTTGTGTCCTGCATTTGGTTGTTAAGTCATTCCAGCCATTCCACTCCACAATCATGGTGGTATTAAGTTTTTAATTTTTAGATACTCGCATGGGAGGGGGGACTCACAGTCCTGCAAAGTACAGTGGTACCACACAGGGGAAGCAGAAGCAGGTACTCCCGTCTACTACTGACTGGGCAGGCTGGGCGTTCCTCCCCACGAAGGACTGTGGTCTGCCCGGTTAGGCTGCTGCTGCTTCTCCCGGCATGTTCTGTGTTGATACACCGGTATTCCTTGTCAGACTCGGGTCCCCACTGACGCTCCACCCAGTCTGCTCGCACACCTCATGTTCTCCACATATGCCGAATTATCCTTTAGACCTATGCAATCACGGCAACTTCAGTATTATCTTTATCTAGTCAAATTTGTCATTTTTCACTTCCTTGTTTTGTCCAGGGAACACTGTGGTGACTGACAGGTTTGCGGCACCACGGGTCCCCGGCAGCACCCCCCCCCGGCACCTTGTGTTCTCTATGCCAAGCCCCCCCCCCCCCCCATGTTCTCTATGCCGAATATATCCATTAGACCTACGCAATCACAGCAACTTTATGGTATATATTTTGACTGAGCGGCTCCATACTCGTTGATGCACACCTCAGCAGCAAAGCACTTCTAAAATCTTTGTTTGCAAAGCGTTGTGGTGACTGACAGGTCGTGATGCTGTGTTATCCAATCAGCATGGTTGTGATGCGGTGTATTCTCCAGTGAGCACTGAGTCAATCCGAAGCCCTGCCCACACTTCTTTTAGCCAGGGGGGTGAAGACATAGAGCGGTCACACAGTGG
This sequence comes from Pholidichthys leucotaenia, assembly GCA_020510985.1. Classification (NCBI taxonomy): domain Eukaryota; kingdom Metazoa; phylum Chordata; class Actinopteri; order Cichliformes; family Pholidichthyidae; genus Pholidichthys; species Pholidichthys leucotaenia. Next base: position 161,966,537 of record CM035843.1, on the reverse strand, counting down.
TGGCTAAACTTTTATTGATAAAAATTACATATTTTGACTGAGTGACTCCATATGATGCACACCCTCGTAGCTTTAGCAAAGCACGTTTAAAATCTTAGGTCAGTGTGATGAACGGTTTGAGAGATATGAGGAACACACACACACACACACACACACACACACACACACACACACACACACACACACACACACACACACACACACACACACACACACACACACACACACACACACACACACACACACACACGGTGGCTGCACGGTGGCGCAGTGGTTTAGCACTGTGGCAGCACAGTTTTACCCTCGGCCGGGGGATCGCGGGGATCATGAGATCGTGGATTCGATCCCAGCCCCCGACCAACAGTGAGCTGTGTGGAGTTTGCATGTTCTCCCCGTGTTGCGTGGGTTTACTCCGGGATTTCTCCGGTTTCCTCCCACATACCAAAAACATGTAGGTTTTAGGGCGCTCGCGCACGCAGCGACCAGCAGCCGGTGGCTTGTCACCAGACTGCAAACCAAATCTACCTACGGGTACAAATAAGTAACAAAAACAAAAAAAAAAAAACAAAAAAAAAAACAAAAAAAAAAACACAGAGACAGAGATCCCTTGAATTTATACAGACGTGGACAAAATTGTTGGTACCCCTCTGTTAATGAAAGAAAAACCCACAATGGTCACAGAAATAACTTGAATCTGACAAAAGTGGTACGGTAATAAATAAAAATTCTATGAAAATTAACCAATGAAAATCAGACAGTGCTTTTGAATTGTGGTTCAACAGAATTATTTTAAAAAACAAACTCATGAAACAGGCCTGGACAAAAATGATGGTACCCTTAACTTAATATTTTGTTGCACAACCTTTTGAGGCAATCACTGCAATCAAACGGTTTCTGTAACTGTCAGTGAGATTTCTGCACCTCTCAGCAGGTATTTTGGCCCACTCCTCATGAGCAAACTGCTCCAGTTGTCTCAGCTTTGAAGGGTGCCTTCTCCAAACGGCATGTTTCAGCTCCTTCCACAGATGTTCAATAGGATTTAGATCAGGACTCATAGAAGGCCACTTTAGAATAGTCCAATGTTTCGCTCTTAGCCATTCTTGGGTGTTTTTAGCTGTGTGTTTTGGGTCATTATCCTGTTGCAAGACCCATGATCTGCGACTGACACCAAGCTGTCTGACACTGGGCAGCACATTTCTCTCTAGAATACCTTGATTGCCTTGAGATTTCATTGTACCCTGCACAGATTCAAGACACCCTGTGCCAGATGCAGCAAAGCAGCCCCAGAACATAACAGAACCTCCTCTTTCACAGTAGGGACAGTGTTCTTTTCTTGGTATGCTTCATTTTTGCGTCTGTGAACATGAGCTGATGTGCCTTGCCAAAAAGTTCCAGTTTTGTCTAGTCTGTCCATAGGACATTCTCCCAGAAGCTTTGTGGCTTGTCAACATGCAGTTTGGCAAATTCCTGTCTGGCTTTTTTATGATTTGTTTTCAACAGTGGTGTCCTCCTTGGTCGTCTCCCATGAAGTCCACTTTGGCTCAAACAACGACGGATGGTGCGATCTGACACTGATGTACCTTGACCTTGGAGTTCACCATGAATGTGTTTAGAGGTTGTTCTGGGCTCTTTTGTTACCATTCGTATTATCCGTCTCTTCCATTTTTCATCAAGTTTCCCTCTGCGGCCACATCCAGGGAGGTTGGCTACAATCCCGTGTATCTTAAATTTCTGAATAATATGTGCAACTGTAGTCACAGGAACATCAAGCTGCTTGGAGATGGTCTTATAGCCTTTACCTTTAACATGATTGTCTATAATTTTCTTTCTAATCTCCTGAGACAACTCTCTCCTTTGCTTCCTCTGGTCCATGTTTAGTGTGGTACACACCATGTCAACAAACAGCACAGTGACTACGTGTCACCCGTTAAATAGGCCGACTGACTGATTACAAGTTTGTAGACACCTGTGATGTTAATTAGAGGACACATCTTGGTTGAACATGTGCCTATGGTCACATTATTTTCAATCTTTTCTAGGGGTACCATCATTTTTGTCCAGGCCTGTTTCATGAGTTTGTTTTTTAAAATAATTCTGTTGAACCACAATTCAAAAGCATTGTCTGATTTTCATTGGTTAATTTTCATAGAATTTTTATTTATTACCACTTTTGTCAGATGCAAGTTATTTCTGTGACCACTGTGGGTTTTTCTTTCATTAACAGAAAGGTACCAACAATTCTGTCCATGTCTGTAGATGGATAGATATACTACATGGTTTAAGTTAAATAAATGGTATATGAATACAAACCAAAAAAATCAAGTTTTATTATCTTTAGTGGTAAAAATCTTACTCCAAAGATTTATTTAAAATTGAAATTGAGTCCAGAGAAATACAGTTGAAACCAGAAGTTTACATGCACTGTATAAAAAGACAAGCAACTTCTTTTTCTCACTGTCTGACATTAAATCAGACTAGAACTTTTCCTGTTTTAGGTCAGTTAGGATTACCAAAATTATTTTAATTTCCTAAATAATTTTTACATTTGCTAAATATTTTTTCAGAGAATTTTTTATTACTTTCTTCAAAGTCAGAAGTTTCCATCCATTTGGTATTTGGTAGCATTGCCTCTAAACTGTATGACTTGGGTCAAACATTTTGGGTCTCCTTCCACAAGCTTCTCACAATAGTTTGCTGGAATTTTGGCCCATTCCTCTTGACAGAACTGGTGGAACTGAGTCAGGGTTGTAGGTCCTCCTTGCTCTCACACATCTTTTCAGCTCTGACCACAAATTTTCTATGGGATTGAGATCAGGGCTTTGTGATGGTCACTCCAAAACAATGATTTTGCTAACCTTAAGCCACTTTTTAACTAATTTGGTGGTATGCTGAGGGTCATTGCCCATTTAGAAGACCCATTTGTGCCCAAGCTTCAACTTTCTGGCTGATGTCTTGAGATGTTGCTTCAATATTTCCTCATGATGCCATCTATTTTGTGACGTACACCAGTCCCTCCTGCAGCAAAACACCCCCACAACATGATGTTGCCACCCCTGTACTTCACAGTTGGGATGGTGTTCTCAGGCTTGCAAGCTTCCCCATTTTTCCTCCAAATGTAACAATGGTCATTCTGGCCAAACCGTTCCATCTTTGTTTAATCACACCACAGGACATGTCTCCAGAAATTAAGGTCTGTGTCCCTGTGTGCATTTGCAAACTGTAATATGGCTTTTTATGTTGTTTTTGGAGCAATGGCTTCTCCCTCGCTGAGTGGCCTTTCAGCCCATGTTGGTACAGGTCTCGTTTCTCTGTGGATAATGACTCTCTTTTACTAGCTTCAGCTAGCATCTTCACAAGGTCTTTTGCTTTTGTTATGCAGTTAATATGCACATTTCACACCAAAACAAGTTCATCTCAGGGACACAGAACCTGTCTCCCTCCTGAGCAGGATGATGGCTGGACATCCCCATAGTATTTATTAGTTAATTCCCTTCCACAGCACGTGGGACTCCATATGGTGTATAGGGGCGGCGCTTATCTCCGTTTCTCTGACCCTAGGCCACACAGCTTCTGTAAATAGTGAAAGCTACAGTGGAGAGTCAGTCCTCTGGTAGCGCTGTGCATAACTTTCTTTTCCCATTTCTATTATGCTGAGCACCAAACTAGAAGGCGGAAAGTACCATTTTTATATGCTCTTTGGTATGACACGACTGGGATTTGAACCCCGGTTTCCCAAGTGTGGGGCAGATGCTCTACCAACTAGGCCACCACTCTGGTCATGGTGTTTATACTTGTGTATAATTGTTTGAACAGATGAACGTGGCACCTTCAGGCATCTGGAAATTGTATCCAGGGATGCCTGAAGACACCAGGGATTTGATTTTCCCACAATGCCACACAAGGAAGCAGTGTATTTGAGGTGTGCCTTAAAATATATCCACAGGTGTGCCTCCAATTAACACAAATGTTGTCAATTAACCTATCAGAAGCTTCCAAAGCCATGACATCATCATTTGGGCTTTCCCAAACTGTTTAAAGGTATACAGTGCATCCCGAAAGTATTCCCAGTGCTTCACTTTTTTCCACATTGTGTTATGTTACAGCCTCATTCCAAAAGGGATTAAATTCATTTTTTTCCTCAGAATTCTATACACAATACTCCATAATGACAAAGTAAAAAAAGTTTTAACATTTTTGCAAATTTATTAAAAATAAAAAACTAAGAAATCACATGTACATAAGTGTTCACAGCCGTTGCTCAATACTTTGCTGATGCACCTTTGGCAGCAATTACAGCCTCAAGTCTTTTTGAATATGATGACACAAGCTTGGCACACCTATCTTTGGGCAGTTTGGCCCATTCCTCTTTGTAGCACCTCTCAAGCTCCATCAGGTTGGATAGGAAGCATTGGTGCACAGCCATTTTCAGATCTCTCCAAAGATGTTCAGTTGGATTCAAGTCTAGGCTCTGGCTGGGCCACTCAAGGACATTCACAGAGTTGTCCTGAAGCCACTCCTTTGATATCTTGGCTGTGTGCTTAGGATCGTTGTCCTGTTGAGAGATGAACCGTCGCTCCAGTCTGAGGTCAAGAGCACTCTGGAGCAGGTTTTCATTCAGGATGTCTCTGTACATTGCTGCATTCATCTTTTCCTCTATCCTGTTCCTGCCACTGAAAAACATCCCCACAGCATGATGCTGCCACCACCATGCTTCACTGTAGGGATGGTATTGGCCTGGTGATGAGCAGTGCCTGGTTTTCTCCAAAAACTCTTTTGGCATTCACGCCAAAGAGTTCAATCTTTGTCTCATCAGACCTGAGAATTTTGTTTCTCATGGTCTGGGAGTCCTTCAGGTGCTTTCTGGCAAACTCCAGGTGGGCTGCCATATGCCTTTTACTAAGGAGTGACAACCGTCTGGCCACTCTACCATACAGGCCTGATTGGTGGATTGCTGCAGAGATGGTTGTCCTTCTGGAAGGTTCTCTTCTCTCCACAGAGGAATGCTGGAGCTCTGACAGAGTGACCATCGGGTTTTTGGTCACCTCCCTTAAGGCCATTCAATTCAATTCAATTTTCAATTCAACTTTATTTATATAGCGCCATATCACAACAAAAGTCATCTCATAGCACTTTCAAATGAAGGGGAAACCCCACAATTGCAAGACCCCAGCAATCAAGCGATCTCCTATGAGCAAGCACTAGGCGATGGTGGGGAGGAAAAACTCCCTTTTAACAGGAAGAAACCTCTAGCAGAACCAGGCTCAGGGAGGGGCAGTCATCAGCTGCGACTGGCTGAGGGGTGAGGGGATAGAGAAGATGAAAAGAACAGACATAAGAGAGTAAACATTAACAGAGAAAAGCCGAGTACATTATTGGAGGTCACCCGGCAGTCTAAATCTCATAACAGCAAAACAAAGGGAGGGTTAAGAGACACAAGATCATTCCTAAATTGTAGGCTATATTGAAGAGGAAGGTTTTTACCCTATTCTTAAAAACAGAGATGGAGTCTGACTCCTGAACCCAAGTTGGTAACTGGTTCCACAGGAAAGGAGCTTGATAGCAGAAGGCTCTGCCTCCCATTGTACTTTTGAAGATTCTAGGTATTACAAGTAATCCAGCATTTTGGGAGCATATTGCTCCGTTAGGATGATAGGGTAATAGCAGATCTTTTATATAAGAGGGGGCCTGATTATTGAGAGCTTTGTAAGTGAGAAGAAGGATCCATCCATCCATCTTCTACCACTTTTCTGGAGGTCCGGGTCGCGGAGGCAGCAGTTCAAGCAGAGAAGCCCAGACTTCCCTCTCACCAGCCACCTGCTCCAGCTCTACAGAGAGGATACCAAGGCGTTCCCAGACCAGCTGGGAGACATAGTCTCTCCACCGAGTCCTGGGTCTGCCCCGGAGTCACCTTATTGTGGTGGGGGGGTTTGCGTGCCCCAGTGATCCCAGGAGCTATGTTGTCCGGGGCAATTTGCCTCTGATAAGGTCACCCAAGACAAACTGGTCCTGGGTGAAGGGCCAGACTAAGAACGATCCAACAGACTCTCATGATAAATTCCAGATCAAGGATTCAGTGTACCCCACCCAGTATGGGGTTACCGGGGCCCCACCCTGGAGCCAGACCTGGGGGAGGGGCTTGATGGCTAGTGTCTGGTGGCCAGGTTTCCACCCATGGGACCCGGCCGGGCTCAGCCCGAAGGAGTTACATGGGTCCGCCCTCCAGTGGGCTCACCACCTACAGGAGGGATCATAGGGGTCCGGTGCTATGTGAATTAGGTGGCGGTCAAAGGCGGAGACCTTGGCGGACTGATCCCAAGCTTTCTAAACTGGCTTTTGGTACGTGGAATGTCACCTCTCTGGTGGGGAAGGAGCCTGAGCTGGTGTACGAGGTTGAGAGATACCGGCCAGATATAGTCGGCCTCACCTCAACACACACCTCCGGTTCCGGAACCAGTCTCCCGGAAAGGGGCTGGAGCTTGGCCTTTTCTGGAGTTGCCCCGGGCGAGAGGCGACTAGCAGGGGTGGGTATTCTTGTATCCCCCCACCTTGCTGCCTCTTTATTGGAGTTTTCCCTGGTGGACGAAAGGGTTGCTTCCCTGCGCCTTCGGGTTGGGAAACGGGTCCTGACCATCATTTGTGCCTATGCACCAAATGATGTTTCAGAGTACCCACCCTTTTTGGAGTCTGTGACTGGGGTGCTGGAGGGTGCTCCTCTTGGAGACTCCATTGTCCTACTGGGGGACTTCAATGCGCATGTGGGCAACGACAGTGAAACCTGGAGGGGGGTGATTGGGAGGAACGGCCTGTCCGATCTGAACCCGAGTGGTGTTCAGTTATTGGACTTCTGTGCTAACCACAGTTTGTCCATGACGAACACCATGTTCAAGCATAAGGGTGTCCATATGTGCACCTGGCACCAGGACACCCTAGGTCACAGGTCGATGATCGATTTTGTTATCGTGTCATCAGACCTGCGACCATATGTCTTGGACACTCGGGTAAAGAGAGGTGCAGAGCTGTCAACTGATCACCACCTGGTGGTGAGCCGGATTCGACCGCGTCCCTCGTGGTTTTTTGTGGGGGGTGCTTCGGGAGTATGGGGTATCGGGCTTGTTGTTACGAGCTATTTGGTCTCTGTACGACCGTTGTGAGAGTTTGGTTCATATTGCCAACACTCGGTTGGATTCATTCCCAGTGAGAGTTGGACTCCGCCAGGGCTGCCCTTTGTCACCGATCCTGTTCATAATTTTTATGGGCAGGATCTCTAGGTGCAGCCAGGGAATGGAGAGTGTCATGCTTGGCGACCACAGGATCTCATCTCTGCTGTTTGCAGATGATGTTGTCCTGTTGGCTTCATCCAGCAATGACCTACAGCTCTTGCTGGGACGGTTTGCCGCTGAGTGTAAAGTGGCTGGGATGAGAATCAGCACCTCCAAGTCCGAGTCCATGGTCCTCAGCCAGAAAAAGGTGGATTGTCCTCTTCGTGTTGGGGACAAGCCCCTGCCCCAAGTGGAGGAGTTTTAAGTAGCTCGGAATCTTATTCACAAGTGAGGGGAAAATGGAGCGAGAGATTGACAGACGGATCGGAGCAGCATCTGCAATGATGAGGACGTTGTACTGGTCTGTTGTGGTGAAGAGGGAGCTGAGTTCTAAGGCAAAACTGTCGATTTACCAGTCAATCTACGTTCCTACTCTCACCTATGGTCACGGGCTTTGGGTAATGACCGAAAGAACAAGATTGCGGATACAAGCAGCTGAAATGAGCTTTCTCCGTAGGATTGCTGGACTCACCCTCAGAGATAGGGTGAGGTACTCAGTCATTCGGGAGAGGCTCAGAGTAGAACTGCTGCTCATCCACACTGAAAGGAGTCACTTGAGGTGGTATGGGCATCTGATTAGGATGCCTCCTAGACGCCTCCCACTTGAGGTGTTTTTGGCATGTCCCACTGGGGGAGAAGAAGGATTTTAAACTTAATTCTAAACTCTATGGGCAGCCAATGAAGGGTGGCCAGAACCGGAGAGATATGATCTCTCTTTCTAGTACCTGTTGCACTCCGGGATACCACGGGCGGTCACGTCTCTGCGTCCTAGTGTGTCTCAGTGCGCACTGAAAAAAAAAAAAGCTGTATTTCCGTTCTTCCAGTACAGACACAGCCGCGAACAGAAAGCCAAAGGAGTGTTTTGATTGGTTTAGATTTGATAGACCTCTCATTCGACTAATAAGAGCCTTGAATTGGGTTTCTGAAACCTTGAAGAACCAATGACTGAAAACCTAGCAAGAAGGACCTGCCTACCAACGACCGCGAAAACAACGAGCCAATTGAAGCAGAGAAGTTCGATGATTGAAACGTGTGCATCCCGTGCGTAAAATCTGTTTTATCTAAGCCGCTGGGTGACACACATTGAGACCTGTGTGTAACGGTAGCGTTAGCCAGTCTTTTTTTATTACTACTGTTCTTATTTGTTTTGAACAATCGTTCGCCAAAACCGCAACCATGGAAGCGCAAAACTGCAATAATGGAATCATGGTTTGACCGGGTCGGGTGACCAGAACCACGAGTCCGTAACAAGCAGACAAGCTTCATGTTCGTCTGACAGTGATGAACAGATGTTTGCCAACGACACTGCTGTTATGGACAGGTAAGTGTTATAAGCTAAATTATTCTTTGTCAATGAAAATAGTAATAAAAATGACTTTTGACCGATCGGTAATTACAACGGTGCGTCATGGCCACATGACAGACCGTTGACGGACCGTTTTTTGTGCGCCGAGCTCCTCTGTAGCGGGGGGGGGGGGGGGGGGGGAGTTGTTATCCTCTACATTGCAGATATTTTAGTATAATTTTTATTGCACTGTAGGTTATTTTTTTCTTGTAAAAAAAGGCCACACATTTTTACGTGGCATGCTTCTTTGTGTGTGGGGGGCTTGTTTGTTCATTCATGAATGAACAAACAACCCCCCCCCCACACACACACACACACGCACACAGCCCTGAGTGTCACCTTTCATTAGAGCCCAAGATCAAGCTTCTATGTTAAAGCATTCAAAAGTTACAGACGTTTTTCCAAACTGTGCCATTTGGCACAGTTCAAAAACGCCTGGGAACAACCTGAGAAAAAAAGCTGTGTAATATATTCATTTTTTGTGGTATTGTTACAAAATTTGGACCTCAGCTTGATAACACTTGGTTCTACATTTCTGTTGCATTTTCCAGCCAGTATCTGACAGCTGTGTGTTATTTGCAAGCATTTGTATCTAAAAAAACACCCAGGTGAACTTTATTTTCTTCAGATTCAGTATGTTTAGATGACTGTTACTCAGTTGCAGGAGCACTAAAGAGAGATTATGACCATTTTGCCAAAAAATTCAAAGTGTTTTCTTTTAAATGAGACCAACCCCATGAAGATGCTGCAAAGGGTTGAAGAACAGCTTTTGATTTATTTTGGGTATGTTATTTTTAGGTGTTTTTAGGGAAATTGACCAGAGTGCAAGGGGTTAAAACTCTTGCAGCAGCATTTTGGATCAACTGAAGACTTTTTAAAGATATTTTAGGACAACCTGATAATAACGAGTTACAATAATCTAATCTAGAGCTAACAAAAGCGTGGATCAATTTCTCGGCATCGCTCAGAGACAAGATGCTTCTAATCTTGGCAATATTACGCAAATGATAGAAGGCAGTCTTAGAAACAAATTTAATATGTGAATTAAAAAACAGATCTTGATCAAAAATAACTCCAAGGTTCCTCACAGAACTATTCAAAGTAAGAGTAGCCACATCCAAATTAAGAGTTTGATTTGGAAAGGTATTTCTAAGGTTTTTGGGACCAACAAGAATGACTTCAGTCTTATCTGGGTTTAATAGCAGAAAAGTACAAGTCATCCAAGCTTTGATTTCCTTAAGACAGGCATCTAACTTGGCTAATTGATTACAATCATCGGGCTTCATTGACAGGTATAATTGTGTATCATCTGTGTAACAATGAAAATGTATACAGTGCTTTCTAATGATGTTACCTAACAGAAGCATATATAAACTAAAAAGAGTAGGGCCTAACACAGATCCCTGTGGAACTCCATGACTGAGCATAGAGTTGGAAGAAAACTCATTACTGATATGAACAAACTGAAGTCTATCGGACAAATAGGATCTAAACCACTGCAGTGAAGTACCATTTAGTCCAACAAAGTGTTCTAATCTATCAAGTAGAATATCATGATCGATAGTATCAAAGGCTGCACTAAGATCTAAAAGGACAAGTACAGAAACAAGTCCATTATTAGATGCGATAAGACGGTCATTAGTGACCTTCACTAAGGCTGTTTCAGTACTATGATGAATTCTGAACCCAGATTGAAACTCTTCAAATAAACCATTTCCCTGTAAGTGGTCAAATAATTGCATAGCAACAACTCTTTCTAAGATTTTTGAAATGAAAGGCAGATTACAGATTGGTCGATAGTTAGCTAGAACTCCTGGATCAAGCGTTGGCTTTTTAAGTAAGGGTTTAATTACAGCAATTTTAAAAGCCTGCGGTGCATGACCTAAGGTTAAAGACGAATTGATTATTTGAAGAATATGACTACCAATAAATGGGAAGACTTTTTTAAATAAGCTGGTAGGAATAGGGTCTAAAAGACAAGTTGAAGGCTTGGATGAGGAGATTATTTTATCTAACTCTAAAAGGTCAATTGGAGGAAACTTATCCAAACAGATATCAATTGAAGGAGCTGTAGTAGTTGCTGTACTTAAAGCGTACCTGTGGTGGTCGTGAAAAAAAAGATATTATATTGAGCCCCTGTCTCACGTTCTAGTTCAAGTTTAAGTTCAAGTTCAAGTTCAAAGCAATGTGATATAAATCCATTGCTGATGTGCTGGTTCAGCTATTTTTTTTTTTTTTTTTTTTTTTTTTTTTTTTTTTTTTTTTTGTATGTCAGCAAAACATGCGAGCAGCCATACTGGCAGCTACATGGCCTGCCAGCACGCTTCCTGTGACGTAGTATCGTGGCTACCGCGATCTGGATCAATATTGGCTGAGCCTGGAGTGCCCGGATGAGCAGTGGCTTTCGGGATATTCAAATTCAAACGTTTATTTCAAACTCATGGTTCATATTAAATGCAGAACTAAAACGAGTAGAAAATAAATAAATGCTTAAATTCAGCGGGTCATCTCGTCTGATCTGAGGTCGTAACGGCCGCCAGACGGCCGATGATTCTACAGAGCAGCAGACACTCGGCGCTCTTGTAACAACAAAAACATACAATGCGATATGGATATCGCAACATGGCGGAATGTAAAGCCTTTGGATGTCTCAATAATAAGCGAAAAAACAAAGATAAACACTTCTTTTGTGTACCCAAACCCAGCTCACCTTGTCAGAAGATCGTAGCGGAAAAGTGATTGCGCAATCTCGGAACAGGGCAGAGGTTTCCTTTCAGACGAAATTGCGCTGTGTGTGAGGACCACTTCGTCACTTTCACCCTCAGAAGACCTTTCTGGCTCAAACCTGTAGCCATGTTGGACGAATTCTTCCTCAGAGTCCGACAATTCAGCCATAATTGAATAAAAACACTCACAAAAGCACCCTAGTCGCTCATACAGGCGGAGCATTGATTTTTCAGTGGCAACGTAATGACGTCACATCCGCATGTGTCATGGCTGCGTGCAGAGTTTTCATTGGCTGGCCATGCCTGCGGTCGTATGTGCATATTTCTCTGGTGGTATATGGCTGGCAATAATTATTTAACCAAAAAACGAATACTTTGCCTAATGTTTTCAAGTTGAATGCGTTTAGACAACCACCACAGGTACCCTTTAAGTTTACAGTGGGAGTAATCTGATTGATTTTATCTCTAATAGATAAAATTTTATGATTGAAAAAGTTCAAAAAGTCTTGACTAGTAAGAGATGTGAGGATTGACAGAGTCCTGACTCTTTGTCAGCCTGGCTACAGTGTTGAAAAGAAACCTGGGATTATTCTTACTCTCTTCTATTAATGCAGAGTAGTTACTTGTGAGCTCATTTTCCTCCGATCGCTCAGTTTAGACAGCCAGCCAGCTCTAGGAAGAGTCCTGGTGGTTTCGAACTTCTTCCATTTATGGATGATAGAGGCCCCTGTGCTCATTGGGACCTTCAAAGCAGCAGAATTTTTTCTGTACCCTTCCCCAGACTTGTGCCTCAAGACAATCCTGTCTCGGAGGTCTACAAACAATTCCTTTGACTTCATGCTTGGTTTGTGCTCTGACATGTGCTGCCAACTGTGGGGCCTTATATAGACAGGAGTGTGCCTTTCCAAATCATGTCCAATCAGCTGAATTTACCACAGGTGGACTCCAATTAAGTTGTAGAAACATCTCAAGGATGATCAGTGGAAATGGGATGCACCTGAGTTCAATTTTGAGCTTCATGGCAAAGGCCGTAAATACTTATGTACATGTGATTTCTTAATTTTTTATTTCTAATAAATTTGCAAAAATCTCAAAAAAACATTTTTCATGTTGTCATTATGGGGTATTATGTGTAGAATTTTGAGGGAAAAAAATGAATTTAATACATTTTGGAATCAGGCTGTAACCTAACAAAATGTGGAAAAAGTGAAGCGCTGTGAAGCCTTTCTGTATAAACTTCCGAGTTTGAAGAAAGCAATTTTAAAAAAAATTCCCTAAAAAAGCATTTTGCAAATATAAAAATTATTTAGTAAATAGAAATAATTTTGGTAACCCTATCTGACCTAAAACAGTGAGGAAAAAAGTTTATGTCTTATGTTATATGTATAACTTATGTTATATATAAAAGTACTGGGTGTGAAATCATTTGTGATTTGATGAATTTACAGCAGACAGAATGAATGGACAAAGTGTAATGATAAAAGATTTCCGTAAGACCTTCAAGAGTGATTCTTCTGCCTTAAATGGCACTTTTAAGGTTGCCACACAACACTACTTTATTATTTTTCACTTTTCTGAAAATGTTAACTCCCACTCTGGAGAATTTTCTCTTTTTTGCCATCTTACATTCTGTTGTGCCATAAACACTAAATAACAATAGTTTCCAACTGCCAGATGTATCAATGACTAATCGTTCCTTCATTGAGAGTCACCAGATAAGCATGGTTTCATAAATACTGTGTGGAACTCGTTGGATGATCTTTTCTGCATCTGGATGTGCACCAATTTCTAAACACTTTTGCTAAATGAAGGACTTAAGAACCAGATTGACCTTTAATTACTGCTAAACTCAGAGGACAAAAATGCTGACATTATAATGTATTTTGATAAATATATTTTTCTTTATAACATTTTTAGCTCACTCCAGCAAAGCCAAAAGGAGCTAATGTAATAGCGCAGCATTTGTTGCACATCTCTCAAAACACATTCCATGAAAATCGCAACTCCTCCTCAGCAATTGCTCAAGGTGAAGTTCAGAGTCAAAATTCAGATAATCTGAGCTCTCATGATGTGATTTTATCAAACTGGAATGAACTACTCAATGACAGTCTGGCTCAGACCAATTTTATATCAATTTGATAATGATGAAATGAACATTCAGACTGGACTTTGCATTAACTTTTTATTACATTTTTAACCATGATGATTGGTCCCCGACAATATTTAAGTAAACAAATTGATTTTCTACTGAGACCAGTGGAAGTACATCACATTTACCTACTTAGTGTAAATATTACTTCAATATTATAATTAGGACAGTTCCTCTAAGACTCAACCTGAACATGTTCTAACTTTTTACCTGTTTCACTCTCACAGAGAGTCGATCCTGAGTCCACATGCCAGCTTCCTTCCTCATCTTGGATCTTGATTCCAGCAGAGTTGTGAGACAGGAGCTGCTCACTGTTTGGTTCTGCGTCACTCTGCTGGTTTTCCTCAGAAATAAGAGCCATCATGGAGGCATCGGTCTCCAGCTTCACTACCAGCTGTTCTCCCTCCTGATTGATGCAGAGTTCCTGCTCTTCCTCTTTAAACTGTGGAGGTTCTGGTTCCTCCTGGTCCAGAACAGAGTTCATCTTCCACTTCAAGAGCTGCTGCTCAGCCAGAACCTCCTCCTCCTTACAGTCAGGTTGCCATGAGAAATCTGGATGGGACAAACAGGGAAAGAGAAAAAAACAAGAGCACCGCACACTTTACATTATACGCCCATCCATAGCGGTCTGGGTACCTCTGGATAATCGGTTTCCCCCCGCCCCCCCAACAGGAAAAGCTGCTGTCTATATTTAGCATGCTGCAGATCTGGTAGATAAAGTTTAAACTATGCACATTTGTTAAAAAGGCAGAGGTTTTTATACCAACATCCTACTCTGAACTTACAACCTCCCATTATGAGGTCTGGTTTTCTCCTTTTTGTTTTTCAAAACAGACTAAGGAGGAAGGGTGTGGGTTTGGTTCATTCATGTCTGGATAACAAAACCAAGTGAGTGAGAGTAGTCAGGCAGATTTCATTAGTTGGTTCAAAAATGAAAGTGGAGGAGAAAACAAACTGGTAAGAACAGAAAAAAGCAGATTTGATTGTTTTTTCAATGTTTTATTTTAAAGAAAGCAATGAATCTTGGTCGTTTTACAATTTTAAGCTTTGAAACAAGATAACAAATTCGTCCTGTTTCTTTTCCTTTTACCGTTTTTTTCCTACTGAGGAAAAAAAACCCGGATCATTCAGAGGTACCCAGACCCATAGCCATTAGCAATAGAGGGCCTAAGTCATGCCCCCTCTACTTCCGTATATGGGATCTTAACGAAAAAATCCTCTATTGAAATGAATGGCAAGGGCAAAATTATCTTCACCCTTCACATATCTTCACGCCCGGCGCGAATCCATACAACGTCAATGGAAAGAGGCGAGCACACGCGAAATCACGCATTCATGTGTTCACGTCCTAGGAATAGCTGTAGCTTTGAGATTCTGCCATCACTGGAGTAAAAGTATCAACATTGGAGAGTAAACTAGTTTGAAAATGAGACTGCCACTCACCTGGAGACAGAAGGACCAGGAGCTCTTCAGCTGAATCGGAATATCGGAGTTATTTACCCATGGAGTCCTGCCACAGACATGCTAACTAGGTTAGCAAGCTAGCAATGGAAACATTCATCATCTTGTAAAGTTTTGGAGACAGTGACAACTTTTTCAGGTGAGCCCCCGTCGGATAATGTAAACCTAAAGCATGACGTTATTATGGGGATTTCCACAGTAGGTTGAACACTGTTGTAGTCACAAAGGCAACTTCGCCTGTCTGCATCTCACTCAGACGGTGAATTCATGTCTATTCTTGTGTTTACATTGAGTTATAATGTAATCGTGTTGTGTGAAAAATTTGCCCGTTCGCGTTTGGTGTGAAGGCACCTTTACAGTTAAAATCTTACAATTAAAAATGAAGGCATGGTCAAAGTTAGGCAGAATGTTTATGTCCAAACTCCATGTGGTATGTTGGGAGGGATCCAGTCCGTTAACCCCTGTAAGCTTCACTAAATAGCATGCCTTTGCCGTCCCGTTTAGTTTGGCGCAGTGTGGTCCCTCTGAATTTTCCTTTTAACGGTCCATTTTGTGACTTTTTGTCATTCGTTCATAACGAATGCAGAGGCGCTGTGTACTCTTGCAGTTTGATTACAATCGTCCGGACTACCCAACCCAGGATGCATTGCATGTTTGTCATGTGGACTGGCGAGCTCTATAGTGCAAAGCTAGCACAGCAAGAGGGATTCCAGCAAGATGGCAGACCGGACAGATGTCTTTTTCTGAACTGTTGCTGATCTGTCCCCAAAGATATAATTTTAACCTTTATTTTGAATTCTAACAGATTTTTTCACTCTCGGGTTTGACTGCTGAATGAGGAATATTTACTGAAGGAATATTTTAAACTAACGTTATCCCTAAATCAAACCTTTAAAAATGTCTCCTGAAAATTTTGCGGCTACTCAGCTAGCAGCCCCAAATGACCACGTCTACTCCAAAGAAGCTACTGCTACGACGTCAAAAAGAAAAAACCCAACAACACCAACAAAACCATCAGCACCACCGAATAAAGTAGTAGTGTCTCAAACGGATGATAACGGCATCTCAGCGCTTGTTCAAGCCACTGGTAATCTCACGAGACGGTTTGACGATTTTGGAAACCAATTTGACAGCTCTGGTGTGCAACTCTGTGAGAACTCTATCATGACAGCTCACGTCGCCAAAGCCGTTGAGATGAACGCAGCAGAAATTAAAGACTGTAAAGTCAAACTACAGGAGCTGGAGAATGCAGTGCCTTCACTTGTCAAAGAAAACGGTGAGCTGAAAGAAAAAGTGCTTGAACTGGAGCGGTACAAGAAGCGCTGGAACCTAAAATTACAAGGCTTGAAAGAAAAAGGAGGTGAAGACGTCCGCAAAGAAATTATCAATATTTTGGCTGAGATTGCTCCACAATGGGCGTCCTCGCTGGAAAACACCATGGATTCAGTCCACCGCCTGGGGAAAAGAGAAGAGGCGCGGCACTATCAAGTCATAATGCAGTTCATTATGAGGCATCACCGAGACACCATCTGGAAGCTGACGAAATACTTGGAAACCTGAAGAAACGGGGCGTCTACTTCAAGCAAGACTTCTGCAAACTGGATTGAGAGGCTCGAGCAGCGGGGAAAAACGTCTACTACCGAGGCCACGTTGGGTACATCACCGGCATCAGGATACTTCCTGACTGAAATGTAAAACTGTAGAATTTGGAGTTAAATGGACAGTTCTACGTTTATAAAACATTATGTTAAGGAATAATAGTTGAGTTATGCACTTTGATTATCTGTTCTAAATATACACACTTTGCCTTAAACTATTTTATTTAAGGGAAATAATCTTTCTTTTTTTTTTTTTATTTAAGTTTTTGTAAAGGGTATACAGGTCGTTACAGCAATGCATTGTTTACATTTTCATCACATGTTCCCTTATTTTCTGATATCTGACAAAATTGGAAGAATAATTCTTACAACACCCCTTTTTTTTTTTAAAGTGAAAGAAAAAGTGAAATTAAAGAGAAAAAAAAAACAAAAAAAAACAAAAAAAACCCAAACAAACCAGCAAAAAACAAAAAAAAAGAAAAAGTAAGTAAATAAAGGTAAAAGAGCATCTGAGTAGCGTTGGAACAAAGAGCGGAGCCATTATTGAAATGGTATTTGTCAAAGATTAGATCTAATGGAAGACACATATGCGATCCAGGGTTGCCAAAAGTTCATGAACCCATCCATGTCCTGTCTCAGTGCGAATGTCAACTTTTCCATCGAGTAAATGTCTTGGATCACGTTAATCCAATCTTCAGGTGTAGGACAGTCCTTCAACATCCATTTTTTAGTTAGAGCTTTTTTGCTTGCCAATATTAAAACATTGAATAAGTATTTTTCTCCTCGTCTTTCCAGTGAGTCCGGTAGTAAACCCAAATACAAAGTTACAAAAGAAAAGGGAACTGTTATTTTGAATATTTTCCCCAATATTGTCTGTACATTGGTCCAATATTGGTGGATAACTGGGCATGACCAAAACACATGAAAATGATTTGCAGTCTTTTCACCACACAAGCGCCAACAGTTCAATCCCTTATGGGTAAATTTGTTTTGTGCAGGTGTTCTGAAAAATCTTACCAAGTTTTTCCATCCAAATTCTCTCCACTGCAGGGATGAGGTACTTTTCCATTGCTGTTTATTTAGCTTTTCCCATATTTCCAGTTGTAAAGTGAAATTCCCCTCTTTTTCCCATCTCTCTTTTATATAAGATGTGTTGTCTCCTTTTAAGTCTTGAAGACCTTGGTATATTTTAGAAATGTATCTGATCCCTGGGATCCCTTTATATGCCATTAAGAAGACCTTCAGAACACCTGACTGGGCCCTTTCCAAATCCTCCTTTTTAAGTATATTGTTTATGTGATGTCTAAGCTGGAAGAACCTGTAAAGGTCTTGATTTATTAGGCCTTGTTTTTTCAAATCTTCAAAACTTCTTAAGATTTGCCCTTTAAAAAAATCGTAATATTTTATCAGCCCTTTCTCCTTCCACTTTTTAAATCTGGTGTCTGTTTTATTAGGAGTAAAGTCTTGATCATAGGCAATCCATTGCAGAAGTCGGTAGGGCTCTTTAGTTTGATTCTCTCTGACTATCTTAAACCAAATTTTTAGCGGGGTCTCTATCCACGGGTTAGTGTTATTCAAAAGCTTAGGTAAGGCATTGTTCCCTATTATCGCCTGTAGGGGGATGTCACTTGTTATTTGGCATTCGATCTCCTTCCATTGTGCAGTGTAGACTGGGTTACATATCTCTACTAAAGTTTTAATTTGTGCGGCTTTAAAGTAGTCCCTGATATTTGGCAGCGCGAGCCCACCTTTGTCTTTGTTTAGCTGTAGGGTTCTATATCTGATTCTAGGTCTCTTGCCCTGCCATATGAATCTTGAGATCCTTCTGTCCAGCTCCTGTCATGTTTTTTTGGGAGGTTCTACCGGTATTGTTTGGAAAAGGTATAGAAGACGTGGAAGTATATTCATTTTGACTGCTTCAATTCTTTGTGCAGTACCCAAGAATGGTATCATATTCCATCTTGCTAGGTCAGATTTTATTTTTGTCACCAGTGGATCATAGTTTAGTGATATAATTTTGTTGAGTTGTTTCGGGATATTGACCCCCAGATATTTCATAGATTCCGACTCCCAGTTAGTTTTGAGTTTGCTTAGTGAATAATGATTTGGGTCATAGTTGAATGTTAAAATTTGGGTTTTATGCATGTTTAATTTGTACCCCGATAAATCTCCATACTCTGAAAAAACTGAGGTTAGTTCTGGTAAAGAAGTGTCCGGCTGCCCTAGGTATATTAAAATGTCATCAGCAAAGAGTGCTATTTTATGTTCCTTCTGACCAAGTGTAATACCTTGAATTTTTTGATTTTGTCTTATCCATTGGCTCAGAGGTTCTATGAAGATTGCAAAGAGCAGTGGAGACAGGGGGCAGCCCTGACAACATCCTCTTTCCAGTTCAAAAGATGATGATAAATTACCGTTAATCCTTATTTTAGCTGTTGGTTTTTTATATAATGCCTGTATAGTTCTAATGAAGTTGTTATGAAAATTGAAACTGGATAAGATTCTATATAGAAAAGACCAGTCAACCGAATCAAATGCTTTTTCAGCATCTAATCCCAATATGACTGCATTTCAGTTATATTTTTTTATATGATGAATTATGTGTAAAGTGCGTCGAATGTTGTCTTGTGTCTGTCTTTGTCTTATAAAACCTGTTTGGTCTAAATGAATTAGGTCTG
Organism: Pholidichthys leucotaenia; assembly: GCA_020510985.1. Taxonomy (NCBI): domain Eukaryota; kingdom Metazoa; phylum Chordata; class Actinopteri; order Cichliformes; family Pholidichthyidae; genus Pholidichthys; species Pholidichthys leucotaenia. The sequence goes on along the minus strand of CM035843.1, from coordinate 161,947,261 downwards.
TCAGTATATTTTCTAACCTTTTGGCAAGGATAATGGTAAAAAGCTTATAGTCCTGATTTAGTACACTGATTGGTCTGTAGTTGGAGCACTCTAGTTTATCCTTTTCAGGTTTAGGTATAACTGCAATGACCCCTTCTCTCCAGGAGGGGGGGATTTCCCCTGTGTGGAGGACATAATTAAATGTTTTCAGGAGGAGAGGAGATAGCTGCTGTTTAAAGGTTTTGTACCACTCTGCTGTATAGCCATCAGCTCCTGGGGATTTGTTAGCTTTAAGTTTCATAATTGCTTTTTCCAATTCTTTAGGATGTATTTCTGACAGTAGTGTTTTATTTTGTGACTCCGTAAGTTGGGGAAGGTTTAATGTGTTTAGGAATGCCTTGGATGCGTTTTTATGTTTTTTGTGGGAGTATAAGTTCTTATAGTAATTCTCGAAGCTTTTAAGAATATCCTGAATTCTGAATTTTATTTCCTTTGATACTGGGTCTCTGATTTTGTAGATTGCTCTTTCTGTTTGATGTTTCCTCAATTTATAGGCTAGCAATTTTGCCGATTTACTGCCTGCTTCATAGTATTTTTGTTTCAAAAATGTAAGTTTCTTCTGGATTTCTATTGTGTAGATCTCATTTATTTGGTTTTTAATTTCCTTAATCTTGAGCGAGTCAGTAGAATGAGTGTTGCCTTTGTGTTCTTTTTCTAGGTTCCTAAGTTCTGACTCTAATGTGGATAGTTTTTCTTGTCTTAGTTTCTTTTGGGTTGCCAGTTTTGCAATAATCTTTCCTCTTATTACAGCTTTGCATGCATCCCACAGTATTAAAGGGGATACTTCTCCATTATCGTTTTCTTCCAAATATCTGAGAATATCTGATTCCAATTCATCTTTCAGTGGTCCTTTCAGGACATTTGAATTTAACCTCCAAGAAAATGTATTATTTGTGTATTTTTGGATATTTAAGTCCATGTAGATCGGACTGTGGTCAGAGAGATCCATCAGTCCTATTTTACATGTTTCTACTCTTCCAATGTCTCTATTAAACATAAAAAAATAGTCAATCCTTGAGTAAGATGAATGTGGAGTTGAGTAAAATGTATAGTCTTTTACACTGGGGTTGAGTTCCCTCCACACATCACAGATTCCCATTTCTTTTAGTAGCATCCGAGTCTTCCTGCTTTGGGTGTTATTTTGATGTGGAGAATTACCAGAAGCATCCCAGTATGGATTCAGTCTAAGATTGAAGTCCCCACCACATATCACTAAACCTTGAGCTTTAGTTATCATTAGGTCAAATACATTTTTATAAAATTTCCAGTTAGCCACTGGGGGAGCATACACATTCAGCAGGGTGATATCTTCTCCCTCTAGCCGCCCAGTTACCAAACTGTATCTCCCTTCTTTATCTTTGTGTTCTGATTTTTTTTCAAATGTAATTTTGGTTGATATCAATGTCGCTACTCCCCTCCTCCTCCCTGACTTATATGAAGATGAAGAGATCATTTTAAACCCTTGTCTACTGAGTTTATTGTGTTCCACGTCTGTTAGGTGGGTTTCTTGTAAAAATATTATTCCTGCTTTGTCTTTTTTCATTTTGCCTAGAATCTTGGATCTTTTAACTGGATTCAGGATTCCTTTTACATTATATGAAATTATTTTGGTTACACCCTGTTTCTCCATTGTGTTGTTTTGTTTAGTATAACTGTGTGGTGGCCCTCTTTTGTGCTACTCAGAAACTGAAAGAACATTAAAAACAAGAAAAACATTAAGAACATAGTGTATAAAACTTTAAAACAAAAAGCTGTCAAAAGAACTTCCTGAGCTGAGGTCTTTTTAAAGACCCTGTAAGAGCCTTGATGGAGTGAAAGCTCTGAGGGAAATTCCTCAAACTCTGTTACGTGTTGAGGGCCCTCTCTTACCCCTGTAAGTTGTCCCATGCTTTTAACGTGAGTTTCAGAACCCAATCCGAACTTGTAATGATTTTTTTTTTCCCTTTTATGCCTATACCCTGTGAAATTGTGTGCACCCTCCCACCCCCATCACATCAAACATTCACGCAAAAATAGTATTTGTTAGTGTGAGGAGAACATGTGGATTATTGTCACATTTCTATTTTAACAAGTTTTTTTTTTTTTTTTTATTAAAAAGACTTATTTGTGAACTTCCGGTTATGGCTGCCCCGTAGGACGGACGTGTCTCGCTCTGCTCTGCTCCTGGAAAAAAAAAAATCGGCAAATAACTCTCTCATTTGGGACAGAACGTATCCCAGCATTTGGGCGAGGATATGTCGGCGAAGCCTAAGGCTGGAAAACCAGGAAAAGGAAAAAGCGAGCCGCCGAAACAGTCCAAATTAACGGACTTTCAGGTCTGTGACGCAGCAAACAAAACTCCATATATGGCGGAGGAGGCTGGCAACGCTGCGATTTCTGCGGGGAATGGCGCAGATGCGCTGATGGCTGCCATGAGTTCAATGAGAGCGGACTTTTCCTCTAGATTTGATGGGATTATGACAGCGTTGGAAGGAATAAGAAAGGAATTGGGTGACTGTGTAGAACGAACGGCGCAGATGGAGCTCCGTCTCGCTAGTGCTGAAGATGACGTCACCCGTCTTCAATTAAAGGTGCGCACTTTGGAAAAAAAAAATAAATCTCTGGAAGATAATATTTTGGATTTGGAATCTCGGTCGAGACAGAATAATTTGAGGCTGGTGGGTCTTCCAGAGGAATCAGAAGGTCGGGACGTATGTTCCTTTCTGGAAAAGTGGATTCCGGAGGTGCTGGGCAGCGAGGAGTTGCAATCAGCAGTGGTTCTGGAAAAAGCACATCGTATTGGCCCACGGAGAGATAAGGGACCGCCGAGGACCTTAATTATGAAGTTTCTTAGCAACAGAGACAGGATGAAGATCTTCAACGCTGCACGTGCTAAAGGAGAGATTAAACACCAGGACCAGCAGGTGCGGTTCTACCCAGATTTGGCCACAGGAATCCAGCAATTGAGGAAGCAGTTTGATCCCGTACGTAAGGAGCTGCGCAACCTTGGGATTCGTCATGGTGTAATCTATCCTGCGAGACTGCTGACCACGTATGAGGGCAGAACCCACATCTTCAAGACCCCAGAGGAGGCGCAGGAGTTCATCAAGAAGATCAAAGAAGAAGAAGAGACTGGTGGGAGCTAAGCATGAACAAAATATAAGGTAGAATAACTAAGCATTTGCACAGGCATCTGACTGACTTGAAGTAAATAGTAAGTTTACAAAATATAGATTGTATTATATATTAAAAAAAAACAAAACAAAAACAAAACAAACAAAAAAAAAAACTAGGATGTACAAAGTTGGTAAAAATTTTGGAGTTAAGTTGGAAAACTACAGAGGAGAGTTAATGTTACGTCATTAAAAGCAGTAGAGTTAGGGTGATTGGGAGGATGAAGAAGGAGTGGCTTAGGCTGTTCCCCGTGGGTGTGGAACAGTCGATGGCTATATCGGGAGACAGAATTTTTCTTTTGATTTTGGGGGGTTTGCCACAAGTGTGGGAAGGGGGAATTTGTTTGTGTGTAGTTTGTAGGATGAATGTTCAACCACTCATGTTTTTGCTTCTCTGTATGAGCATGTTTACACTGCAAGGTAATCCCAAACTCTCTATTGATCATGGACCAAAGTGTTAATCTTAATTTAACTTCATGGAATTGCAGAGGTCTACAAAATTTAAAAAAACTTAAACAAGTTATGAATAAAATAAAGGACATGGGTTCAAGAATTGTGTTTTTACAAGAAACTCATCTGATAGAGGAGGATGTTAAAAGAATTAGGAGTAGATGGCAGGGAAGTGTATTCACCTCTTCATTTTCATCCCGAGCCAGGGGAGTTATGACTCTCATACATAAATCAGTTCCTTTTCAAGTGAAAAACGTAATTGGAGACAAATTTGGAAGATATGTAATCATTCAAGGTTCTTTGCTATTAGAAAATATAAATCTTGTGAACTTATATGGTCCCAATATAGATGATCAGAAGTTCTTTGCTAATTTATTTCTCATCTTATCATCACTTACAGGGCAACATATAATAGCAGGGGATTTTAATTGTACATTGAATCCAGGTGTGGATAGATCAACAGGACTGGATTGTACGCACATTGGATGTAGGATGACTATTAATCATTTTATGAAAGAATTGAGATTGTTAGATATATGGAGAGAAATGAAACCACAAGTTAAAGCCTATTCTTGTTATTCCAGTACCTACAAGACATTCTCACGTATTGATTATTTTTTGATTTCCACAGAATTAAGGTCCAAGATTCAAAACTGCTTTTATGATAACATCGTGATCTCTGATCATGCACCCTGTTGTCTAATATATGTAGATAAAAAATTGACAAAGGAATCAGGTAGATGGCAATTTCAGCATAAATGGCTTCAGGATGAGGAATTTGTCAAGTATATAGAAAAACAGATAGACGAGTTCTTTGACATCAATACTACACAAACATCAGCATGTGTAAAGTGGGAGGCTTTCAAAGCTTTTATTAGGGGACATATTATTAGTTATACAGGATCAAAATCTAAGAAGACTCAAGAGGAGAGAGCTAAATTGGAACATAAAATAAAAAATCTTCAGGAAAAAGTGTATGCAGGAAGTGACCCAAGGTTGGAGAATGAATTACTGATTTTGAGAGCTGAATACGACAAAAAATCAGCGAATAGAGCTGCCTCGAGTCTTCTAAGATTGAAACAATCTTTTTATGAACAAGGTGAAAAATCAGGAAAATTATTAGCATGGCAGATTAAACAATTGGAAATTAAAACACCAATTACCAGTATTATAAGTAACGGACAGGTAGTTATAGATCCTTTAGAAATTAATAGAGCCTTTAGAGATTACTATTTTGTAATCTCTCTTTGTAAATTAAATTACTATTTTATTATGTTTATAGTGAGTGACGGAGGGAGGAAGGCCTGAAATAGGCAAATGTGAGTTATGTTATATGTGTTAAATGTGAGTCAGGCTGTTTTATTTGTGTATTTATAATATTTATGTTAAAGGTGAGTCAGGCTGTTATATTTGTGTATTTATAATATTTATAATATTTATAATTGTGTATTTATAATTTTTCTGCATTGATGTATGTGGTTATTGTGTATATTTTTATCTTGATTCTTTTTTCTAAAGCCCATCCAGGGACAAGAGTTGCAAATTAGCTAATAGCTATACACTCTATGTGCAACACATCAGATTGATTGTCTTTGATTAATTGTCTATGTTTATTGCACTGTCCCTGTCAAATAAACTAATCTACTACTACTACTATGAAAAATTATATGATACCAAAAATGAACCTGATTTAACAAAACTAAATGGGTTTTTGAACGAACTATCTATACCGTGTATTCCAAATGAAAACAGGGAGATATTGGAGTCTAAAATTAGTCAAGAAGAAGTTGGGCTAGCCATTGATAATATGAAATCAGGAAAAAGTGCAGGACCAGATGGTCTTCCAGTTGACCTTTATAAAAAATTTAAGAATAAATTAATAAAACCTTTTTTGGAAATGGTTTTAGAAGCATTTCAAAATAATAATTTACCATCATACATAAATAATGCCTTAATTATACTGCTGCCAAAACCAGGTAAGCCCTCTAATAAATGTGAAAATATGAGACCAATAAGCCTATTAAACGCCGACCTTAAGATAATCTGTAAAATTTTAGCAAGACGAATACAAGAAATTTTACCAAATATTATTAATCGAGATCAGAATGGCTTTATAAAGGGTAGACAAGGCTTCCATAATGTAAGAAGACTATTTAATATTATCTATTTTAATAAAGAAGCACCGGATACAGCTCTCCTATCATTGGACGCCGAAAAGGCCTTTGATAGAGTTGAATGGCCCTTTCTTTTTGAAGTCCTACAAAGGTTTGGACTTGGAAATAATTTCATAAAATGGGTTCAAATAATATACAATAATGCTACAGCAGAAATCCTAACAAATAACAATATTTCAAAACCAATAAAAATCAATAGAGGATGTCGACAAGGCTGTCCACTTTCACCTTTACTGTTTACTATGGCAATTGAACCTTTAGCGATAGCGATACGTTTACATTCACAAATATATGGAATTAAAGTTGGACCAACAGAACATAAAATCTCCCTGTACGCCGATGATATAATTTTGTTTATGTCGAATCTAAAAAAATCAATTCCAACCTTGTTGAATTTAATAAAGAATTTTGGGGAAATATCAGGATATAAAATAAATAAAACTAAATCTTCAATATTAATGCTAAATGAGACCCAGAGAAATTACCCAGCCCCTGAGGTAAATCAATTCAATGTTGTAAATCAGTTTAAATATTTAGGAATCCAAATTATGCCTAAGCTAGAATCAGTCGCCAGTGTCAACTATGAAGCCTTAATGTCAGATATCAGTGAGTTAACTCAGAGATGGATGTCACTACCAATGTCGATGATCGGGAGAATCAATATACTTAAAAGTAATATTTTACCTAAAATACTTTATTTATTTCAATACATTCCCTTATCACCACCTTTAGATCTATTCTCAAGAATAAAAAAAAAGTTAGTGGAATTTATATGGAACAACAGGAGGGCTAGATTACGTTTGTCTTTATTATATTTACCATTTGATCGTGGAGGTCTGAAATGTCCAAATTTTATGTTGTATTATTGGTCGGCACAACTGAGGTCTATGACATATTATTTTTCATCAAATGATCTCCCTCACTGGACTGAAATGGAATCATACAATTTACCTTTACCTCTTCCCATATTCATATACTCAGATTCGGCAAAAAAATTACAAAAACAAGTTAAAAATCCATTTGTAAAGCATATGATCAAAATATGGTGTGAAGCTAAAAACTATTTAAAAGAACCACAGTTATTGTCACAATTTAGTCCAATATGGGGTAATCAATATTTTAAACCAGGGAGAGCGGACGCTGTATTTAAAGTATGGAATTTAAAAGGGATACAAAAGATTCAGGATTTATATTTGCCATGTGCAGACAACATAATGTCTTTTGAAGAGCTGAGGATCAAATTTAATCTCAATAGAACACATTTTTTTAAATATCTTCAACTTAGAAACTTTATTCGATCAAATCAAAATAAAGCTCTCACTCGACCTATTTATTCATCCTTGGAAAAAATGATGATGAAAGATAGTAAAAGAAAGGGTATTATTTCAGAGTTTTATAACTCATTGACACCATCTTCAAGTGAAAATTCACTGAAAAGATTAAACTACTGGAAAGAAGATCTGCAAATTGAAATTTCAGAGGAACAATGGGAATTGGCTTGTACAGAAGCTCAAACCAAATCAATAAATGCACGCCTTAAATTGATACATTTCAAATGGTTAATGCGGATGTATGTTACACCGGAGGAGTTAAATAGATATAACAAAAATATACCAGATACATGCACAAAATGCATGGAAAGTAAAGGAACCCTATTTCATTGTTTATGGGAATGTAGATTAATAAGAATGTTTTGGGAAGAGGTGAGGGTAACAATTGAAAAAATAATCTCAAAACAAATCATATTGAATCCTAAACTGTTTTTGTTGGGTCTGTACCCAGAAAAGCATAATTTTAATAAAAGTGAAAGAACATTCATAGACCTCAGTTTGCTTAATGCCAAAAAATGTATTGCACTATTATGGAAAAAGACTCATAGACCAGATGTGACTCAGTGGTTAAGACAGATGTTAACAAACCTTCCATTAGAAAGAATAACATATATACTAAAATCAAAGGAAATTGTGTTTGAGAATATATGGAGACCTTTTATTGATTATGTAAAAAATTTAAACATAACTCTTGAAGAAGAAGGTGAATGATGTGTGTGGACCTTGTAAATTCCAAACTGGTGAACATAATATGTATACTTATGTATTGGATTGTCTAGACTAAACAGAGGAGCATTGTTGAAGACTTGATTTTGTTGGTGGTTGTTGGTGTTTTTAGTGCATTTTTTTTTTTTGTAGTACTTTAGTGTTAGTGTTTGATTGTTTGTATCATGTTTGTTAAAAAAAAAAAAAGGTTCAATAAAGATATTGTGGAAAAAAAAAAAAGACTTATTTGTTTCAAATATTATGACTGTTCCATGAAATGTTTTACCACATGCTGAATACGCATCTCCTTTAATGTTTGTTACCTTGTATGAGGGGGGTTGGATGTGCAGATTGATTCAAGAAAAAAAAAAAGGTCGCTATTCCAACCTGAAAACGGACAGTTTATCCGCGACGCTCTGGCGATGGGTTTCCCGCTGCTGGCCCGTGGATTTTGAAGGTCTTTGTGTTGTCCATGTTTGCGTTTTGATCTTCTCACTCGGGTCTGCTGCGGGTTTAAATGCCGTTACCGGGAGCCCTCTTCTCGCCATGTCAGCTGTTGCTTCTTCCGCCGAATTATAGAGACATGTTTCTTCGCCGTAGAAGACCCTTAACTTCGCAGGAAATGGTGTCTGAAAGCGCAATTTCTTCTCTCTTAACACCTTTTTCGCGTCATTGTATTCCCTGCGCTTTTTAAGGACCTCCGGGGCGTAATCGTGTTCCACGAAGACTTTTCTCTCCTGGTGCATAAATCCTTTTTTCTGCCAAGCCAGTCTGACAACCTCTTGTTTTATTTTGAAATTGGAAAATCTTACCAACACCGAACGTGGGGGCGCTTCCGCCGCCGGCCTAGCGGCTAATGAACGATGTGCCTTTTCTATGTTTAAGTCGGTGGTTTGTGGAATATCCAATTTCTCTCTTAGTAAAGATTCCACGCATTCTGCCATTGAATTAAAACCGTTTTCGGCTCCTTCTATCAGACCATGAATTCTTATATTGTCTCTTCTCTGTCTTCCTTCTTGGTTGGCTAGCTTAGCCTCTATAGATGCTTGTCTTTTGCGTAGGTCCAGCACAGAATCTTCGAGCACTTTTATTCGTTCCTCTGCTTCCAAGATTCGGTTCTCGGCCTGGTCCACTCTGCTGTTTGTCCTTTTCAATTCTTCTCTGAATTCCCGAAATTCGGCCGTAACCTCTCGGCGAAATCGTCGTAGCTCTTCAAATAGTGATTTCAGGCTAACCTTTTTGTTAGCTACCACCAGTTCCTCGTCTTCTGAACGGAGATCTTCCAGTTCAGATTCTCCGGCCGATACGTGTCCTGGCCTGGAGAATTTCAGTTTCTTCTGTTTTCCTTTAGACATGATGATTTTGTCTTTTGATTTTCACTCCTCCAAAAATCCGTTAAGTTTGATTTTCAAGGTGTTATCTTGGATTGGGTCTGAGAGCTTCAGTGTTAAGCTGCAGTCGCCATGGCGTCCAGACCGGAAGTCTCAGGGAAATAATCTTTCAACTCTTATAAGACATCTAAGGCCCTCTAATTAGATGAATTTTTTATTGCACTTAAATAATTTAGCAACTGTTCAACAATTTTACATTATGAGATGGCTAAAGGTTTAAATGCTATACTTGTTTTATTAAAAGGGACTCAGCATTGGTCACTTTAGGTTACTTGTTTAAGTTCCTACAGCTCTTCTAATTTATCCTTTTTTCTCTTTTACTAGTTTTTTTTTTATTACGTGTCTTTATTTAAATGTAATTTTTCTTGTATGTCTCTTAATGCTAGGGGTCTTGGAGATAACATTAAAAGAAAATCTACCTCTTTATTTTGAAAAAATGGCAAAGCAAACTGCATTTTCCTACAGGAAACTCATTCCAAGGAATCTGATGAGAATTTCTGGTCAAATCAATGGGGAGATAAAATCATTTTCAGTCATGGTACTAACAAATCCGCTGGTGTAGCTATATTGCTTAGTAATTATTTTGGCAAAGTCATAGCTTCCAAGAAAGATTCTCTTGGTCATTAGATAATTTGTGCTCTGGAGATGGAAGAAAATATTCTAATTGTGGGAAATGTATATGGTTACAGTGTTCTATATCTAAACAAATTGTTACTAGCAGAGATTACAGGCATTCTTAAAGAACTCAGCCTAAAATACTCCTCCAGCAATATTATGGTTGGTGCGCGGTGGCAGAGTGGTTAGCACTGCGGCAGCACAGCAACTCACCCTTGGCCGGGGGATCCTGGATTTGATCCCAGCCTCCGACCAACAGTGATCTGTGTGGAGTTTGCATGTTCTCCCCGTGTTTGCGTGGGTTTACTCCGGGATTTCTCCGGTTTCCTCCCACATGCCAAAAACATGCAAGTTAGGTTAATTGGCCTCAAACTGGAGATTCTAAATTGTCCTTAGGTATGATTGTGAGAGTGAATGGTTGTCTGTCTCTCTGTGTTGGCCCTGCGATGGACTAGCAATCTGTCCAGGGTGTACCCTGCCTCTCGCCCAAAGATGCTGGGATAGGCTCCAGCGTCCCCGCAACCCAAAAAGGATTAAGCGGAAGAAGATGGATGGATGGGACTTCAACATGGTCGCTGATGAATGGCTCGATAGATCTCCATCTAAATATCAAACTTGTCATCCAAACTTAATTCTGTCCAGTTTCTGTCTGGATCTTAAACTAGTTGATCCCTGGAGATCTGCAAACCCACATTTACAACTATTTACTTGGTTTAAACCTGATGGCTCAGTTAAATCCCATCTTGATTTTTGGCTTGTTTCTGATAAATTAATGATCATTGATCCAGAAGTTAACATGTCAGCAGCTCCTTTGACTGACCACTGTATGACAGGTCTCACAATTAAACCTGAGGACCTTACAACAGAGGCTACTGGAAGTTTAACTCCTCTCTCCTTAATAATGATGCTTTCAGCCAGGAAATCTTAAAAGAACTGAATGAGATAGTTTCTGATAAGAATCTACTTTCATACACTAGTAAGTGGGAATTTTTCAAATTTTGTGTACGACAAATTTTATTAAACATAGTAAATTAATCTCTACAGTGAAAAGACAGAAAGAAATAGATGTCATTTTTGAAATTAACCAAATTTCTAATCAACCTCTTCTATCTGACACTGACAGCCAGACATTGAGTCTTTTACATTCATCCTTAGATGATCTTTGTCTCGAGGAAAGTTTGCCAAATGTGAGGAAAGTGAGCTAAATATGTAAAATATATTGCTGAAAGAATTGTGACTTTCTTTGTACAAACGGCACCCCATAATGGAGCTAATCTGAGATCTCGTGCAAAGTGGACTGAGGAGGGTGAGAGGAGCTCTGCATATTTCTGTAGATTGGAAAAGAAAAGACAAGAGAAAAATGCCATAAAAAACTGATGATTGGAAGTCAGTTATGCACTGATCCTCAGTTAATATCCAAAGAAATCTTTTCCTTCTATAGTAAACTGTATTCTTCCTCATACTCCAAGTCAAATGCCGATTCTTTCTATCAGTCTATTCACAACTGGATCCCTAAAACAGATGAAAACTTTCAAAAGATATGTGATACAGACATCAGCAGAGAAGAATTAGATAAAGCTCCGAATTCAGATGGCGGTGCGGTGGCGCAGTGGTTAGCACTGCGGCAGCACAGCAACTCACCCTTGGCCATGGGATCCCTGGTTCGATCCCAGCCCCTGACCAACAGTGATCTGTGTGGAGTTTGCATGTTCTCCCCATATCTGCGTGGGTTTACTCCGGGATTTCTCCAGTTTCCTCCCACAGACCAAAAACATGCAGGTTAAGTTAATTGGAGACTCTAAAGTGGCCCTAGGTGTGAATGTGTGTGTGAATGGTTAAGGGATAGCGCCGTACCGTGGCTGCTTCATCCATCCAGGTGGATGCCCTCAATTTCCCCTCTGGGGATCAATAAAGTATACAAAATCAAATCAAAAAAATCAAATAATCTCCAGATAAAGCCCCAGGTTGTGACGGCCTAACAAGTCATTTCTATAAACATTTTTGGGAGCATTTAAAAGGTGTAATTTTTTGTATGTTTACTGAAATAATCCAAACTGGCTCTCTTTCACCTACCATGAAACAAGGAATAATTATTCTTATACTTAAACCGGGAAAAGACTCAACCTTATTGGATAATTTCAGACAGATATCTCTTTTAAATAACAACTATAAAATTTTGACACATTTTTGCAAACAGATTAAAATCTGGAATAACTCAAATCATCTCTGACAGTCAGGTTTTATCAAGGGCCGTTCCATTCACAACAACATACGTTTAATTTTAGATTTAACAGACTAATGATTTGATAGAAGGTGAGGGTCTCATTTTATTCTTAGATTTTTACAAAGGGTTTGACACGATAGATCAGTTTATATTTCAGGCATTGGACTCCTTTGGCTTTGGTGATAAATTCACAAATATAATCAAAATATTGTATAGCGACTCAAACAGCTCAGTTTCACTGCCCCATGGTACTTCCCAAAGATTCCCTATTAATAAAGGAATCCAACAAGGCTGTCCACTTTCACCCTTGCTATTTATTACAGTAGCAGAACCTCAGTAGCAGAAGTTTACCAAAATCTCAGTTAAAAACTTAGATTTTGGTAAACTTTCAGTTCTGGGAGAACAATTAGTCATAAGTCAGCTAGCTGATGACACAACAATCTTTTTGAATGATATTAATGAAATTCCTAAAATCATGGAAATAATTAGCCACTTCTCCAGCACCTCAGGTCTTAAATTGAATATTAGTAAATGTGAGATTTTCCCACTAAAAGACTGCCCTCTTGTGGTAGCACATAATATCTCTATAAAATCAGAAGTAAAATACTTTGGCATGCAAATAACTAAAGATGTAAAAGAATCAGAAATGTATAATATTTGGAATACACTTTCCAAATGTAAAACCTATTTCAACCACTGGTCTCACAGAGACCAGTCTTCTCGGAGTCGGGTTGTTTGGGAATTCAGGCCAAAGCAGGTGGTAAATTCCATCTAAGGCTAAATACTGGCATGAGGCCAATAGAGGACAAGTACCTTGACGGAAAGTTGAAAAGAACTTTGAAGAGAGAGTCTGAGGGGTCTGAGGGACAAGACTCGGTTTTGGGGTGGACAGAGACGCAATCCCCTCGAGGGCTGGAGGCGGCAGGGAGCTGCTTGCGGTTGACGGGTCTTCCGGAACTCTGACAAGGTGGCCCAGGTGTGAGTACATTTATTTGTTGAGTAAAAGATTGTATTCCCTGGGGTGAAAGATTCTCTGAGGGTGTAATGTTTTCCTAAGCGCTTCAACACCGCAAAGCCTGGTTAAATTTCTGCTTGCATTAAATCTCTGGTTTGATCCAGGATTTTTTGGTTTGGGGAAGTTTTGTGTCGGCGAGGTGAATGCTTAGATGTGTGTTGCACGCAGAAATTAATGCAAGAGACTGTTTAATATTGCGCAGTGAGCCCTGAGATATTAATCGGGGTAAGATTCTGTCCTACAATATTACAGTGAGCGATTAATGAAGGCTACGCAAGATTCTGCCATTTGCTTGCAGTGAGCATTCGAGTTGAAAAAAAAAAGTCAATGCAAGATTCTGTCAGGAATTGCAGTGAGTGCTGGCTTGTGTGAACCGGTAATTTTTAATTTTTGTTATAGCGCTGGTTTGAATAAAGTTACTGCAGTTTGTCCGTTTGTTTGTCTCTTTCTGTTCTGGAATCTGCCCTGCTAAGACAGAGAGCAGGGAGGTTCCGCAAAGGTTGATTAAAGTTGTTGCTGTGACATTTTTTTTGGTCATTGTGGAGCATAAAAGGGATGGTTAGATAATTATTGTTTTCTGAGGTAATGATGAAAATTGTGAGAGCTTGCAAATAATACTTCTGGGTAAGAAATTGAACTGTGTTCTCACGGCAGTAGACAAAAAGTTGACATGAGAATGGTGGGTTGCCAGATTTGTTTTTACAAATCTGTAAAACTCTTTTTAGTTTATATATGCTTCCGTTAGGCAACATTATTAGAAAGCACTGTATACATTTTCATTGTTATGCAGATGACACACAATTATACCTGTCAATGAAGCCAGATGATAGTAATCAATTAGCCAAGTTAGAAGCCTGTCTTAAGGAAATCAAAGCTTGGATGACTTGTAATTTCCTGCTATTAAATTCAGATAAGACTGAAGTCATTCTTGTTGGTCCAAAAAACCTTAGAAATTCCTTTCCAAATCAAACTTTCAGTTTGGATGCAGTTACTCTTTCTCTTAATAGCTCTGTGAGGAACCTTGGAGTTATTTTTGATCAGGATTTGTCCTTCAATTCACATATTAAATTTGTTTCTAAGACTGCCTTCTATCATTTGCGTAATATTGCCAAGATTAGGAGCATCTTGTCTCAGAGTGATGCTGAGAAACTGATCCACACTTTTGTTAGCTCGAGATTAGATTACTGTAGTTCTTTATTATCAGGTTGTCCTAAAACCTCTTTAAAAAGTCTTCAGCTGATCCAAAATGCTGCAGCAAGAGTTTTAACAGAGGTACTAGAAAGAGAGATCATATCTCTCCGGTTCTGGCCTCCCTTCATTGGCTTCCCATAGAGTTTAGAATTAAGTTTAAAATCCTTCTTCTTACTTACAAAGCTCTAAACAATCAGGCTCCTTTTTATTTAAAAGATCTGATACTACCGTATTATCCTAACAGAGCACTACGCTCCCAAAATGCAGGACTACTTGTAATACCTAGAATCTCCAAAAGTACAATGGGAGGCAGAGCCTTCAGTTATCAAGCTCCTCTCCTGTGGAATCAGCTGCCAATCTGGATTCGGGAGTCAGACTCGATCTCTGTTTTTAAGATTAGGGTTAAAACCTACCTTTTTGATATAGCCTACAATTAGGGAGGGATCATGTGTTTCTGAACCCTTCCTTAGTTATGCTGCTAATAGGTTTAGTCAGCCGGGGGACCTCCAGTAATGCACTGGGCCTCATTCCTTTCCTCACTCTCTATGAAATATTTTTTTTTGCTGGTCATTAACATTTGTTTGTTCTCTCCCATAGATTGAGTCCCCATCGTGCTGTTTGCTCTCTACATGTCTGTTCTTTTCATCTTCTCTGTCCCCTCACCCCCCAGCCAGTCGCAGCAGATGACTGCCCCTCCCTGAGCCTGGTTCTGCTGGAGGTTTCTTCCTGTTAAAAGGGAGTTTTTCCTCTCCACCGTCGCCAAGTGCTTGCTCACAGGGGATCACCTGATTGCTGGGGTCTTTCTGCAACTGTGGGGGTTCCCCCCTACAGTTGATAGTGCTATGAGATGACTGTTGTTGTGAAATGGCGCTATATAAATAAAGCTGAATTGAATTGAATTGAACAAGTAATTTGGGTTGCCATTTCAAGCTTGTTTTAAGGCTATCTTACTGTTTCTGTGTGTGAGCAGCTGCCCAAAAGTAACCTTGGACTGATAACAGGAGGCAGCTGCATGTGTTGCTGTGTATGCCCTGTCTGTGTGTGTGTGAGCTTGTTTGTTTTAAAATACCATCTATCTGTTGATCTGTGTGAGAGAGGGAAAAAAAAAAAACTTTTTGAAATGGGTTGTTGCTGTAGCAAACAGCAGAGCATAGGGGAACCTCAGAATATTCAGATTGGTAGAAGAAACAGCTTGTTTTGCTGTAAAGGTTGCAGAACACAGCAAGATGAGAATGAAATCTTTGTGTTGTCTGGTGATGGAAAATATATGAACAGGAAGGACAGGAATAGCACGAGGTTCTTGGTGAAATGGAGGAAGAAATTTAATTTCACTGGTAAACTTAGGGTGACTGACTGCGAGAGCTTAGTCTCTGCCATTAGATTAGCTGCAGATGGTAGCAGATGTAAAGAGTTGAAATATGGTCTTATTGAAGCTGAACAATGGCTTCATGTTGCAAGGAAGCGTCAGGCTGATTTAGACAAGGTGACAATAAACAGACAGAACCAGAGCTCCAAGGACTCAGATGTTTACAAGAAAAACGACTTGACTGATACGTGTCCTATCTCACATTCTTTTTGAGGTGAGGAGGAATCAATAGGCCAGGGCCGGCACCTGACCCCTCCCCCGCTCTACCCCAGCCTTGAAGCAAGGGCACCCCCCACAGCTCCGACTGTGGATTCCCCTCCTCCCCCTCCCTCTCCTGCTGCTGCAGCTGCTGCACCCCCTCCTCCTCACAGCCCAAGATTAAGAAGGATTGGGGCTCCAGAGAACAGCCATCCCAGGTCACAAAAGAGATAAGTGTTTATGCACCTTCACGTTATGTAACTTCAAACACACACCCATCTTCATCTACAGCTAAACACATTAAGAAAGAACAGTGTGATGAATTTAACAGCATAGACCAATTCTCCATGATTGAGCTTTCTAACCCAGCTTATATAGGTCCAGTTACAAATCCTGAACACGCAGGTGCCCCTCAACACCAATCCACAATTCTGGTATATCAACCTTGGACTGATGCCTATTTTTCTGAAGCGGTTAAAAAAATTCCACATCCTAAAGACAAACCTACACAGTTCTTTGAAGGGATGGCAAACCTCCTTCAAAGTTTCAAATTAAATGGCCAAGAGACAGAGAGGGCCAATAGGAAGGCCCTAAAAGTTGATTGGTGCGCAGTTTCAGGTGATTGAAACCCAAAAGATGACACAGGTCATATCCTGTCACCAACAGATGCAGTATTGGCTCAACGGGTGACTCAATTAAATGACCGCATTGGTAAGAAGTGGAGATTAAAGCATGATTGGACAATTATACAGAACACCACTCAGAACAAGGCAGAAGGCACTGAAGCCTATAGGTGTAGATTACAAGATGTCTTTGACAGTCATTCTGGTTTGGACAAATCTGCCACAGATACAGGCTCAGAACCCTATTGGCAACATTTAAAAGTGTGTTTTTGCAAAAGATGCACCCCCATTTAGCTCAATACATATGTAAACACTTGGTCACATATCGTACATGTGCATTTGCTGAGGTATTCACTTATACTAAACATGCAGAGAGGCTGGAGGAGGATCGCCTGGAGAGGGAGGACAATAAGGCTAGGTCAAAGCCAACTCCTGTTTATGTCATTGTTGACCCTGTGGGGGAGGCCGCTGCCTACCCGCAATGGTGGGACCGTGACACCTGTCGGCGTTGTGGACAGCGGGGTCACTGGAAAAAGGACTGTTGTGTCCGCCCACTGAGCTGGGGGGAGTGCCCGCCGCCCAGCCACCATGACAAGAACCGACACATCCCAACATGTGACTAGCTGACTCAAAGCTAAGTACAGCAGTTGCAAATGACAATGACACAGTTGACATTTTTCATTTACCTGACTTTGACCTAATAATGACATTAGAGTGTTTGCCAGAGGTTACGCTAGAGGTTCAGGGGACCCCGTTGAGATTTCTTTGTAATACAAGTGCTTGTAGATCAGTCATTTCAGGCCTAGATGTTGAGGGGTTCCAAAAATCAGAACACAGTGATTGTCAAATCAGCAAATCGTAAACTGAAAACAGAATATCTCTCCGAAATTGTAAAAGTAAAGGATCCTGTCACAGGGGACATTGCAGAAGGTTCATTCATTTTGTCACAAGCATGTCCAGTTAACCTACAAGGCAGGGATTTACTTACAACTCTCAATATCGCCGTAATTCCAACAGAAGGCGGTATGACAGCATCACACTTTCCATATGTAGCAGAAACTAACGTGCTGCAGGGTTTTGCTATGCCAAGGTACTCACACTCACGCCGCTTGGTACCGGCCGCACCAACCAGGGTGACAGAGAACTTGGCGACGAAAACAATGCAACATTTTAAAACACAGATTCCTCCAACAAAGCAGGCCACAAATCAATATCATTGCAATATGTATGACAGATATCTGAGTGGCCCAAATGACAAATTTGAGAAAACATTTTTTGCAAACCCATTTTCCAGGATAGTCATTAAAAATCTATACTGGTCACCAAAGGGTTACGCAGGGGCTTCTGTGACATTGTCTGATGGAGATAGCAGTCACTTCAAACACTGGGAGTCTCCACACATTGCATTGATTAAGCCCAAACACATGCAGTGGAAGGATGTAGGCAGGTTTGTGAACACAGCAGAACAATGTGAGCAATCATAGAAGGACACACCTGATCCAAGAGTTCAATACTCTCTAAAGCTTGAAACCTACAGACTGCCTTTGAACTGGGTGGCACAAGTCCAAAAGGATGTCAGCATTGATGTCCCTGAATCACAAACATGACTGTTTTCTCTGACAGAAGGAGAGGAAGATGCACTCTCAGAAATTGCCAAATTACTTGTGGTCAACAGGGAAGGCAGATGTAGGTTTAATGAAAAATGCTGAATTGGTAACAATAAATGCAAAATCTCATTTTAGGCCTTATCAGAGACAGTATCCTCTATGCCCGGAAGCACAGGAAGGCATTAAACCTGTTATACAGGAATTGATAAAAGCAGGGGTAATTGTACCATGTCCAAAGTCACCATGTAACACACCTCTGTTCCCTGTGAAGAAGGCTTCACCGTCTTCCAGCTGGAGGATGCTCCAAGACCTCCAAGCAGTGAACAGAGCTGTTATTCCTAGGGCTGTTACAGTCCCAGACCCTCACACATTGTTAAATGATCTACAACCACAAATGAAATTTTTCACAGTGATTGACATCAGCAATGCTTTTTTCAGCATTCCCATTCATCCAGACCATCAATTTTGGTTTGCATTCACATTTGAAAATAAAAGGTACACATTCACTTGGATGCCACAAGGGTACTGTGATTCACCAACCATTTTTTCACAGGCAATGTCAGCAAACTTGGCACAGTTTGTTCCTCCTCAGGGGAGTCAGTTGCTTCTATATGTTGACAACACTTTGCTGGCATCTCCTGATGAAAATACGTGCAAAAAGGACACTGTTGCCTTACTGAAATTTTTACCTGAACAGGGTCACAAGGTCAACAAAGCTAAGCTGCAATTGTGGAAAACAGAAGATAAATACCTAGGCCACATTTTGTCAGCAGAAGGAAAACATGTTGATCCTGTTCGCAAAGAGGCTATTTTGGCAGCGCCCAAACCAATCACAAAGAGAGACATGATGTCATTTTTGGGAACATTAAACTACTGTTGCTCCTGGATTGCAAATTATTCATTTGAAGTGCAACCATTGTCTGACTTCATTTACAAAAAGACCATGGCACAGGTGGACAACATTGAGTGGACACCTGAGGCAGAAAAGGCATTTGTAAGGATGAAAAAACTTTTGGTCAGCACTGCCGTTTTGGCACTCCCTGACTACAAAAAAAACATTTATTCAAATGGCAGATTGTAGGGAGGGACACATGACGTCAGTGCTCCTTCAGCCATTTGGTACAAAAATGCGTCCACTGGCACATTACTCCACAAGGCTGGACGCTGTTGCGAGAGCCCTGCCCCCAAGTGTGCAGGCCGTCATAGCTGCACCCATGGCAGTTCAAGCATCTGCAGGGATTGTTCTTTTCCATCCTTTGACCCAAAAGGTCACACATGCAGTGTCAGTCATTTTGTCTCAGAGTAAAATGTCGGTTCTCTCGCCATCAAGACACCTTGCATGCATGATAGTGTTACTGTCACAGCCACATTTAAGCATTGAGTGTTGCACAGTAATAAATCCAGCGAGCTTTTTACCTATTTCCACAGAGAGTGAACCTCATGACTGCTTAGCAGAGATTGAAAATGAAACATTACCACGTCCAGATTTGCAGGACACACCTTTGGATGATTCAGGTCTCATGCTGTTTGTAGATGGATCATCAAAACGTGACTGTGATGGATTAAATCTGTCTGGCTATGCAGTTGTCACTCAAGACACTGTCTTGAAAGCCCAAAAACTTCCATCACATTATTCGGCACAAGCCGCAGAGCTGATTGCTCTGACTGAAGCATGTAAATTAGGCCAAAATAAAAAAAACTCACTGTTTATACTGACAGCCAATATGCATTTTCCAAAATTCACCATTTTGCACAACAGTGGAAAAACAGAGGCATGATCACATCAACAGGAAAGCCTATTCTGTCATGATCCGAGCACCAATCTTGTCCGCACTTGGGTCATACATCATCTTTTTCAGGCTTTGACAGCAGTGTATCCCTTCTGGCTCCCCGGGCTCTTATTCTGACAACGCCCGGTGGCGCTTCCTGCTGTCAGAGCCGAACAGCTGTACTGCATTCGGGGTCATTAGTGTCCGGCGTTAAAAGCGGACGCTGAATGCACCCCGATGCAGCAGTCTCCGTTAACCTGTTGCACTCCGGGATATCGCGGGTGGTCACGTCTCTGCGTCCTAGTGTGTCTCAGTGTGCACTGTGCGTCTCAGTGCGCACTGAAAAAAAAAAAAAGCTGCATTTCTGTTCTTCCAGTACAGACACAGCCGCGAACAGAAAGCCAAAGGAGTGTTTTGATTGGTTTAGATTTGATTGACCTCTCATTCGACTAATAAGAGCCTTGAATTGGGTTTCTGAAACCTTGAAGAACCAATGACTGAAAACCTAGCAAGAAGGACCTGCCTATCAACGACCACGAATACAACGAGCCAATTGAAGCAGAGAAGTTCGACAATTGAAACGAGTGCGTCCCATGCGTAAAATCTGTTTTGTCTAAGCCGCTGGGTGACACACATTGAGACCTGTGTGTAACGTAGCGTTAGCCAGTCTTTTTTTTATTACTACTGTTCTTATTTGTTTTGAAAAATCGTTCGCCAAAACCGCAATCATGGAAGCGGAAATGGTTTGACCGGGTCGCGTGACCAGAACCACGAGTCCGTAACAAGCGGACCAGCTTCATGTTTGTCTGACAATGAGGAACAGATGTTCGCCAACAACACTGCTGTTGTGGACAGGTAAGTGTTATAAGCTAAATTATTCTTTATCAATGAAAATAGTAATAAAAATGCCTTTTGACCGATCGGTAATTGCAACGGTGCGTCATGGCCACATGACAGACCGTTTTTTGTGCACCGAGCTCCTCTGTAGCGGGGGGGGGGGGGAGTTGTTATCCTCTACATTGCAGATATTTTAGTATAATTTTAGTATAATTTTTATTGCACTGTAGGTTATTTTTTCTTGTAAAAAAAAGGCCACACATTTTTTACGTGGCATGCTTCTTTGTGTGTGGGGGGCTTGTTTGTTCATTCATTCATGAATGAATAAACAACCCCTCCACACACACACACACACACACACACACATACACACACACACACAGCCCTGAGTGTCACCTTTCATTAGAGCCCAAGCTGAAGCTTCTATCTTGAAGCATTCAAAAGTTATAGATGTTTTTCCAAACTGTGCCATTTGGCACAATTTGGCACCGTTCAAAAACGCCTGGGAACAACCTGAGAAAAAAAGCTGTGTAATATATTCATTTTTTGTGGTATTGTTACAAAATTTTGACCATCACAGCTGGCCATATGTAAATGTGCAGCACACACAAATGGTACTGATCCAGTTTCTCAAGGCAATCAGACCAAAACAGCAGAAGCTGTTGTACAAGGCTTACAACCAGCACAAAGCAAATCTGATTCCATTTTGACATTGACAGAGGAGTTATCACATGACATTCTCATTGAAGCACAAAAAGCAGCACCACAGGCTGAAATTTACAGGTGGATAAAAAAGGGAGCAATTTTTGATGACACCTCAAAGCTCTACAAATGTAACAAAGACAAGCCCATTCTGCTACGCAAACAGTTCCATCAGGTCTCCACCTTGCTGCTTGGCATTTCACATGTAGCAAAGGGGGGGATGGTTTCTACATTAAAGGGTACCTGTGGTGGTTGTCTAAATGCATTCAACTTGAAAACATTAGGCAAAGTATTCGTTATTTGGTTAAATAATTATTGCCAGCCATATACCACCAGAGAAATATGCAAATACGACCGCAGGCATGGCCAGCCAATGAAAACTATGCGCGCAGCCATGACACATGCGGATGTGACGTCACTACGTTGGTAATGAAAAGTCAATACTCCGCCTGTATGAGCGACTAGGGTGCTTTTGTGAGTGTTTTTATTCTATTATGGCTGAATTGTCAGACTCTGAGGAAGAATTCATCCAACATGGCTACAGGTTTGAGCCAGAAAGGTCTTCTGAGGGTGAAAGTGACGAAGTGGTCCTCACACACAATGCAATTTCGTCTGAAAGGAAACGCCTGTGCCCTGTTCCGAGATTGCGCAACCACTTTTCCGCTACGATCTTCCGACAAGGTGAGCTGGGTTTGGGTACACAAAAGAAGTGTTTATCTTTGTTTTTTTCGCTTATTATTGAGACATCCAAAGGCTTTACATTCCGCCATGTTGCGATATCCATATTACATTGTATGTTTTTGTTGTTACAAGAGCGCCGAGTGTCTGCTGCTCTGTATATAGTTTTAGCGGCGAGGGAAGAGCCCGTCTGGCAGCCGTTACGACCTCAGATCAGATGAGACGGCCCGCTGAATTTAAGCATTTATTTATTTATTTTCTACTCGTTTTAGTTCTGCATTTTATATGAACCCTGAGTTTGAAATAAACGTTTGAATTTGAATTTGAATATCCCGAAAGCCACTGCTCATCCGGGCACTCCAGGCTCAGCCAATATTGATCCAGATTGCGGTATCCACGACACTACGTCACAGGAAGCGTCCTGGCAGGCCATGTAGCCGCTAGTATGGCTGCGCCCATGTTTTGCTGACATAGATGAACCAGCACATCAGCAATGGATTTATATCGCATTGCTTTGAACTTGAACTTAAACTTGAACTAGAACGTGAGACAGGGGCTCAAATATAATATCTTTTTTTTCACGACCACCACAGGTACGCTTTAAATAAAACCTTTACTGCCTATGGGTTCAGCCAGTTTGCTACACAGTTCTGTAAAAAATGTTTGATTTGTGCAAAAAACAATGCACAGGGAAATTTCAGACCTGAAAGAGGCACTTTTCCAGCCTTCACTTATCCATTTCAGAACATTTGCATGGACTTCATTGAGCTAAATAAGTGTGAAGGCAAGAAATACTGTTTCGTCATTTGTGATATGTTTTCCAAATGGACAGAGGCTTTTCCCTGTACCCATCCAAATGCAATCACAGTGGCCAAGAAATTGCGGGCCGAAATTGTACCTAGGTTTGGAATACCTGAGAAAATTTACTCAGATAATGGTACACACTTTGTAAATCAAGTCATATCACACTTAGGCACAGCACTCAACATTAATTTAAAAAACCATTCAGCTTATCATCCACAATCTGCAGGACTGGTGGAGTGCACAAACAGAACCATTAAAGAAAGGCTTAGAAAAACCAATGGCAGAAACAGGCCAAAACTGGACATATTGCCTCCCATTAGTTTTGTTCTACATGAGGATAATTCCCACCAAAGGGGGGTTATCTCCATTTGAAATCATGTATGGAAAACCATACTTGCTCCCACATTTAAGACCATTCAACTCAAGTGATGAGGAGGTGTGTTTAGCTGATTACATGAGAAGGATGTTGACTAACAGAGATGTTATTGCTGCTACTCTCCCCAGGAGGGTTCACGAGAAAGCTGCACCAATCTTGGCCAAGCCAGGGGACCTCATCCTTACCGAAGTCATCAAAAAGACGAATTGGACTGATTCACCCTGGCAAGGACCACATAAAGTTGTTTTGTCAACACCAACAGCAATTAAAGTTGAAGGATGGGACTCTTGGGTGCACTTAACACATTGCAAACTTTACCCCACTCCAGAACTCACACCCAGAGTCTGCTCAATAAACACTACAAACTTTATCTCATTAAGGACTTTCAGCAAGTGACTGTTTAATTGTTTCTCTATACAAGCGTCGACTGATGACACCCCTCGTTGGGCGCCCAGTACCAGCTTAAGATAGTGAAACAAGTGTTTGTCTGTCATGGAGAGACAAGAAGCGAGAGAAAGACGGTCAATCATTAAATGGTGTGGTTGCTGTTGTTTCCTTAGCATCATTATCCTTGGGGTGACATTTTTGCTTTTGTTTCTTTTGGCTACCCCACAAACCATACACCGTAGGGCTAGAGATCTTACACATGCCCAACATGACTGGTTGGAACTTCAAGGGCATCAGGACCATGATTATGCTGCCAATACTTGGTGGAGGTATGCTAACTATACAGCTAGGTCAGCTAATCGCTCCAACTGTTATGTTTGTTCCTTGGTGCCACTATCAACTGGGCAGACTTCTGTTACGGCTAAAACAATGGAGCAATCACAAGCTGTCTGCTTCTTACAGAAGGCTATGGAAAGGGACTATACAAGAAATATTCTGAGATACATATAGTGCCATATTTTGAAATGCATATAGTGCCACAGCTCTTCCCCCCATTGGCAAATCAGATCACTGCATGGTCATGTTAACACCCAAGTACGTTCCCCTTGTGCAAAAGCAACCTACTTATACACGGACTGTGAAGAGGTGGACAAAGGAGGCTGCTGATGCACTACAGGACTGCTTCGAGACGACAGACTGGAGTGTACTCTGTGAATTAAATGTTAATGTTATTAAATGTTAATGAAAGAAAAACCTACAATGGTCACAGAAATAACTTGAATCTGACAAAAGTAGTAATAAATAAAAATTCTATGAAAATTAACCAGTGAAAATCAGACAATGTTTTTGAATTGTGGTTCAACAGAATTACTTTAAAAAACAAACTCATGAAACAAACCTGGACAAAAATGATGGTACCCCTAGAAAAGATTGAAAATAATGGGACCATAGGGACATGTTCAACCAAGATGTGTCCTCTAATTAACATCACAGGTGTCTACAAACTTGTAATCAGTCAGTCGGCCTATTTAAAGGGTGACATTTAGTCACTGTGCTGTTTATTGACATGGTGTGTACCACACTAATCATGGACCAGAGGAAGCAAAGGAGAGAGTTGTCTCAATAGATTAGAAAGAAAATTATAGACAAGCATGTTAAAGGTAAAGGCTATAAGACCATCTCCAAGCAGCTTGATGTTCCTGTGACTACAGCTGCACATATTATTAAGAAATTTAAGCTCCATGGGACTGTAGCCAACCTCCCTGGATGTGGCCGCAGAAGGAAACTTGATGAAGAATGGTAACAAAAGAGCCCAGAGCAAACTCTAAACACATTCATGGTGAGCTCCAAGATCAAGGTACATCAGTGTCAGATCGCACCATCCGTCGTTGTTTGAGCCAAAGTGAACTTCATTGGAGATGACCAAGGAGGACACCGCTGTTGAAAACAAATCATAAAAAAGCCAGACTGGAATTTGCCAAACTGCATGTTGACAAGCCACAAAGCTTCTGGGAGAATGTCCTACGGACAGACGAGACAGAACTGGAACTTTTTCGCAAGGCACATCAGCTCTATGTTCACAGACGCAAAAATGAAGCATACCAAGAAAAGAACACTGTCCCTACTGTGAAACATGGAGGTGGTTCTGTTATGTTCTGGGGCTGCTTTGCTGCATCTGGCACAGGGTGTCTTGAATCTGTGCAGGGTACAATGAAATCTCAAGACTATCAAGGTATTCTAGAGAGAAATGTGCTGCCCAGTGTCAGACAGCTTGGTCTCAGTCGCAGGTCATGGGTCTTGCAACAGGATAATGACCCAAAAAACACAGCTAAAAACACCCAAGAATGACTAAGAGCGAAACATTGGACTATTCTAAAGTGGCCTTCTATGAGCCCTGATCTAAATCCTATTGAAGATCTGTGGAAGGAGCTGAAACATGCCGTCTGGAGAAGGCACCCTTCAAAGCTGAGACAACTGGAGCAGTTTGCTCATGAGCAGTGGGCCAAAATACCTGCTGAGAGGTGCAGAAATCTCATTGACAGTTACAGAAATCGTTTGATTGCAATGATTGCCTCAAAAGGTTGTGCAACAAAATATTAAGTTAAGGGTACCATCATTTTTGTCCAGGCCTGTTTCATGAGTTTATTTTTTTAAATAATTCTGTTGAACCACAATTCAAAAGCATTGTCTGATTTTCACTGGTTAATTTTCATAGAATTTTTATTTATTACCGCTTTTGTCAGATTCAAGTTATTTCTGTGACCACTGTGGGTTTTTCTTTCATTAACAGAGGGGTACCAACAATTTTGTCCACGTGTGTAGACAATATGACTGACTGCATCACAGAATACATTAGATTCTGTGAAGACAAGACCATGCCAGCTCAGACTGTACACTGCTTCTCCAACAACAGACCATGGGTCACAGGCAACCTGAAAGCACTTCTGAACAAAAAGAAGAGAGCTTTTAGGGCTGGAGACAAGGAGAAGCTGAGGGGAGTGCAGCATGAGCTGAGAGAGATGCTGAGGAGGTGCAAGGACAATTATAGGAGGAAGGTGGAAGATAAACTCAGGCAAAACAACACTAAATATGTGTGGGAGGGAATGAAGCAAATAGCTGGGTGCAAGGGGAGAGTTGGGCAGCCATCTGGGAGCCAGGAGAGAGCTGAGGAACTGAATCTGTTTTTTAATAGGTTCAACTCACAGTCTGTCACCCCAGCAACACAACCAGACCCCCACGCACCTCTTCCCACCCACCCTCCTGTGCAGAACCTCTCTCCATCTCCCCCCTCCTCCTCCTCAGGGGGCACCAGGACCCTCCCTCACTTCACGGTGACTACAGACCAGGTGGAGAAACAGCTGGAGAGACTCCGTCAGCGGAAGGCAGTGGGCCCTGATGGCATCTCCGCAAGGACCATGAGGACCTGTGCCAACCAACTAGTTCCGGTACTGAAACACCTGTACAACCTGAGCCTGAGTCTGGAGAGAGTACCGGTGCTGTGGAAGACATCCTGCCTGGTTCCTGTCCCCAAGAAGTCATCTCCATCGGATTTGAATGACTACCGACCAGTTGCCCTCACATCTCATGTGATGAAGGTCCTGGAGAGACTGGTCTTAGCCCACCTGAGGCCGCAGGTGAAGATGTGGCTAGACCCTCTGCAGTTTGCATATCAGCCCCATTTAGGAGTTGAAGATGCTGTCATCTACCTGCTGCAACGAGCCCATCTGCACCTGGATGGTGGAGGGGATACTGTGAGAATCCCTTTTTTTTTTAATTTCTCCAGTGCCTTTAACACCATCCAGCCACTGCTGCTGGGTGAGAAGCTGCGGGTGATGGGGGTTGACAGCTCTGTGATCTCCTGGATTACTGACTACCTGACAGGCAGACCACACTTTGTCCGGCTGGGCAATGTCTTGTCCGGAGTGGTGGCTAGTGATACGGGAGCTCCACAGGGGACTGTGCTCTCTCCTTTTCTTTTTACCTTATACACCACTGACTTTCAGTACAACACTGAGTCATGCCACCTGCAGAAATTCTCTGATGACTCAGCTGTTGTGGGGTGTATAACAGGAGGAGAGGAGAGTACAGGGCACTGGTAGACAGATTTGTGGAGTGGACGGAGCAGAATCACCTGAGGTTGAATGTCAGCAAGACCAGAGAGATGGTGATTGACTTCAGAAAGAGGAAGACGCCTTCTCAGCCACTGCAGATTAGGGGGGAGGATGTGGGAGTGGTTGAGGACTACAAATATCTGGGTGTCAGGATCAGTAGCGGGTTAGACTGGAGATCCAACACCGACACTGCGTACAAGAAGGGGATGAGCAGACTACTTCCTGAGAAAGCTGAGATCCTTCAGCGTGTGCAGCAGGATGCTGGAGCTTTTCTACCAGACCGCTGTCGCCAGCGCCATCTTCTTTGCTGCTGTCTGTTGGGGTAGCAGTACCAGGGCCAGAGACACCAACAGACTTGACAAGATTATCAAGAGGGCTGGCTCTGTAATTGGTCTCAGACCGGAGACCTTTGAGACAGTGGTGGAGAGGAGAGCACTAAATAAACTGCGATCCATCATGGACAATCCTGATCACCCCTTCCACCACACACTAGATAGACAGCAAAGCACTTTCTCCAGTAGACTACTACAGCTTCGCTGTTGAACGGCCAGGCACAGGAAATCTTTCCTGCCACATGCAATTTCACTGTACAATAACTCACTATGATGTTGTATTCTGGTCATAGCTATGCTGCCACACTGCACCTTACAGACTAACTGGTACCTCACATTTTCACTCTGCTCCTGATAGTCCTTCTTTGTGCAGTGAGATGATTCATTAGTTTATACGGGTCATCATATATTAAGCTATGATGTATATAGGTTTTATAGTCGTGTTAGTTTTACTTTCCATGGGTAATCTACAATGCTCCGCACTGTGTGTTTATATATTTACATATTTATTCCATCTAGCTACAGTGCTCCGCACTGTGTGTTTATATACTCATACATTTATTCCATCTAGCTACAATGCTCCACACTGTGTGTGTTTATATATTTACATATTTATTCCATCTAGCTACAATGCTCCGCACTGTGTGTTTATATATTCATATATTTATTCCATCTAGCTACAATGCTCCGCTCTGTGTGTTTATATATTTATTCCATCTAGCTACAATGCTCCGCACTGTGTGTCTATATATATTTATATTTATATGTACATATGTATACTCGCTGCTCTTGCTTTTCTCTTGCCTTCTGATTGTTGCTGAGTGTTGCTATCCCTGTGCTGTTGCAATCCTGGAATTTCCCCGTTGTGGGACTAATAAAGGCTTATCTTATCTTGTGTGTTTCTCTTGTTTGGTTATCTACTGTCATGCTGCTGTTACACTGTAATTTCCCAGTTTGGGATCAATAAAGTACATCTACCTATCTATCCATCTATCTGAATCGCTCTTCTAAGACCTTTCATCACTCCACTGATCAGAAAACCAATGGCACCCCTTACTCTGTAAGGGCGAGGTTAGTTTCATCAGAGAACTTCTCTTTCTGTTTAAGGGGAAGTGGTAATAACCCTCTGGGCGACCAATCCCTTTCTCAGTGTGCAGTGATGTACCATGTATACCGCACCTGTACTGCCAATACCCTGACCAACCAAGTGGGCAGGTGGAGCCCGCAAATCAGTCACTGTCATAATGGACCTGTCACCATGCTGGAGCTCTGCAGTGCTGCTATTTGCAACTTCCACATGTATGGCGCACATATTTTGGGGCGGCAGTGGCTCAGGAGGTAGAGCAGGTCGTCTAATAACCCGATGGTTGGCGGTTCGAATCCCGCTCTCCCCAGATATCCTGCCGTTGTGTCCCTGGGCAAGACACTTCACCCGCATTGCCTCCAGTGCCCATAACACTGGGTATGAATGTGTATATATGTATAAATGTTCGGTGGTGGCCGGAGAGGCCGTTGGCGCGGATTGGCAGCCACGTTTCCGTCAGCCTGCCCCAGGGCAGCTGTGGCTACAGTAGTAGCTTGCCACTACCATTGTCTGTCTGGAGTGAATGAATAATGTATCTACTTGTAAAGCGTCTTTGAGTGTCTATGATAAAGCGCTATATAAATCTGATGCATTATTATTATTATTATATGGTGACAGATGGTTGGTGGCTGTGTGGTCATAGGGCGTATTCCCATTTGCCTATGGGATGGGCAGGAGTCTGTGCCCCTGTCTTTGTGACTGATCACACCCTCATTATGTCAGCAGGTCAGGCGGGCAGGGTGAAAAGAGATGCTTACCTACCACAGGATGCTTTTTTTGCACCGCATGACTATCTGGAGTACGGACGTACCAGAGCAGTTTAAACTAGAAAACACAGGACAAAAGGTTCTTCAGTCACTGTTCCCTTGGGTGGGAGTGGCAAAGAACACTTTGTGGGTTGAAACTCTTAATTACAGACTACAGTCTTTTGTGAATTTTTCCTTGGCTGCTTGGAGAGGTGAAACGGAAGAAATGACAGCTATGAGACTTATGGTGACACAAAATAGAATGGTACTAGATCAGTTGACTGCCGCCCGTGGGGGTGTGTGCGCTATTGTGGGTCAGTACTGTTGTACTTTTATTCATGCGAATAATGCAGATGGATATGTCATTGTTTCAACCATACGCAATCTTATTGCTCTACAAGCTGCTGGGGCTAAGAATAATGTTAATGATGCACAGCCTTGGATAAATTGGTTGTTTTCCTCATGGAGGAGTCTTGTCATAAACCTGATGGTGGTTCTTGTAGTGATAGTTTTGATTTTTTCATGTGTTATTCCCTGCATTCGTGACATGATGATGAGACTTGTTCATGTGAACTTGGTGATGTATCATGAAGCCACAACTGGAGATGATGGGGAAACAACACCAACCTAAAGTGTCTTTTTCATGAGTACAGAGTAAAAGTATGACTGACATGCAGAAAACCGAGAGGAGATGCATACTCATGATGTGAATTTGAAATGTACTGTTTACAAAAACATGTTTGAAGTTCTGAGATATTGCTTTTCATTATTGTTTGGGGTTTTCATTTCACTTTAATTTTGGCATATTATATTTGAAATCATCACTATTTACTCATTATGCAGTTTTACTGTTGTGATTGTTGTTTTGATTCTTGTTTGCTTAATTACATTTTTTATACATTAAGATACTAACATCTTTAGATTTAGATGCTAACACACATATATCCTTATCACACATATATACTCATATTCATATTATCTTTTGTTATATAATCACTTTATTGTTCTTCATTGTGATTTTGCTAGTTTTTACACTTATTATACATCTGTGCACTTATCACTTCATCAAATTGCTGCTAATTTACTAACACACAGAATACCAAATAGATACTTACATACATACGTATATCACACATATCATTTTGTAATTGATCAACATTAGTGACTATTTTTCTTTCCTTATGATTTTGTTTGTCGATTTCTTTTATTGAACAAAAGGCTTCACCATTTCATGCTCCCCAGGAAATGAAACATTCCAGCGGCGTTCGGGAGTGGCAGCGGGGTTGATGGCTGACTTTCCTCATTAAAAAGTGAGTTAGGATCTTTTGCAATAAAATGCTTTTTGCATAAAACACACCAGAACTTAGCAAGCTGCCCAATGAGGTTTTACAGGGCATAGTGTTTCATCTCTGATGCTTTTTAAAGCATCAAGGGGGGAATGAAAGGTTAATTCTATATTATTCTATATTATTTCATCTCTGTATTATTCTTTTATATAACTGTATTTTCTGGTGCATTGTATGAGCCATTTGTAATCTCATGTCCCAGAGTCCTGAGTCTTGAGTGAATGTGCATGTGGATGGATGCAGGAATGTGAGGTTAAGTCAGCAAGATGTAAATAATGACCCAGGTTATAGGTATATAGGTTGGGCAGCACGGTGGTGAAGTGGTTAGCACTGTTGCCTTACAGCTAGAAGGTTCCTGGTTCGAATCCCCAGGCTGGCAGGGGTTGGAACCTTTCTGTGTGGCATTTGCATGTTCTCCCTGTGCTGCGTGGGTTTACTCCGGGGGCTCCGGTTTCCTTCCACAATCCAAAGACATGCATATTAGGTTAATTGGCTGTTCTAAATTGTCCCTAGATATCTGTTTCCTATAGGCCCTTAGAATAGAGGGTTAGTACTAGTGAAAGCGCTTTCAGTGGTCTTTGTGACTAGAAAAGCGCTATATAAGTGTAGGTTAGTTAGTTATACTGCTCTAGTTATATTGACCTACCCTGTTTCTGATACCAGGAATGCTATAGATTAAGACACAAACTGTCTTTAGGAGATATCTTCAGATGTCTCCAGAGGTCTCAAGGACTGCTTTCTTTATTTACCTTCAACTATAAAAACTCCAAACTTAGGATGAATGGCAGAGAATGGGTGCGAGTGTGACTCTGCGAGACGGTCTGCTGTACCTCTTTTCTCCTCTGATCAGAGTTTGAATAAATGGCTCACAACTTGGAAACTACCTGTTGATTTTTGATTCAGTCTCATTCAATTTTATTCCAACAACATGCAAGTGAGGTTAATTGGCATCAAACTGGGGATTCTAAGTTGTCCTTAGGTAGGACTGTGAGAGTGAATGGTTGTCTGTCTGTGTTGGACCTGCGATGGACTGGCGATCTGTCCAGGGCGTACCCTGCCTCTCGCCCAAAGATGCTGGAATAGGCTCCGGCCCCCTGCGGCCCAAAAAGAATTAAGCGGAAGAAGATGGATAGATGGAAAATTTCTCCTTAGCTGTGATTTTGATGTTAAAAAGCTACCCAGTAAGCGCTCCTCTTTCCACCAGCAAGTCTTACTATACTGGACGTTAATCTACACACACACAACTTCAGCTCTCACAACATTCCACTGTGGAGCTGCAGATATGCAACTGTGAAAAACAGCTCAGTCTTTAATAAGAATTGGATGGATAAAGGCTTTTGGTCTGTGCTGCAGCTGTTCAATGAGAGAGGTTGTCTCATGTCACTGAATGAATTCTGTGCCAAGTATGATCTACCAACAGATCATAAAGAGTTTAATAGAATGTGTAAGGCTGTCCCTCAGAATATGATTGTAATGCGTGGTTGTTACTCTCTGGACAATGCACACAATGATCCAAGCCTTCCTAAGCTCTTGGAAAGTGGACTTACCTTAATGAATAATACATTTCAAAACTCTGTTATAAGATTACTTGTTGCTACTTTACACCCCTTTCAATCAAACACAAATTCAATTTCTCAGCTATTCTCAAATGAGGAAAAGAAAAAGATCAGAAATATTTACATTAAACTCCCGCTATATCCAAAAGCTAAGGAAGGTCACTTTAAAATCCTCTGTGGTATCTATCCGTCACAAGAGTTCCTTAGACATCGATTTAATTTAGACTGTAACAGCTGCACCTTTTGTGAGACTAATATTGAGTCAACTGATCACATCTTCTATGAATGTGTGTATAGTAAGGCTTTCTGGGATGATGTACATTATTGGCTGTATCCTAAAATACCAAAACTTTCTGAATTCTCAAAAAAGGACATTATCTTTGGATTAATATGGACCAACAAAGACTTTGAAATACTCCTAAATTTTACAATAATCTATGGGATTTTTTTTTTTTTTTCATAAATGTAGGTACGCAAAAACCAAGCCTCTCTTCCTGATCCTTCATAAAGAACTGTGTAACATTCTCTGTTCTATGAAATTCATGAAAGGAAAATATGCTGTAAGGCCATGTTGACTCACTTCTAATTTGAAATTGGCTGAAAACCCCTAGCAATTTTTATTTTTAATTTCATTTATTTTTGTATTATATTTAATTCATAATGTTTCTTTTTCTTTCTTTTTTGTCTCCTATGACTCAATACTGTCTGGTGTTCTGTATACGCTCGGTTGTTCTGCTTTACCATTGTTGTATTGTACGTATATTGCTACTACTATTAAATACAGTTTTTGGGAATAAAGCTAGCACAGCAACAACCAAAACATACAATACAAATGCAAGATTCAATATAGTGCAGATCTAGAACAAAACTAAGAGCCATATAACAGCAAGGAGTTTAACAAAACAATTTCCACTTCCACGTGGAGCAAATTTAGAGAAAATATCAGAAAATCATTTGAGGAGCCTACAATATGTACATGTTGAATACATGTACAAACTGTGTGAAATGAAAATGTCCTAGCTTAAACTGGGAGAATTTCACTGGACAACATCAGACCATAATGTCTTTCCATGAATGCAAAAGAAAAGTGTTTCACATTATAAATTTATGAGGAAAAATAGATTAAATTTAGGATTAAAAACACAAAGTTGAAAAACATACAAATCTGCACAAAAAGTAAAATATTTAAGAGAAAAAATGAATTTGCGATAAAAAGGTTACAAATGTACAATTAAAATGTGTGCAAAACTATGATTAAAAACTTACAAGATAACTATATAGTTTTAAAAAGGTCTGCCAAATTTAAAAAAAAAAAAAAAAATCCAAACACGACCCCCCCCACCCCATTTTTCCCTAAATTGAGATCACCGGTCTGTCTTAAAGATGCCAAAACTCAGCCGTCAGTGACCCAGATCCGGACATCTAAACCCATCCGGATCCGGGTACCGTTACTGGTCCGGACCTGGCTGAGTTCTGATCAGATCACAGCCGCAGGTTATCACACTCAGCCGTAATCGGCCCGGTTCCGTTGTCTACCTGGGTTTTCTAGGTAAAACTGTAGTTGTTAGTTTAGGTCAAACCGTCAGGAAGCCACAGGTTTAATCCACCTGTAGTCGTGAACAGATTTTTCCGGAGTTTTCTAAAGCCTCAACCAGACCGTTATAGTCCCACATACCTATTGTGTGGATTTTTATCTTGGAACAGCAGCAGAAGAGACGAAGATGAGTCTTTAGAAAGCAGAAACGGAACCAGAACCTTCTCCGTGCCAGCGCTGTTGTCGTCTTACAAATGTTCCTTATATCTGTTGGTGACCCATAAAAGTCTTTCTAACTGTTTTACATAAATTGTCTGCTCGGTTCCAGCCTCAAACAGCCACTGATCTCGCCACCATCTTGAGTCCAGGCACGCATGCGCCAGACTGACGTTACAGCTCTGTACCACTGTTGCCATAGTTACCCGCAGCCGTCAGACTGGGTTAATTTTTTTCCCCACTTGAATTTGTGTAGCAAAATAAAATCCAGAGGAGAGGAGAAGCAGGATGAGAAGAAAGAAAAATTTTGACTGTGAGGCTTCAACGAGAATTCTCTGTTTAGATTGAGGTACAAATTTACAAGTGAATAAAAACACATATTGCAAAATTAAAAAAAAAAAAAGCACTCTGAGGCAAGTGCAATATCCCCCGCCTCTGTTTTCTTTGAAGATCCCAATATGTCACTGAAGGAGAGCAGTTTTCAACTCTTCCATACACAGTGGATATAAAAAGTCTACACACCCCTGTTCAAATACCGGGTTTTTGTGCTGTAAAAAATGAGACCAAGATAAATCATTTCAAAATTTTTTCCACCATCAATGTGACCTATAACCTGTACAACCCAATTGAAAAACAACTGAAAACTTTTAAGGGGAAAAATAAAAAAAATCTTATAATAACCTGGTGACATAACTATGCACACCCCCTTATAACTGGGGATGTGGCTGTGTTCAGAATTAACCAGTCACATGCAGGCCCGACGAGACTACCACGAGCTGGGCCAGGAGGCGCAACGACTCGTCAACGCCAATAAACGGCGTGTGGCTACAGCTGCGGCAGCGGAGCCGGGCGCAACGTCCGGAGAAGGCAGGGGGCCAGAGGCTGCAGCATCAGACTCACCAACGACAGCAGCGGCAGGGGCCAGGAAACACGGAGCAGACGACATCCTTTGCTTCTACCATCGCCGCTTCGCAGAGAGGGCACGCAAGTGCATTCCACCGTGCCATTTTAAGCGCTCGGGAAACACCAAGACCGGGGGTCGGTAGCAGCTGCGGCCCTCGGAGAGGAGAACAAGCTGCTCTACTTGAGGGACGCGCACTCGGGGAGACAATTCCTTGTGGACACGGGCTCCCAGCTGAGTTTCATCACACCTTCCTACGCTGACCGGCTGGTGCCTTCCAGTGGTCCCCGGGTGTCAGCAGCGAACGGCTCGGCGATTAAGACCTTCAGTGAGAGGACTCTGCTTCTGTCTTTACACGGCCGTACATTCGAGTGGACTTTTGTCATAGCGGCAGTCAATTTCTACATGTTAGGGGCTGATTTTTTGTGTTCACATGGTTTGTTGGTCGATCTTGCTAACAGACGCCTGGTTAATGCACTCTCTTTTTCTTCTATTCCCTGTACAGCTCGAGTGGCCCCGCCAACAGCACAAGCCAACGTCACAGCTGCAGGTGGTAAGTTCCACACACTCCTCACTCAGTTCCCAGCACTCACGGTCCCAACATTTTCGGCGACCGTGGCTAAACACGGGGTGGAACATTTTATTACTACCACCGGATTGCCCGTTTTCGCAAAAGCTCGGCGCTTGGATTCAGCTAAACTGACCATAGCACGCGAGGAGTTCGCCAACCTAGAGAGGCTGGACATCATCAGGCGTTCGAAGAGCCCATGGGCTTCACCACTTCACATGGTCCCGAAAGCTGATGGCTCGTGGCGGCCTTGCGGTGATTTCCGCAGGCTGAACAACGCTACAGCGCACGACCGCTACCCGATCCCGCACATCCAAGATTTTTCAGTTCATTTGGCGGGGGCGTGCGT
The DNA here is from genome assembly GCA_020510985.1 of Pholidichthys leucotaenia. NCBI lineage: Eukaryota > Metazoa > Chordata > Actinopteri > Cichliformes > Pholidichthyidae > Pholidichthys > Pholidichthys leucotaenia. The sequence continues at coordinate 161,911,384 of CM035843.1, read as the reverse complement.
TTTTTCTTTCAATATATATTTTTATTCAGTTTTTTGAAAATAAGACAGAACAATAAACAATAAACACTGCCAGTGCTCAAGAAAATACACAAAGAAATAAATGATTGTTACACAAAGCCCATATAACTACAAAAGTGTAAGCAGTCCATGCTAAGCAAGTTTAATCCTATCATGTTACAGGCTGAGTCTTCTTTTTCTTAATGTGATCCATAAATGGTCCCCAAATTTTAGTAAACATATCTTGAGTATTAGACAAATGATATCGAATCTCTTCAAGGTACAAGCAGGATGCCAAATCATTAAGCCAGTTAATATAACTGGGCGGCGTATTGGCCTTCCATTCTTTCAGAATGACCCTCTTCGCAACAATCATGCCAAACCTAATAGCATGCTGAAGTGACTGTGAGCAGAGCAAAGTTTGATCTGAACAACCAAGTATTACTAACTAACTAACTAACCTGCACTTATATAGCGCTTTTCTAGTCACAAAGACCACTCAAAGCGCTTTCATTAATACTAACCCTCTATTCTAAGGGCCTATAGGAAACAGATATCTAGGGACAATTTAGAACAGCCAATTAACCTAACATGCATGTTTTTGGCATGTGGGAGGAAACCGGAGAAATCCCGGAGTAAACCCACGCAACACGGGGAGAACATGCAAACTCCACACAGATCACTGTTGGTCGGGGGCTGGGATCGAACCCACGATCCCACGATCCCCACAATCCCCCGGCCAAGGGTAAACTGTGCTGCCGCAGTGCTAACCACTGCGCCACCGTGCAGCCCTAACCTATTACTGTTAAGACATCAGGTATTATGACTTTTTTATATATGACACTGTACAAATTAAAAATCTGAGACCAAAAATTTTTAAGCGAGGGGCAGGAGAAAAATAAATGACATAAAGTACCATCACTTATTTTACACTTGTCACATAGTGGTGAAATGGTCGGAAAAAGTCTATTAAGGCGAGTCTTAGAGTAATGTAATCGATGTATTACTTTAAATTGTATTAGCTGAAGTCTGGCATTTACTGAACATGAATGAATACCAACTAAGGCTCTTTCCCATAGATCATTTGAGATCTCTATACCTGCATCCCTCGTCCATGCCTCCTTGACATAGGTCGAAGACGTTGGCCAAGAGAAAAGATTAACGAATTCTGAAACTAAATGCTTGGAGGTTGGGTGTTTTCTCAAAACCTCATAGAAATCATGTTGTACAGGAAGTTTGACAAAATGGGTTAAAGACTGTTGTACAAAATGTCTAATCTGCAGGTACCTGAAAAAATGATCAGGTGGGAGATTGAACTTCATTTGTAATTGTGTAAAAGATGCAAAGTCCTTGTTGATATACAGGTCCTTTATTAAAAGAATACCTTTATTTGACCATTGCCTGAACACAGGATCTGATAAAGCTGGTTTGAAGGCAGGGTTTTGGCATATAGGTGCATATATAGAAAGGTCAGGAAGATGCAATATCTTCTTAATTTGTTTCAGAATTCTGAAGGAATTGTACAGCACAAAGTCATGTCTGAACACATTCAGAGGGACATCGACCTTGCTAAATAATAAAGCAGATAAAGATGTACCAATGAGGGATTGACAGTTATGAGATTCAAGTGCAGGCCAACACGGTATTTGATCCACATTATGATTATCTTGGGACCAGAAGACCAAGGCCCTAGCGTTGCAGGCCCAATAATAATGTCTCATAATAGGCAACCCAAGACCACCCTCAACCGAGGGTTTTTGGAGATGTAATTTAGAGACACGGGGGTTTTTGCCAGCCCAAATAAAGGAGATGATAATGGAATCAACTAATTTAAAAAAAGATGCTGTAAGAAAAATTGGCAGATTCTGAAATAAATATATAAATTTAGGAAGTACAATCATTTTGACAATATTTACTCGTCCAATTAGAGAAATTGGTAGTAATTTCCATTTCTCAATCATGCCCCTAATCTTATTTAATAGTTCTGTAAAATTCAATTTGAAAATAAGTTTGGGATTCCTAGGGATGGTGATTCCTAAATATTCAAAGTGCTCATTTGATATTTTAAAAGGTAATGTGTTGAGAAATGTTTTATCTAGACCATCTGAAAGAGGCATGAGAACACTTTTCTCCCAGTTAATGGTAAAACCAGAGAACTGACCAAATTCCCTAATGATCTCGAGAAGAGGTGGAAGAGACCGTTTAATGTCAGACAGTGTCAAAATGACATCATCAGCGTACAAGCCAATAGTGCATTCAGATGCGTTATATCTAAACCCAACTATTTCAGGCTCCATCCTGATGGCAACAGCAAGTGGTTCAAGCGCCAGAGCAAAAAACATTGGCGATAGACAACAGCCCTGCCTGGTCCCACGATGTAATAAAAATGGGGCAGATTTATTGTTGTTAGTAAGTACATATGATCTAGGATGTGCATAAAGCATTTTTGCGATAGCTATAAATCTGTCACCAAAGCCAAATCTTTTAAGAGTAATAAACATATACTCCCACTCAATTTGATCGAAGGCCTGCTGTGCATCCAAGGAGACAACAGCAGAATATGGTGGGTTGTTAGAATACATGACATTCAGAAGTCTACGAGTATTCGAAAATGCAAACCTTTCGGGGATAAACCCGGTTTGGTCACTATGAATTAAGGAACCAATGTGTTCGTTCAAGCGGTTTGCCAAAACTTTTGCAACAATTTTCTGGTCACTATTTAAAAGGCTGAGAGGGCGATAAGAAGCTAGATTTGTTTCATCTTTACCCTTCTTCAACAGTAGACAAATGTTCGCATCGTATAATGTCTCTGGGAATGATCCTTCCTTCACGGAAGAGTTTATCATACGAAGCAACAATGGAGCAAGTTTGTCAATGTGAATTTTATAAAATTCAATGCCAAATCCGTCAGGGCCACAAGCCTTACCATTTGGAAATGAACGAATGGCAGCTTTGATCTCCTCTAGTGTAAAGTCAGCATCCAACTGTTGTTTGGCATTTTCACTCAATGTGGGCATATCCAATCTATTTAAGAACCCCCATATATCTTCCTTTGATGACGATGATTTAGAGGTATATAAGTTTTTATAATATTCATAAAAAGTGTTATTTATCTGTAAAGGGTCAGTTATTAGTTCTCCATTAGATACAATTTTATAAATTGCCCGTTCAGCTTGAACACCTCTCAACTGCCTAGCGAGTACGCTGTGTGCTTTATCACCAAGCTCAAATTGCTTTTGTTTAAGCTTTCGTATATAATTACAAACATGCTCACCAAGAATGCGGCTGTATTCAAGTCTTGCAGATACAATATTCTTTAGTATTTCATCTGATTTTGAGATACGAAATGATTCCTCCAACAAAGGGAGTTGGGCCTGTATTTCAGACATACGCTTCTGTTTAACCTTTTTATTATAAGACTGGTACGAGATAATATCACCCCTAATAACGGATTTAAATGTTTCCCACAGTGTGGAATCAGATACCTCACCATTATCATTAAAGTGTAAGAAATCTGTAATTTTGTTTGAGATGCTTTCACAAAAAGCTTTATCTGAATTTAATGCCGGATTGTATTTCCAATTATATGAGTGCACAAGCATGTTGAAGTTTATTTTAACAGACACAGGGGCATGATCAGAAATTAAAATATTGTTATAATCTGAACTGACAACGTTGGTAATTAAATTGGAATCAACGAGAAAATAATCAATCCTAGTAAAACTGCCATGTACCTGGGAGAAAAAGGAGTACTGTCTGTCCAAGGGATGTTGATGCCTCCAAATATCCACTAAATTTAGCGATTTAATAAGATTATTTAGGACTGGCACAGATTTTAACATGGGAGCAGTTGTAATGGAAGATCTATCAAGATGAGGGTCTAGGAAACAATTAAAATCACCTCCTATAATAATGTTACAGTTATTCTGTTCTGCAACAAGACGAAAAATTTTACAGAAGAAATCCGGACTATCAAAATTTGGAGCATATACGTTTAAAAGGGCCAATGGCATAGAGTTTATGGTACCTATTACAAGCACAAATCTCCCACCTGGATTGGTCACCATAGACTTGAATACAAAAGGTATAGTTCTGCGCACTAAGATGGCCACTCCTCTGGCCTTTGAGGAAAAGGTAGATTGATAGACCTGGGATATCCATAAGGCTCTCAACCGTCTCTGTTCTGTGGGGGGAATATGGGTTTCCTGTAAGAAGATTATATCAGAGGACAATGATTTCAGATGTGAAAATACTTTTACTCTTTTGAGAGCTTTCCCCAAACCCCTACAGTTCCATGATGTGAACGTGAGATGACTCACACCTGATCCAGAGGAACCAGCTTGCATTCAAAAAAAAAAAATTAAATTTAAAAAAATATATGGGCTTAAGCAGTAAATGGCTACACTGGCAGGCAAAACAAACCAAACAAAGAACAAATTAAAAAAGAAAAACATATTATAAAAACCCATTCCCTTAACGCCGCAAAAAACAAGAACAAAGCGGCAAAACCCACTAATACTTGGGAGACTGCTGGGTAACGGACACAGTTTTGCGTTTCAGCAAACCACCAATGGAGCCGAGGAGTCTTCTAATGTAAATCAATTAACTGAAAAAAAAGCTACACACAAAGACAATATAATTAACTTGGAATATGCCATCAAAAAAGGACGATGCAGAATAAAGTGCAGTATTAGAATGGCGTCAACAGCTGTATAATTTAAACAATGTGCACTTCGCCAGTTATACACTGTCAGTCAGGAAGTTGGCAAACCTCTCTGCATCCGCCGGAGTGTTAAACACTTTAACTTCACTGTTGCGGACGACCTGAAGTTTGGCAGGAAACCGTAGAGAGCACTTGGCGCCGGCATCAGTCAGCTTCTTCTTGACGTTGTTAAAGGCTTGACGCTGTGATGCAACCTCCGCCGTATAGTCCGGGAAGATGTACACTTTATTGCCTTGATAACGGAGTGGACCCTGTTGTCTGCTGAGTTTAAAAATATTGGCCAAGTCGCGGTCATTGTGGACTTTGGCGATGATCATCCGTGGGCGCTCGTTGTCCGGAGGCTTAGGTTTGAGGCTGCGGTGGGCACGGTCAATTTTAACGGGCTTGGTCAGATTATTCGGGCCAAGCAACTCCGGTAGCAGTCGTGTCACAAACTCTGTGGGATTGCCCTTCTCTTCTCCTTCTTTGATCCCCACGATCCTGATGTTTAACCTCCGCGAGCGCCCCTCCAAGTCATTTAGCTTAGCCTTGAGCCGACCATTTTCCACCTGCAACTCACGGTAGCTAGCTTCCAGTGCCGTGATGCGAACATCTGCGTCGGAGAGTGCCACATCCATACTATCCAAGCGTTGTTCAGTCTGATTATGTTCATTCTGTAATGTGCCCAAATGCGTCTCCACTGTGCTTAAGCGACCCTCCACGGACTTTTTCAACTCTTCCATCTGCGCTGAAACTTTAGCTAGCTCAGCGCCATATTTATTAACTGCAACTAATATAGCTTCGTTGCTAGCGCTAGCCGAGGCTGAATTTGATGATTTTACCTCGTCTCTCTTGGGTGGCATGATTGGAGGTTAGTTAGAAACAGCTCTGACGATAAGTAGGCAAAAAGTTGGTAAGTAGGTGTAGCAAAGATAAACAAAATTTAGAAGTCTGCGACGGAGCCTCGTGGAAACACGTCTACTCCATTACTGCGCACGAGCGCCCCCCCCCCCCCCGGCGCGCGTTTTTTCTAAAATAGACTTGGTACGCGGTTACCACCAGGTCCCAGTGCACGCTGAGGACATACCCAAAACAGCGGTAATAACTCCTTTCGGGCTTTTTGAGTTTTTGCGCATGCCGTTTGGGCTTAAAGGCGCGGCGCAGACGTTCCAACGCATGATGGACGCGGTTTTGCGCGATCTCCCTTTCATGTTCGTCTACCTGGAGGACATATTGGTAGCCAGCACGTCCGAAGACGAACACGAAAACCACCTCATGGCAGTTTTCCGGAGGTTGGCAGAGCACGGGTTAATAATTAATCCAGCGAAGTGTCAGTTCGGGGTGACGCAGATTGATTTTTTGGGGCATCGCGTCTCCCCAGAGGGAGCAGTCCCTCTGCCTGACAAAGTGCGCGCAGTAACAAATTTTCCCCAGCCACAAATGGTCAAAGCATTACAGGAGTTTTTGGGAATGGTGAATTTTTATAACCGTTTCCTCCCCCGCGCAGCGCAGCTCATGCAACCATTGTATGCTGCACTAAAAAAACAAAAACCCACAAATAAAGTCGAATGGTCTCCGGAGCGAGAGCGCGCATTCTCTGAAGTCAAAACAGCCCTGGCAAATACTGCGTTGTTGGCACATCCAGTCCCAGCGGCCCGCATGGCGCTCACTACTGACGCGTCAGATGTGGCCATAGGGGCGGTCGTGGAACAGTATGTAGCCGGAGCCTGGCAACCGCCGCCTTTTTCAGTAAGACCCTGCGCGACAGCGAACGAAAATACAGCCTATTTGACAGGGAGTTGTTAGCTCTCCACTTGGCCATTTGCCACTTCCAGTTCTGGCTGAAAGGACGCCGTTTCACCGCGTTCGTTGACCACAAGCCGCTGACTTTCGCGATGGCCAAGATTTCAGAACCTTGGTCGGGCCGGCAGCAGTGACAGCTGGCCGCGATATTGGAGTTTACTACTGATATCCAGCATGTGGCGGGTAAACTTAATGTAGTGGCGGACTGCCTCTCGCGTGCTGTGGCGGCTCTACTCCGTGTGGGGATAGATTGTGCAGCCATGGCCGCGGAGCAGGTTAGCGACGCGTATGTGCGCGCGCTCCAGTCTGGACCAACAGGGTTAAGGCTGGAGAACAGGGTGCTGCAAGACGGTATGCCCCCCCTAATCTGCGATGTCTCCACTGGGCGGCCGCGTCCTGTGGTTCCAGCCGCGTGGCGCCGCCTTGTTTTTGACTCGATCCATTCTCTGGCGCACCCGGGAGTGTGTGCGTCGGTCAAAATGGTAGGGGAGAAATTTGTATGGCCGAGCCTGCGCAAACAAGTTAGAGAGTGGGCGGCAGCCTGCATGACTTGTCAGCGGGCCAAGGTTCATAGACACACGAGAGCTCCCTTGGAGCCGTTTCACATCCCAGCTAAAAGGTTTGATCATGTCCACGTGGACCTCGTAGGCCCCCTCCCACCCTCACAAGGGTGCACACATCTTCTGACAATGGTTGACCGCACCACGCGCTGGCCGGAAGTGGTTCCGCTGTCGTCAACCACAGCTGAGGAGGTGGCGCGCGCGTTTTTAACAGCATGGGTAGCGCGTTTTGGAGTCCCGTCAGACATTATGTCCGACAGAGGCCCGCAATTTGTTTCTGAACTTTGGTCAGTGATGGCCCGCAGCCTGGGGGCAACGATCCACCGCACGACCACGTACAACCCGCAGGCTAACGGGTTATGCGAACGTTTTCACAGGTCACTGAAGGTGGCTCTCAGAGCGTCGCTTACGGATGCAAATTGGGTGGACAAGCTACCATGGGTTTTATTGGGGTTGCGTTCTGCACCTAAAGAGGATTTAGAAGCCTCCCCAGCTGAGCTAGTTTTCACACAGCCACTTCGGCTGCCAGGGGGAATTTCTCCCAGATAATCCAGCACCAGAGTGCTCCCCGGCTCAGCGGTTACAGAATAGCGCGGGCCCGAGCACGCTACCTGGCCCCGTTCACCACAGTTTTCTGCGTGTTTTTGTGCCTAAGGCTTTAAAAAATGGAGAGTTTGTTTTTGTCAGACATGATGCCCATCGTCCGCCTTTACGCCCACCTTATGACGGACCATATAGAGTGCTGGAAACAGGGGATAAGCATTTTTTGCTAGATTTGGGGGGCAGAAAAGAAATGATTGGCATTAACAGGCTCAAACCCGCTTTTGTGGTAGCTGACGAAGTTGTGCAGTTGGCTAAGGCTCCTCGGCGTGGCAGACCCCCTAGAGAGCATTCCCCAGAACACCCACAGAGGTTGACTAACAGTTCTCATCCCCAGGCAGCAGCTCCACAGCAGGAAGACACCGCGTAAGTGGTACAGCCTGCTTACAGCAAATACGGGAGAAGGTTGAGACCCAAGCGGCACGTGGACTGATATGTAGTGATTTTATTATGACATGCAATCTGTGGTTATGTTGTTCCATCTTAGACTTTTGGGGGGGGTCATGTGGTGCACATATGTGGGTTCCATATGCTTCACATGTGTATTACTGTATGCTTATTGTATGCGTCAAGTCTCAGAGGAACAAAAGGTCTGAACCTCCTAGGGGTAACAGGAGGATGTGAAGTCTGGCCTTTTGTATGCAGAGAGATGGCCTTGAGGGATTTCCTGACCACCAGGACTTTAGGTGGAGACGAGAAGACCTGGAGGGGGATGCATTGTGATTTGGGATTAAGAGACATGTGACTGTGTGCTTTGATGTCCCGGGGTATTAAAGGGACAGATGTGGGGGGATTCCTTTCTCTTTCTGTTTTTGGATGTTGGAGAATGTGAATGTGAATAAAACTGGTCTTGGGAAATAAACTCAGCCTCGTCCTTCCACAATCTCCACAGGATTAGTGGTTCAGTAGTTATTCACAAAAATGGCATTTTCCGTAATGGTGGCCACAGTTCCCCCCATACAGTGTTTGCGTGTACGTTTTCAGATTCCTTGACCATGAAAACATATGACTAGCAATTGGATTGACAATGATAGGATTAGTGGTTCAGTGGTTATTCACGAAAATGGCATTTTCCGTAATGGCGGCCACAGTTCCCCCCATACAGTGTTTGTGTGTACGTTTTCAGATTCCTTGACCATGAAAACATATGACTAGCAATTGGATTGACAATGATAGGATTAGTGGTTCAGTAGTTTTTCACGAAAATGGCATTTTCCGTAATGGCGGCTTTCTTCTGGACGGTGATCCGAATCACCACCAAAATGTAATCATCTGTAGGATACCCCATTTCTGACAATCTGTGAAAATTTCATGAAAATCCATCCATAAGTTTTTGAGTTATCTTGCTAACAAACTAACAGACAAACAGACAAACTAACGCCGATGATCACATAACCTCCTTGGCGGAGGTAATTAACATATTCCGGTTACAATAGTGTCATGCGTTTTCTGCCCCCCCCCCCCCGAAAAATATGTTGCCACCAGGCCAAAGTCTTTAAGCCAGAGGAAACACTGAAGAGGAGCTTATAAACAATATACAGTACATACAGTGGTGTGAAAAAGTGTTTGCTCCCTTTCTGATTTCTCATTTTTTTGAAAGATCATCAAACAAATTTAAATATTAGACAAAGATAAGTAAACACAAAATTCAGTTTTTCAATTAAGGTGTTCATTATTCATTCATTCATCTTTTTCCGCTTAATCCTTTACGGGTTGCGGGGGGGCTGGAGCCTATCCCAGCATCTTTGGGCGAGAGGCAGGGTACACCCTGGACAGATCGCCAGTCCATCGCAGGGCCAACACAGAGAGACAGACAACCATTCACTCTCACAGTCAGACCTAAGGACAATTTAGAATCCCCAGTTTGAGGCCAATTAACCTAACTTGCATGTTTTTGGCATGTGGGAGGAAACCAGAGAAATCCCGGAGTAAACCCACGCAGACACGGGGAGAACATGCAAACTCCACACAGATCACTGTTGGTCGGGGGCTGGGATTGAACCCAGGATCCCCCGGCCAAGGGTGAGTTGCTGTGCTGCCGCAGTGTTAACCACTCCGCCACCGTGCTGCCTGTGTTTATTAAGGGTTAAAAAAAATATATATATATATATTCAAACCTACATGGCCCTGTGTGAAAAAGTGAAACATCTTTAACATTAAATATGACAAACGTACAAAAAAAAAAAAAAAATTAGGAAGGGGGCAAAAACTTTTTCACACCACTGTATATATGTACTGTATAAATCTCCTTTCGGCAAAGTAAATCTGTCTGGCACAATAAGGGAAGCAGATTTCTGTTCTGCTCACCTAGCCGTTTGAGAGGACAAGGGGAGGAAAAAAAAAAGCCAAAGGTGCTGGAACAAAGTAATAGTTTACAGGAGTGCATATCTATGCAAACAGATTATTCTAAGTTTATTATTTTTTATTTTTCCCCTTAAAAGATTTCAGTTTGTTTTTCCCAATTGGGTTGTACAGGTTATAGGTCACATTAACAGTGGAAAAAGTTTTGAAGTGATTTATCTTGGTCTCATTTTTTTATGTCACAAAAACCTGGCATTTGAACAGGGGTGTGTAGACTTTTTATATCCACTGTAATTACTGGGGCAGAACCAAATGATGATAATCTTATCTATGCATGCACAACCTGGGTACCAAGTCTGGTAACTCTTGAAAGCTTTATGCATTCTATAGTAAGAGGGCAACGGGAATGCTAACTTTGACCTTTTTTGGGGGGGGGCGGCAATGGCTCAGGAGGTAGAGCGGGTCGTCCAATAACCACATGGTTGGTGGTTTGAATCCCGTTCTCCCCGGATATCCTGCTGTTGTGTCCCTGGGCAAAACACTTCATCCCCAATTGTTCCTGGTGGGTCTGGAAGCACCATGTTAGGTAGCATGCCGCCATCAGTGTGTGAATGGGTGGATAGCAGGATCTGTCAAACGCTTTGGTCATCAAGAGATGAGAATAAAAGCGCTATATAAGTGAATGCCATTTACCTTTTGACCCCAAACCCATAGTCAGGTCAGGGTGTAAGCCATCCAACATTTGTCTTAGAGACAACTATGGTATTGATTTGAAAGCCTACTGCATTTCTTGCTGTAGTCACCATGTTTACAAGATTTAAGGAAAAACTGACCTCTGACCTTAACCTCAAGGTCCATACTTCCTGCACAGATCATCTGATCAGAATCAAATTACAATATGCACATCATCAGTGTATATCAAACCCTGGTACAAATGTTCAAAACAGTCAGAACAAAACTGTAGGACGAGTTGATTTCACAAAAGTGGTACAGATGGACAGATGGACCCATAACATAATCCCCCTTTGGTCTTCAACTAGCAGGGATAATTAAAAACACTGCACATTTGACACAAGTAACAAATTTATCGTGTGTAAAAAAAACAACTAACAGGTAAAATGTTAGCAGTAAAGCTGCTCCACATTTTGTCTCAAACATAAAATGATCATATTTAAGAACACATTATCAATTGAGTGACTGAGCATCACCCTAAGATGGACAACATTTGAGAAAAAAAACACAGAACCTTTAACATCTCAATGGATTCCACACATAATTAAAGCCTAAATTTATCATGCCTACATTCTACCTAGATAAATGTACTTTATTGATCCCAAACTGGGAAATTACCTGTTGTCCTCTCTGGACTTGGATGTGTAAAATGGACATCTTTATGAATAATATGGCACCTCCACTGCTCCAAAGTTTGTTGAATTAACAAGTGAACAGATGAGCAGAATAACACGGTCAACATCCAGCGGGCAATGTGCACATACCCAAAAGAAAAACAGCACTAAGGACAATCAGCGTTTTCATTTAAAACAATAACAGAATGGAACAAACTCCCAACAGAGTTACAAATATGTAACACTTGAAAACATTTTAGCATAGAAACAAAAAATCATTAAAAAAAAACCATAAAAACGGACACCAGCATAATTTAATCATTTTTTATTTCCCTTTACCTGAAAAAAAGAATATATGTCTAATGTCACATTCTGTAACACTGCACTTTAAATATGACTGAGGGAAGTAGGTTGGACAGAAGGTTAAACAGGGTATAGTCACACTTACTTTTATTACTACTTTGTATTTTTACTGTATTTTCACAATTTTACTGTACTTTTCCTATGTAATGTACCTTTTTATTACTATTCTATGTGAAAAGTATGTGTGTCTCAGGGGCTGCAGATGGAAATTAACTCAGAGAGCTAAAATCTGGTACATACAGTTGCAATCAAAATTATTTAACCCCCACTGCAAATTGGGTTCACTGGTAAAATGTACAAACTAGCAGCTGTTTGCAATAAACAAATCAAACAAGAACAATTTAAACAGCTCAGCACAACTAATATTACAAGTGATTTCTCCAAATACATTAAAAATGCTTACCAAGATCATTACATCCAGCACATTAAAAATTACAGGTCTGATGACAAAAGCAAAATGAATATGCAAGTAATCTGATGATTGATGTTCTTACCAAACTGGTTTATTGTATATTTACATTACAGCTACAACAATTAATAGAACATTTCATTCACAAAGCAGTCCCTCCAGGATTTCGCGGGCTGTTTTTGTGATTGTTGTCACCCAAAAAGCCTAAATTTGCAGCAACTTTTCTAAACAGTTGTGATAAAAGTTGCTTTGTTTTTCGAGGATTTTTTGCACTCAGTTGTAGGAGGAAGTACACATTTTAAAGCACCCCCCCCCCAACAGTGCTTGCCATTCTATGCAACACCAGAAGAAAAGTACCGGATTGTGAAAATTTCCTATTAAACAATGATTTATTTGTAAATTAAGCAGAAATCTCTGCTAGACAGAAACTCCTTTTGTGCAACAGCAAATACAGAATTTTGCACAATTACGTGAGAATTAAGTACTCGGTAAATTTCATTTAAAATGACCAACACTTTACTCTTGCTGAAAACTTGAATAAAAACGATGAATAAAACAATCAGCCATTACAACAGCTAAATTGCCAAGTTGGTCTTAGGGTCGTCCTGTGGAGGTGCACCAAGTTGCACCCCCCAGGGCACTTCCAGCACACACGGTCAGTGTGGATGTGCTGGGGGAGAGGGAGGAACAGATATAGCTCATGGGTCAGGATTTTCTAACACATACACACTCACATATTTTTTTACTGATGTATTCTGCTCAGAAATTGTTGAATGTTTTTTCCATCCATCTTCTACTGCTTTTCTGGAGGTTCAGGTCATGAAGGCAGCAGCTCAAACAGAGAAACCCAGACTTCTCTCTCCCCAGCCACCTGCTTCAACTCTTCAGTGAGGATACCAAGGCATTTCCAGGGCAGCTGGCAGACATAGTCTCTCCAGCTGAAAATGAGTTTGACTGGGTGTTGGCAATACAAACCAAATTCTTGCAATGGACCAGATAGCTTGAAGCAACAAGCCTGATACCCCATACTCCCGAAGCACCCCCACAAGAGACCACGAGGGATGTGGTCGAATGCTTTCTCTCAAATCCACAAAACACATGTGGACTGGCGGGGCAAACTCCCACAAACCCCTGAGGATTCTCGAGAGGGCAAGGAGTTGGTCCGATTTGCCATGGCCAGGATGAAAACCACATTGCCCCTCCTGAATCCAAGGTTCGACCAACAGCCGGACTCTCCTCTCCAGTACTCTGGCATAGACCTTCCCAGGGAGGCTGAGAAGTGTGATCCCCCTAAAGTTGGAATACACCCTCCGGTCCCCTTTCTTAAAGAGAGGAACCACCACCCCAGTTTGCCATGCCAAGGGCACTGTTCCGGACCTCCACGCAATGCTGCAAAGGAGTGTCAACCATGACAACCCTGCAACATCCAGGGCCTTGAGGTGCTTGGGGTGAATCTCATCCACCCAGGGCACCCAGCCACCAAAGTTTTTTTAACCACTTTGGCGACCTCAGCCTCTGTGATGGACGAGACATCCCCCTCGTCCTCAAGCTCTGCTTCCTCTGTGGAAGGCATATCAGTGGGATTGAGGAGATCCACGAAGTATTCCTTCCACCGCCCGACAATGTCCCCAATCAAAGTCAGCAGCGCCCCATCCGTACCATACATGGTGTGGACAGGGAGCGGTTTCCCCCAAGTCACAGAACAATTTGAAAGAAACTCGCCAAGGCCAACCGAAGGGTCTTGTTCCATGGCCTCACCAAACTCCTTCTACATTCGAGTTTTTGCTTCAGCAACCACCCGAGCTGCATTCTGCTTGGCCTCTCGGTACAGCTCAGCCGCTTCAGGAGTCCCTCATGCCAACAAAGCTCGATAGGACTCCTTCAGCTTGATGGCTGTCCTCTTCACTGGTGTCCACCACTTGGTTCGGAAACCGCCATCACAGGATGCACCAACAACCTTGCAGCCACAGCTTTGGGCAGCTGCTTCAACAGTGGAGGTGAAGAACATGGCCCATTCAGACTCCATGTCTCCATATTCCCTCGGATTGTGGTCAAAGTTCTTCTGGAGGTGGGAGTTGAAGACCTCTCAGACAGGGGCCTCAACCAGACATTCAAAACACACCCTCATTGTTTAGGTCTACCAAGTCTGAATGGAATCCACCCTTGCCATCGGATTCAACTCACCACCAGGTGGTTATCAGTTGACAGCTCAGCACCTCTCTTTACCCGAGTGTCCAAGATATATGGTTGCAGGGCTGATGACACGCTAACAAAATCGATCAACCTACAACCTAGGGTGTCCTGGTGCCAGGTGCACATATGGAAATCCTTATGCTTGAACATGGTGTTCATTTCACTTCCGCCCTCCAGAGAGAGCAGTCGCTTTTTTCTTTGCTCCTGTTCCCTGTCTCTCCCTCCCTAACTGACTGGATCCTAGCTTGCTATTGTCTGTGTCTGCGTGGCTCTCTACTGGTGATTCATCCTAACGAAATTATGGATTTAATAAGCTGGGCTTTGAACGCAATCGACACTGTCTTCTCAATGAGGAAATCGGGTCCGGGGGAGCCCATCTGTCCTGCAGGTACTGCTGCTGCGGGTTACATTAAAGATACATACAATTGGAAACTTATGTGTCTGTGCGATCTTTCAATTGAAGATATAGAAGATGTATATCTATTTGGAGCTACGGTCTCAGGACTTCTACTGATCGGCTTTGGGATAGTCCTGGTGTATCGCAAATTAAAGAAGATGGACAGAGCTTATCAAAAAGCTGACCCTGCGAAGCTCTTTCATCAATTCGACCAGCTGGGGAGGACTCTGATAGCGGCTAATGGAGAACTGTACAGGAAGATTGAAAACATCACGGTGGCGCTAAGAGCTCTCCAGGATATGATTTCAAAGCCTGGCAACGATGGAATTGGAGCACTGAATCCGTAAGAGAATGAAAAGTTTTTCTCTGAAGTCAGTGCTTATTCGACCTGTTTTCGGTGCCCTCAGCATTCAGTCCTCCTGATGAACAACAGTATAAATGTTGATTTTCCCCTTCATAAACATTTGGCGAACAGTATCTGGACTCTCAAGGACAGCCATGTGTCTGACTCAGAGAATTTCCATCTGCCATGCTCAAGGACATGTGCCTCTGACTTTCAGACACTAGTCATAACATCTGCTGAGAGAGAGATCTTTGCTGTTCACCAGTAACTGATAACTGCCACCCTTGCATCCAACACACACACGACTGACCCATTTATACTGATGAAAGACACACATTCACTGTTCTCTCTACTGTTGCTGTTTGTTAAGTGTAATTCATTGTCTGCTAATTGTGCATTGAGGGTTTTTTTTTCCTGGGTGATCATAATTCGGCTCACTTGAGCTTATTTGAGCTTACGAGCGTTATTTTGATTAACTATGTTTTTTTCTCTCTATCTATTGTTTTGTTCCCTGACCCTTGCCCTCTATTCCCCTCCTGTTGACAGGCGCCTCCATGGCTTGCCGCGTCATTGGGAAGCGCCTATCAGGCACGCCCAATGTCAAGTCAAATTCCTCGTATGCTCACTTGTAAATGTGCTTGGCAATAAACTTTATTCTGATTCTGATTATGGACAAACTGTGGTTAGCACAGGAGCTCAATAACAAAACACCACTTGGGTTCATATCGGGCAGGCTGTTCCTCCCAATCACACGGCTCCAAGTTTCACGGTGGTTGCTCACGTCTTTAGAAATCAGTGATGATTTTAATGAAAGATGTCATTTTTTTGTTTACATGGAGCTGTAGACATTATAATAAGGACGTGAGAGCACCATGCAGGCATGCATTGGATTGGCTAGTATGATAATGTGTGCATACTTGTGCATACTCAGAGAAAAATGGCATCAGTTGGTCAAAATTGTGGAAAAGTTGCAGTGACTGGACAAAGTTGCAAGGGCGCACAGAAATCACGGGGACTGCTTGAGTTAACGTGATTTGGTACGATCACAACACTGCGAAATCCAGGAGGGACTGAAAGTAGATGCTAAACCTGAAATTAAAAATCTACAGATGTAGGTGTACTACAGCTCTTTATCTGAGAGTTATTTAATATCTGAAACGAGAATGAGAGACGGCTTCTCACCTGTGTGGCTCATTCTGGTGTGTTTTTTCAAAGCATGACCGTTCTTAAAACTTTGACAACACATGTCACATGAATACGGCTTCTCACCAGTGTGAATTCTCATGTGAGTTTTCAAAGAAACACTTTGAGTAAACCTCTGTCCACATGTTCCACAAGAATAGGGCTTCTCACCTGTATGAATTCTCACGTGAGTTTTCAAAGAAACACTTTGAGTAAAACTTTGCCCACATGTTTCACAAGAATATGGTTTCTCACCAGTGTGAATTCTCATGTGCATTTTCAAAGAAGCACTTTGAGTAAAATTTTGCCCACATGTGCCACAAGAAAATGGCTTCTCGCCAGTGTGAATTCTCATGTGCTGTTCCAAAGAAAAATTTGAAGCGAGACTCCTTCCACATGTTTTGCAACAATGAAGCTTCTCACCAGTGTGAATTCTCATGTGAGTTTTCAAATGACCATGTTCACTGAAACTTTTCTCACATGTTTTACAACAGTACGGCTTCTCACCGGTGTGAATTCTCATGTGAGTTTTCAAATGGCTACGTACAATGAAACTTTTCCCACATATTTCACAAGAAAATGGCTTCTCACCTGTGTGACTTCTCATGTGTTGTTTCAAAGAATAATTAAACTTGAAACTTTTCCCACATATCTGACAACACAGCACCTCACCTGTGTGAATTCTCAAGTGTTCTTTCAAATTACCATGATACTTAAAATTTCGGCCACATGTTTTACAAGAATAGGGCTTCTCACCTGTGTGACTTCTCCTGTGTCTTTTCAAATGACTACTCTCAGTAAAACTTTTCCCACATGTTTCACAACAATATGGTTTCTCCCCTGTGTGCACTCTTTCATGAACTGATAAACCACTCTTCTGACTGAATCTTTTCCCACATATGTTGCAAACATGTTGCTTATCCACTGTACGCCGTTTTTTTGGGGGGGACTCCTTCTCCAAGTCTTTGTAATTAACAGAACATTTTACAGACGTTTCACCCGTGTCAGAATCACGCTGATGCTCTGACATGAAGGAGTTGTCTACATTGTTACTGTCATTTCTGTTTCTATGAAATCTCTTCTTTAGTTTTGGCTTTTGATGTTTACCTGATGCTGGGTTTACATTCTTACTTGATCCCTGGTCTTTGCTCTCAGTGTTAGAAGAGTTGTGAGAGAGGAGCTGTTCACTGTTTTGGTCAGTTTACTGTCACTCTCATCAATAGGTGCACCATGAAGTATCAGTCTCTTGTTTGAGTCCAAAGTGTTCTTCCTCCTGACTGAGACAGAGTTCTTCCTCTTTAACCCATGCAGGCATCTTGTTTTCTCTGGTCCAGAATGGAGTTCCTCTCTCGTTACAAAGCTGCAAGAGAACTTCCTCCACCTTACAGTCATGTAGCTGTGGAGGACCTGGAGGGACAGACAAGAAATTACAGGTGCATCTCAATAAATTAGAATGTCAACAAAAAGTTGATTTATTTAAGTAATTCAATTAAAAAAAAATTAAACTTCTATATTATATAGAGTCATTACACAGAGAGTGATATATTTCAAGTGTTTATTTTAATTTTGATGATTATGACTTACATACAGCCCATGAAAACCCCATATTCAGTTTCTCAAAAAAATTAGAATATTACATAAAATTAATTTAAAAAAAATAGTTTTTTAATATAAATGTTGGTCGACTGAAAGTATGTCCATGTACAGTACACACTCAATACTTGGTCGGGGCTCCTTTTGGATTAATTACTGTATCACTGTGGTGTGGCATGGAGGTGATCAGCCTGTGGCACTGCTGAGGTGTTATGAAGGTGCAGGTTGCTTTGATAGTGACTTTCAGCTCATCTGCATTGTTGGGTCTGGTGTCTCTCATCTTCCTCTTGACAATACTCCATAGATTCTCTATGGGGTTTAGGTCAGGAGAGCTTGCTGGCCAACCAAACACAGTGATGCCATGGTCATCAAACCAGGTTTTGATACTTTTGGCAGTGTGTGTGTATGTGTGTGTGGGGGGGGTATTGCTGGAAAACAAAATCAGCTTCTCCATAAAGCTTGTCAGCAGAGGGAAGCATGAAGTGCTCTAAAATTTCCTGGTAGAGGACTGCACTGACTTTTGTCTTGATAAAACACAGTGGACAAACACCAGCAGATGACCTCTGTTCAGATGAAAGTAAATTTTGCATTTCATTTGGAAATCAAAGTCCCGGAGTCTGGAGAAAGATTCTGTGCCTCTCCACTCTTAAGTTGTTTGAGGTTTAGTGTGAAATTTCCACAGTCAGTGATGATTTGAGGAACCATGTCATCTGCTAGTGTTGGTCCACTGTGTGAACCCACTTTAGGAAAAAAAAGTCAAAATTTTACCACAATCAGTTTCAAATATATATTTAACCCCTTGCACTCTGGTCAATTTCCCTAAAAACGCCTAAAAATAACGTACCCAAAGTAAATCAAAAGCTGTTTTTCAACCCTTTGCAGCATCTTCATTGGGTTGGTCTCATTTAAAAGAAAACACTTTGAATTCTTTGGCAAAACAGTCATAATCTCTCTAAGTGCTCCTGCCACTGAGTAACAGTCATCTAAACATACTGAACTTTAAGAAAATAAAGTTTGCCTGGGTGTTTTTTTAGATACAAATGCTTGCAAATAACACACAGCTGTCAAATACTGGCTGGAAAATGCAACAGAAATGTAGAGAACCAAGTGTTATCAAGCTGAGGTCAAAATTTTGTAACAATACCACAAAAAATGAATATATTACACAGCTTTTTTTTTCTCCAGGTTGTTTCCAGGCGGTTTTTTGAACTGTGCCAAAGGCACAGTTTGGAAAAACGTCTATAACTTTTGAATGATTCAACATAGAAGCTTGATCTTGGGCTCAAATGAAAGGTGACACTCAGGGCTCTGTGTGTGTGTGTGTGTGTGTGTGTGTGTTGGGGGGGGGGGGGGGGTTGTTTATTCATTCATGAATGAATAAATGAATGAACAAACAAGCCCCCCACACACAAAGAAGCATGCCACGTAAAAAATGTGTGGCCTTTTTTTTTTTTACAAGAAAAAATAACCTACAGTGCAATAAAAATTATATTAAAATATCTGCAATGTAGAGGATAACACCCCCCCCCCCCCCCGGCTACAGAGGAGCACGGCGCACAAAAGAATGGTCCATCAACGGTCCGTCATGTGGCGATGATGCACAGTTGTAATTTACCGATGGTCAAAAAGTCATTTTGATTACTATTTTCAGTGATAAAGAATAATTTAGCTTATAACACTTACCTGTCCACAACAGCAGTGTCGCTGGCAAACATCTGTTCCTCAATGTCAGAACGAACATGAAGCTGGTCCGCTGTTACGACTCGTGTTATGGTCATGCGACCCGGTCAAACCATGATTCCATTATTGCGTTTTGCACTTCCATGATTGCGGTTTTGGCGAACAATTTTTCAAACAAATAAGAACAGTAGTAATAAAAAAAGACTGGCGAACGCTACCGGTTACACACAGCGGCTTACACAAAACAGATTTTAAGCACGGGACGCACGCTTCTACAATCATCGAACTTCATCTGCTTCAATTGGCTCGTTGTATTCGCAGTCGTTGGTAGGCGGGTCCTTCTTGCTAGGTTTTCAGTCATTGGTTCTTCAAGGTTTCAGAAACCCAATTCAAGGCTCTTATTAGTCGAATGAGAGGTTAATCAAATCTAAACCAATCAAAGCACTCCTTTGGCTTTCTGTTCGCGGTTGTGTCTGTAGTGGAAGAAACGGAAACGAAGCTTTTTTTTTTTTTTCCCCAGTGCGCAACCGTGAGACGCACAGTGCGCACTAGGGACGCACTAGGACGTAGAGACTTGACCGCCCGCGTATCCCGGAGTGGCAAGAGGTTTAAAATAAAAAACAAAACGGGTAATTTTATTTTTTTTAAAAAAATTGACAAAAATTAGCAATAAAATAATCCACAAGTTTATTATAAAGTAGTAGTAGTAGATTAGTTTATTTGATCAAATACACAAGAAAAGTCATAATTTTACAAGAGGAAAATGGTTGCAATTTTATATAGATTTACAGAGAAAAGTAGAAAACTAAGAAAATCATTTTAAATTTTGGAGAAAAAATTCAAACCTTCAAGACTGGTGTCATTACTCAAGTTTTTAAGTGGGTGCTCTTTGTACCCTTAAATCAACAAGAAATTTCTGGTTGTCTACTTTTAATAATTAATTTCATAGCACTACGTTTTACATAAATAGAATTTCTGGCTACTATACCCACCTCTGATCATATAATTTAAGTATGCATGAGTAAATTGCTATTATAAATGT
This sequence comes from Pholidichthys leucotaenia, assembly GCA_020510985.1. Lineage (NCBI taxonomy): Eukaryota > Metazoa > Chordata > Actinopteri > Cichliformes > Pholidichthyidae > Pholidichthys > Pholidichthys leucotaenia. The sequence continues at coordinate 161,890,873 of CM035843.1, read as the reverse complement.
TTTCCCCTTCTCTTTCTCAATGGAAAAAAAGAAACACTAGAATAAAAATATAAAAATACACATATTTTTGTCATTTATGTAAATCATGACAAAATCCTGCAGGACAAAACATGATACTTGGTATTTTCTAACTTGTTTGTATACCACCATAGACAGAGAGAGAACCTGAATTAGACAGGGCTCAGAGAGGGAAAGATAAGACAGAAGAGAGGAGCCAAGGAGAGGAAAGTGTTCAGGCAGAGGGTCCAGGAGAGGTGAGAGCAGATGGAGGAAAGAAGGATGACACCAGTAAAAAGTCCAAACAGGATGTTTGGGTGGGACCTCAACTGGCCCAATATTCCAACATTCAAGTCTTTGTTGTACAATATTCCATATGGTAAGTTCCATTATGCAGAGTTACTGTGCAAAATTTAAAAAAAGGAAAAGAAAAGAATAGCATAAAATTAACATATTCCAGTTACAATAGTGTCATGTGTTCTCTGCCCCCCCCCCCATGACACAATATGCTGCCACTGCGCCAAAGTCTTTAAGCCAGAGGAAACATTGTGATATTACACGGATTCTCACCAATTGAAATTTTGAGTCATTAATTACGAATCCTAATCTTGGTTTATTTGCATATAATACATAGTTCAAGCTAAATAAATTGCCTGTGAATGGAAAAAAAAAAAATCTTAATTTTATCATCTTTCGTGGCAAAAACAATCTTATTCTAAAGACTTATCTAAAATTGAATTTGAGTCCACAGAAATACCTCAAGTGAGTTCTTCAAAATTTAAGCGAATCTCTATTGATGAACATTTGAATTGCCCGAGCTTGAAGCTGGGGAGGGTACCACAGTTGTCAAAAACATCCTGCATGGTACCTGTGTCGAAGACTCTGCACCCCAAAGAACTGAATAGCTACAGACCAGTGACTCTCACATCACACATGATGAAGACCCTGGAGAGGCTGCTCCTCGCCCATCTCCGCCCCCTGGTGAGACCAGCGATGGACCCACTCCAGTTTACCTACCAGCATCGCATTGAGATGGAGGATGCAGTGATCTTCCTCATACATCGTGCTCTCTCTCACCTGGAGAAGCCTGGGAGCACTGTGAGGACCATGTTCTTCAATTTCTCCAGTGCTTTTAACACCATTTAACTAGTGCTCCTGAGGGACATGCTGCTGTGGGCAGGGGTGGACCAACTCCTGTTATCTTGGATCCTAGACTAACTCAAAGGATGCTCTTTCGACAAAGAGCAACCTGATGTAGGATGTAGGAGTCTTTATCTTCCAGGTGGGAGAGAGAATAATGTAGTGCAGCAGCAATGGCACCTGAGGTGGACTTGTTGGGCCAGTAGGCATACTGCAGGGGGTCCAGGATATCCGGTATGCTGTCCTGAATGAGGGCCAGCACCACTCTCTCAAAGCACTTCATGATGATTGCAGTGAGTGCTACTGGGCTGTAATCATTCAGGCAGGGTCGGCGGGCTCTTTTTGGGGAGGGGGACGAGTAGCTGCTCAGAGTAGCAAGTCCATCCTGTCCTAACAGGATGGTGACGGACGAGGATGCTGCACTGGAACTGGTCTTTATTATATAAACTGCTCAGACCAGCGATGAGGACAGATCTCCCAGCTTCTCTTGATTAACTTGGGTGTGCTTTGTGACTTCTCTGGGGATAAAAGTGGGGCAGATGTTGCAGAGCAGCACGGATGGCAGTGGCGGCCTGTTCTCTCTCCACAATATGCGCAGCCCCACGGCAACTTCATGGCTAGCATACGTACATTTATACTGTTATTGGTCCATTGGCGACACTCAGAGGTGATGTTGGAAGACTGATGATGACGTGAAAATTATTGTACACACCAGAGACACATGATGAACAAACATCCAAGTGTGCGCAATTAGATGAGTGGATATAAAAGCAAGCACAAAGAAGTGCAAAAAATGCCTCTAACAACAATGGTGTTAGCATTATTAGAGGATATTACAAATCGGGCAACGAGAAGAGAAAGGGTATTTAGAGATAGAAGATTTTCTGGCTCAGGATGATGACTGGCTTGTCATCCATTTTAAGTTTCCATGGGCAGTCCTTGTGGAACTGTGTTCAGAGCTACGGATGCTCTTGGAACGCGACAATGGCAAGAAGCCATACACTGCCCATCCCAGTGCAGGTGCTGACAACACTGTGGTTCCTGGCAACAGGGGCATTCCAGAGGGAGCTGGCAGACCGACCAGGAATTTCCCAGCCGACCCTGAGCTGAGCTATGCCAGCTGTGTGGGATGGCATTATCCGGCTGTCACCCAGGAACATCATATTCACATACAATGCAGTTGAACAGACCAACATCAAAGCGCAATTCGCAGCAAGAGCCAGTTTTCCTAATGTAATTGGAGCTATGGACTGCACACACATTGCTATAAAATCACCTTCACAAGATGAATAGGTGTATGTTAACAGGAAACATTTCCATTCTATCAATATACAAATTATATGTAATGCGCAAATGTGATTAACCAACATTGTTGCAAGGTGGCCTGGCTCAACACACGATTCATTCATTCTAATGAACAGCATTGTTGGGAACAAACTACAAGCTGGCACTGTGCGGATGGGTGGCTTCTTGGTGAGTAAATTCATGTAATCGTCCTAAATAACCCACCTCATACGCAACGCGCTTGTGTGCTCCCAAATATCACCCTGTCTTCAAGGCTTCATTACAAGTCAGTGGTTCGAGTAAGTGACTTGCTTTATTGCAGATGAAGCTACAGTTTCCCAACTTTCTACAAAGCCCCCAATTGCCTCTGTGTGTACAGTAGTCATGTCAAACACATGCGTAAAGTTTGAAACGCAACAGTGTCACCCTTTCCCCGGCACACTTCATTCATTTACAATAGCAGTGTATGTAATCCACATAAGTTGTATATAACTATCAAGGATGAGATTTGCATTTTGGACACAAAATATGTACTTGCCGAGTCCAATGTGAGCTGCTTTAAACTGACAGGTGGCCATGGCTACCCACTAAATAAGTTCATATTAGGTTTTTTTTCCATTACCGTTTTCCTTTATTCAACAAGCTGACCCACCTGGCTGGTCACAAATCACAGCAATTAGCTGGCGCTTCTGAGGACGACTGCAGACGTCAGTCAAAACATGTCAAGGTTAAATAAACATTTTATCATCCCTGTCTGAATAAAGGAAATCAGTATACTAATCTTATAGGGTTATGCGCAGGCTACTGAATTACCTGGATCCAGCATTAATGCCGGAGGACAGCGTGCCACATAGGGCTGTCACGATAACCGCAATTACGTAATACCGCACTATGGACAAGCCTACCGTGGAGGATAACGAGCAACCGCAACAACCGCGGTGTTCACTTTTTTTGTGTGTGTGGCTAAATCTCATTGTTCACTTATGTGCTCCTATTCATTAAAAAATAAATAGTTAAATGTTTAGTGTATGTTTTATTGCCAACAGCATGTTTGCACCTGCTACTGACGGCGGCAATACCCATTACTGTGGAAGCTTCCATAGCACCGGGTGCTGGCAGCGTCAGTAATGTGTGGGGCACTCTCTCCAGACGGACTCCAGCAGACAGTTAGTGGTAGTAGCATTTGGACTTCTTGCTAAATACAGCCGTGACAGTGAGCACTGAAAGGGCACAAAGTGTGTTATTTCCTTCTGAGCGGAGTGTGAGCTCCGAGAGCGAAACAACTACTGCAAAGTACATTGCTTGTTTGAACATGATTTTTCAGACAGTGGAAAAAATCCAAAAATCACGGAGATAAGAGCCATGCAAGGTCCTGTATGGAGCCTGTCCTGTTTAAATAAGCTGAATGTCACTGCAGTCTTCAGTCCACATACACTGTAGTATACTGGAGTTCCCACCACTGTTCTAAGAAAATGATTGTTTTTTTTTTTTTTGTTTGTTTTTTTTACAGAATCAGCAGTTCATGCCGAGTAAGACTGATGCGCTGTACAATTGTCACACACGCACATAAACTTGAGAGTGGAGCTGCAGCGAGGTTCTCACAGCTTCCATCGTTTGCCACACAAGTTATGAACCCTGTTTAAATTACGAGACCACAGGGTCCTAAAAACATTTGCAGTAATACAGCATACCGCGGTGTTGGGTTATCCAATGTCTCCACAGGAGAAAGTCCTCTACCGCAACAGCCCTAGTACCAAACAAAACGTTTTTACGCACCAACTCACAGTCTGTGAAATTCCATTAAATCCATTATTTTTTTTTTTATCATGGATACAGGAGAATCAAACATGCAGGCCTTGTATATATCCATTTGCATATCCACAGTGGATATAAAAAGTCTACACATCCCTGTTCAAATGCCAGGTTTTTGTGATATTAAAAAAAAAAAAAAATGAAACCAAGATAAATAATTTTGAAACTTTCCACCATTAATGTGGCCTATAACCTGTACAATCCAATTGAAAAAAAAAAAATCTTTTAACGGGAAAAATAAAAAATTTACAATAACCTGTTTGCATAAATATGCACACCCTGTTATAACTGGGAATGTGGCTGTGTTCAGAATTAACCAATCACATGCAAACTCATGCTAAATGGGAGTCAGTACATACCTGCCACCATTAAAGTGCCTCTGATTAACCCCAAATAAAGTTCAGCTGTTCTTGTGGGCTTTTCCTGACATTTTTGTAGTCACATCTTACAGCACAAGCCATGGTTCACTGAGAGCTTCCAAAGCATCAAAAGGATCTCATTGTTCAAAGGTATCAGTCAGGAGAAGGGTACAAAAGAATTTCCGAGGCATTAAATATGCCATGGAACACAGTGAAGACAGTCATCATCAAATGGAAAAAATATGGCACAACACTGACATTACGAAGAACTGGACCTCCCTCCAAAATTGGTGAAAAGACGAGAAGAAAACTGGTCAGAGGCTGCCAAGAGGCCGACAGCAACATTGAAGGAGCTGCAGGAATTTTTGGGAATCACTGGCTGTTTAGTACATGTGGCAACAATCTCCCGTCTAGGGTGGCAAGACAGAAGCCTTATCTTACAAAGAAAAACATCCAAGCCTGGCTACATTTTGCAAAAACATTTGAAATCTCCCAAACGCATGTGGGAAAATGTGTTATGGTTTGATGACACCAAGGTTAAACTTTTTGGCCATAATTCCAAAAGGTATATTTGGCACAAACACAACACTGCTCATCACCAAAAGAACACCATACCTACAGTAAAGCATGGTGATGGCACCATCATGCTTTGGTGCTGTTTTTCTTCAGCTGGAACTGGGGCTTTAGTCAAGGTGGAGGAAAGTATTTACAGTTCCAAATACCAGTCAGTGTTGGCACAAAACCTTCAGGCTTCTGCTAGAAAGCTGAAGATGAATAGGAGCTTCATCTTTCAGCATGACAATGACCCAAAGCACACATCCAAATCAACAAAAGAATAGTTTCACCAGAAGAAGATTAAAGTTTTGGAATGGCCCAGCCAGAGTCCAGACATGAATCCGATTGAACATCTGTTGGGTGAGCTGAAGAGGGCTGTGCACAGGCGATGCCCTTGCAATCTGACAGATTTGGAGCATTTTTGCAAAGAACAGCGGGCAAATATTGCCATATCCCGATGTGCCACGTTGATAAGAGTCCTACCCAAAAAGACTGAGTGCTGTAATAAAAGCCAAAGGTGCTGCAACAAAGTATGAGTTTAAGGGTGTGCATATTTATGCAAACAGGTTATTGTAAGTTTTTTATTTTTCCCCTTTAAAGATTTCAGTTTGTTTTTCAATTGGGTTGTACAGGTTATAGGTCACATTAACAGTGGAAAAAGTTTTGAAATGATTCATCTTGGTCTCATTTTTTTTACTTCACAAAAGCCTGGCATTTGAATAGGGGTGTGTAGACTTTCTATATTCACTGTATTTGCATGTAATTGCATATTTAAAAAGGAGACGTTTCAAGGGAGGAGTCCGGTATTTCCTAATGTGCATTCAATTTCAAGTAGATTGGTATGTACAAAGAAAATGTGCTTGGATTCCTGCGCACGCACTGCTTCATACATCTGGATTTTTTTTTTTGTTTACAGCGTTTTCTTGATTTAAACGTACGTCATCTTTTAGTATGAAATCCACGCAAGTCTTTGTACATAAGGCCCCAGGACTGTGTGTCTGACACAAATATCTACAGTATGGATGCCCCCAAGGGAACAGTCCTGTCTCCCTTCCTGTTCACCCTCTACACTGCTGGCTTCTCATATAACACACCACACTGCCACCTGAAGAAGTTTTCTGGCGACTGCAACCTCTTCTGAGACTCAGCTCTTTTGGAGTACAGGTTGCACTCCAGAAGACCTCCTATGACTCTGTGGTGGCATCAGCCATCCTGTATGGTCTGCTGGGGCAGCAGGATCGCGGCTGCTGACAAGAAGATAATAAACAGGCTAATCAAGAAGGTCAGCTCTGTTCTGGGGTGCTGCATCGAACCCTTGGAGGTGATAAGTGAGAGGAGGATGGTTTCTAAGCATTATTGGAATGAAGTGACTGCGTCTATGTTCATAATCATGAGTGGTGTTAGTAGATCACTGGCAAAAATTGGCCACTCCCTTAGGTGCTCTGTCTAAATTGCCCACTTGCTAATTTGCTCTGCCTTAGTAAATCTGCCCCAATGAGTGCACTGAGGGGCTCATTTAGTGACAGGCTGAGATATTCAGGGTGCACAAGGGAGCGGTTCTGCACGTCCTTCCTACCTGCTGCTGTCACCCAGGATTTCCACCGACTCCAAATGCAGTCCATTACAGCTGCAATCCAGTCTCCGCAGTAAATGGTTCTCATTCTAATAAATGTTCTACTCCTCACCTGGTCCAGCCCACCATGGAATGAATCTGGCTCATCGGATTCAGATCGCTAAAAATATGCAATGAGGCTATTTTTGACAGATGTCGGATCCAGTCCACAAGGAAAAGCCTCGGTACCTATTGTATTTAGTAACTCTTTGTTCATTAAAAACTATTTAATGATTGTCCATTATTTTATGAGGTCTACTCCTCCACCACTGTGTCAGAGAAGGTAAAAACTTGGACATAAAATACAAACACTTCATAGAATTAAAATTAATGGGCTACTTACGTATTATTAGAGCACAAAAATCCAGGTGGACAGCCGGTATATCATGCTTTCTTCTTGTTGACCAGAGAGATAGTGATTGACTTCAGGAAGAAGAGGACACCTTCACAGCCATTGCAGATTAGGGGGGAGGATGTGGAGGGAGTAGAGGACGACAAATACCTGGGTGTCATGATCAGCAACGGACTGGACTGGATATCTAACACTGATGCTGTGTACAAGAAGGGAATGAGCATACTCTACTTTCTGAGGAAGCAACAGGATGCTGGAGCTTTTCTACCAGGCTGTTGTCGCCAGCGCCATCTTCTTTGCTGCCGTCTGTTGGGGTAGCAGAATCAGAGCCAGCGACACCAACAGACTTGACAAGATTATCAAGAAGGCTGGCTCTGTAGTTGGTCTCAGGATGGAGACTTTTGAGAATGTGGTGGAGAGGAGGACATTGAACAAACTGTTATCCATCATGAACAATCCTGATCACCCCCTCCACCCCACACTTGACAGACAGCGGAGCACTTTCTCCTGCAGACTGCTGCAGCTTTGCTGCTGAAAGGTCAGATACAGGAAACGTTTCCTGCTACATGCCATTTCACTGTACAATAACTCACTCTGATGTTCAGTTCTGGTCATTACTATGCTGCCCTACTGCACCTTGCAGTCTAATTGGTACCTCACATTGCACCTTGCACATGATAGTCCTGCATCGTACAGCGAGTACGATTCATGTATCTATATGGGTCATCATCTATTCATCTATGATGTATACAAGTTATTTACGCAGTTTTACTTTCCATGGGTAATCCCTTTGTCTATTATGCTGTTTGTGTTTCTGTCGTTTTGGTTGTCTATTGTCATGCTGCTGTTACACTCTAATTTCCCAGTGAGGGATCAATAAAGTACATCTATCTATCCATCCATCCATCTTATCACGTGATCACAATCAGTCCTTCTCTGTCACATGCATATTCTTGAATGATCTTATATTTCAAACCCTGTTCTTATCCGTGCCACTTCAAAACACAAACAGAGCTGGTAGGGATGGAAGCAAGGCTCCGACTGCACTGCATCTGCAATGGACTGCATTTGGAGTCAGTGGAAATCCTGGGTCAGACTTTATAATCTGCACTGCTCAGAGACCGCACAAATAAAAATGTTAATATCGTTATTACTGGAAGTCACAACAACACTGTACTGAATTCAACTATGAAATACACTGTTCACATATACAGTGGGGTAAAAAAGTATTTAGTCAGCCACCAATTGTGCAAGTTCTCCCACTTAAAAGATAAGAGAGGTCTCCAATTTTCATCATAGGTATACCTCAACTATGAGAGACAAAATTAAAAAAAAAAAAAAAAAAAAAAAATCCAGAAAATCACATTGAAGGATTTTTAATGAATTAATTGGTAAATTCCTCGGTAAAATAAGTATTTGGTCAATAACAAAAGTTCATCTCAATACTTTGTTATATACCATTTGTTGGCAATGAAAGAGGTCAAACATTTTCTGTAAGTTTTCACAAGGTTTTCACACACTGTTTTTTTTTTTTTTTTTGGACTTATTTTGTACCGGTAAGTAGATTTGTTCTGCAGTCGGGTGACAAGCCACCAGCTTCCGGTTGCTGCGTGCGCAAGCGCCCCTTAACTCCCTAACCTGCATGTTTTGGCATGTGGGAGGAAACCGGAGAAATCCCGGAGTAAACCCACGCAAACACGGGGAGAACATGCAAACTCCACACAGATCACTGTTGGCCGGGGGCAGGGATCGAACCCACGATCTCATGATCCCTGCGATCCCCCAGCCGAGGGTAAAACTGTGCTGCCGCGGTGCTAACCACTGCGCCACCGTGCAGCCACCGTGTTGCTGGTATTTTGGCCCATTCCTCCATGCAGATCTCCTCTAGAGCAGTGATGTTTTGGGGCTGTCGCTGGGCAACACAGACTTTCAACTCCCTCCAAAGATTTTCTATGGGGTTGAGATCTGGAGACTGGCTAGGCCACTCCAGGACCTTGAAATGCTTCTTACGAAGCCACTCCTTTGTTGCCCGGGTGGTGTGTTTGGGATCATTGTCATGCTGAAAGCCCCAGCCACATTTCATCTTCAATGCCCTTGCTGGTGGAAGGAGGTTTTCACTCAAAATCTCACGATACATGGCCCCATTCATTCTTTCCTTTAAACGGATCAGTCATCCTGGAAAAACAGCCCCAAAGTATGATGTTTCCACCCCCATGCTTCACAGTAGGTATGGTGTTCTTTCTCCTCCAAACACGACAAGTTGAGTTTTTACCAAAAAGTTCTATTTTGGTTTCATCTGACCATATGACATTCTCCCAATCCTCTTCTGGATCATCCAAATGCTCTCTAGCAAACTTCAGACGGGCCTGGACATGTACTGGCTTAAGCAGGGGGACACGTCTGGCACTGCAGGATTTGAGTCCCTGGCGGCGTAGTGTGGTTCTGATGTAGCCTTTGTTACTTTGGTCCCAGCTCTCTGCAGGTCATTCACTAGGTCCCCCCAAGTGGTCCTGGGATTTTTGCTCACCGTTCTCGTGATAATTTTGACCCCACGGGGTGAGACCTTGCGTGGAGCCTCAGATCGAGGGAGATTATCAGTGGTCTTGTATGTCTTCCATTTTCTAATAATTGCTCCCACAGTTGATTTCTTCACACCAAGCTGCTTACCTATTGCAGATTCAGTCTTCCCAGCCTGGTGCAGGTCTACAATTTTGTTTCTGGTGTCCTTTGACAGCTCTTTGGTCTTGTCCATAGTGGAGTTTGGAGTCTGACTGCTTGAGGTTGTGGACAGGTGTCTTTTATACTGATAACGAGTTCAAACAGGTGCCATTAATACAGGTAACGAGTGGAGGACAAAGGAGCCTCTTAAAGAAGAAGTTACAGGTCTGTGAGAGCCAGAAATCTTGCTGTCTTTTAGGTGACCAAATACTTATTTACTGAGAATTTACCAATAATTCATTAAAAATCCTTCCATGTGATTTTCTGGATTATTTTTCTCATTTAGTCTGCTCATAGTTGAGGTATACTATGATGAAATTGAAGACCTCTCTCATCTTTTAAGTGGGAGAACTTTCACCTGCACAAATTGGTGGCTAGGACTAAATACTTTTTTGCCCACTGTATATTGTGGAATAATTTAACTACTTACTGCTATAAATACTATACTATTCTACTTTTATTTTTAACCTCTTGCACAATGTACAGTGCGAAATAAGTATTGAACATGTCAACTTTTTCTCAATTAAACAGTATTAGGAATCTCAGGTCAGTGGCTCCATCTGAAATATGTCTCTGAATGCCGCATTCCTCTGCAGCTGTATACTGTGATTTCCTGGCTGGGGACTAATAAAGGACTCTCTCTTTTTTAAGACTTTCAGGGCGCACAGTAACTCTTTTTTTTGGGGGGGGCGGGCACGGCTATGATTGGACCGTTCCATCGTAACATCTTCATTTTGCACTCATTTGCAAAGAACTATTTCTGAATCAGTAACATTCTGGGGGCCCGGATGGAAGGCTCTGGTGGGGCCAAGTGGCCTGTGGGCCACCAGTTGGCATTCAGTGCCCATATATAGTGAATCAGCCATTTTGATAGTGCTGTTATTCAAAAGCTTACATGGTAATTTCTTCACTATATAGTGCAACTCACAAAATATCCCACCAACGCATTTTGAAAAGTACAAACCGATGGCAGCTATACTCATCAACGTACTGCAATAAATTCGGCAGTGGGGACTATCAGTTAGGGATTTTGGCCTGGTGACCAGAGGGTCACCAGTTCAATCCCTGAACCGGCAGGATCAATTTGGGTGGGACAGGATAACACAGCAGCGGTTTGCCCCACCCTCATTAATCCCACTGTACTGACTCTGAGCAAGGCCTTAGCCCCAACTGCTCCAGTGGAGCTGCTCAGTGGCCACAGGTCAGTCTGTGGAAGGGTGTCCTTGAAAAAGAGAGGTTGCCTCTCATCGGACCTTCCCTGTATAAAAAAAGGTTAAATTAATAAAACAAAATAATGCAATGCACAGACAGCAGAGCAGTGAGGAGAGCTTCACATTAATCTTCTCATCTCTTTTCTACACTCGTATTTTTATTCATTAACAGTAAAATTGATTTAATATATTTACTACAAAATACATCCAGGTATTCACTTTTAACACCATGAATCTGCTATGTTTTACCGTTTCACCATGATGACATCATCAACGGTGCCGAGAAAATAAGCAGAGTAGGGTAAAAGCTCAATTTTTTTTTATTGCAATTTAGAGTTTACTGTATAGTCCATAGGCTTCTGAGCCACTTTTAAGGGGAAAGACATTTAAAGTTTATGATTTTGTATTATCAGTCCATCAGAATCAAATGGACTTCAGCATTTGACTGAATATTTCCTCTGAATTAGTAAATTTAGGCAACATTAAATATTAGGAGACTGTGTACAGTCAGCTAGGATACCACGCACAGTTAGCAACACTACACCAGTGTTGCAGCTCTCACTCTCTGGGAGCGAGTCTCACTCTTTTACCCTCAGTCTCACTTCACAAACCTTATTTCTCACTCCAAAATAAGGAAAATACTGCCAATATCATGTTGACTTCCTTCAGATTTTTAAACAATAAGAGCTCTCAAGGGAGCGCTTTCAAGGTATGGTCAAGGCTGATTGCCATGGAAACCAGACTGAACATGTTCTAAAACTGATTCTGAGGTAACAAAGTGTACGTGTTGAAAAAAAACATAACTGTTATTGTGTATTGTGCCTATCCATGATCACTCCACCCCTACCCCCCAGTCCCCGCCCCCCGCAATTAATCACAGTTAACTTGTTAAACCATTTTAATCATGATTAATTGAGATTAATTTTTGGAAATGGGTGTGATTAATTTTTTTTTTTTAACCCATCCATCCATCTTCTACTGCTTTTCCGGAGGTCCAGGTTGTGGAGGCAGCAGCTCAAGCAGAGAAGCCCAGACTTCCCTCTCCCCGGCCACCTGCTCCAGCTCTTCAGAGAGGATACCAACACGTTCCCAGCCCAGCTGGGAGACACAGTCTCTCCAGCAAGTCCTGGGTCTGCCTCAGGGTCCCTTCCCAGTGGGATGTGCCCAAAACAGCTCAAGTAGGAGGCCACCAGGAGGCATCCTGATCAAATGCCCAAACCACCTCAACTGGACCCTTTCACTGTGGAGGAGCAGCGGTTCTACTCTAAGCCCCTCCCAGATGCCTGAGCTCCTCACCCTATCTCTAAGGGTGAGTCCAGCAATCCTACAGAGAAAGTTCATTTTAGCCGCTTGTATCTGCGATCTCATTTAATTTAAGTGATTCCCAGAACTAATTACCATTCAGGCAGTTTGTCCAAGATTCAACCTGAACATTTTCTAACTTTTTACCTGTTTCATTCTCACAGAGAATCTTTGAGGTCAGAGAGACATCATCACTGTTACTGTGACTGATGCAGAGCTCCTCCTCTTCCTCTTTAACCCATGGAGGTTCTGGATGCTCCTCTTCCTCTTTAACCTGTGGAGGTTCTGGATGCTCCTCTTCCTCTTTAACCCATGGAGGTTCTGGATGCTCCTCTTCCTCTTTAACCCGTGGAGGTTCTGGATGCTCCTCTTCCTCTTTAACCTGTGGAAGTTCTGGATCCTCCTCTTCCTCTTTAACCTGTGGAGTTTCTGGTTCCTCCTCTTCCTCTTTCATCTTTGAAGGTTCTGGTTCCTCCCGGCCCAGAGCCGAGTTCATCTCTTGGTTCCAAAGCTGCTGGTCAGCCAGAACCACCTTCTCCTTGCAGTCAGGTTGCTGTGGGAAGTCAAAGAGCAAAAGAGAAAAAAAAACAACACACATGGTACATTATACAGTAGCCATCAAAATCATTCCACCTCCACTACAAATTAGGTTAATTGGTAAAATGTACAAACTAGCAGCTGTTTGCAATAAACAACTCAAACAAAAACAATTTAAATAGCTGAACACAACTAATATTACAAGTGGTTTCTCCAAATTCAACACAAAATTCCACTTTTAATGACTACTACGGTCTCAAAATGATTCAACCCCTTCATGGCATGCATTTAGCGCTTAGCAGATCACCCTTTTGCTGTTAAGATCTGCTGCAAACGTGATGCATAGCCAGACACCAGCTTCCGACAGCGTTCTGAGGAATCTTAGTCCATTCCTCATGGAGAAAGACCTCCAGTTAACTAATATTCTTGGGTATGTGTGCTTCAACTCCCATTTTCAAGTGCCACCAGAAATTTTCAATGGAGTTCAAGTCAGATAAATGGGATGGCCACTCTAGTATCTTCCAGGACTACTTCTGAAACCAAACCTTTGTGGACTTTGAGGTATACTTGGGATCATTGTCCTGTTGGAAGGTCCAATGACGCCCAAGCTTCAGCTTCCTCACAGACGGCATGACATTTTCTCTCAGGATTTCCTGAACTTGACTGAATCCATCTTGCCCTCCACACGCTGCAGGTTTCCAGTGTCAGAGGAAGTGAAGCAACCCTGGAGCATAAGTGAGCCACCACCATGCTTCACTGTAGGCAGGGTGTTCTTTTCAGCCTATGCCTCATTCTTCATCCTCCAGATATACTGCTGATCCATAGGCCCGAATAGTTGTTCCAATTTGCTCAAAACTATATAAATAACCCAAAGAGGTTTTGGGATTCTGTTCTGTGGAGTGATGAAACAAAACTGGAACTTCCAAATCTATTTCGGTATTACAACACGCAAAAACAAACTTTGCATCAGGCACAAAGTGCCAAGTGGCTGTCATAATGCTCTTAATTATTCAGAGGTGCTTTTGGAGTGCAACATTAAAGTGCTGATGACACGATTTTCACTGCATCTAATTTTGTAACACATACACTACCGTTCAAAAGTTTGGGGTCACCCAGACAATTATTTTGTGTTTTCCATGAAAAGTCACACTTATTTACCACCATGAGTTGTAAAATGAATAGAAAATATAGTCAAGACATTGACAAGGTTAGAAATAATGATTTGTATTTGAAATAATATTTTTTTCCAGATACTCAACCTGCTCAAAGGAAGGTCAGTTTTATAGCTTCTCTAACCAGCTAAACTGTTTTCAGCTGTGCTAACATGATTGCACAAGGGTTTTCTAATCATCCATTAGCCTTCTGACGCAATGAGCAAACACATTGTACCATTAGAACACTGGAGTGATAGTTGCTGGAAATGGGCCCCTATACACCTATGTAGATATTGCACCAAAAACCAGACATTTGCAGCTAGAATAGTCATTTACCACATTAGCAATGCATATTAGATATTAGAGTGTATTTCTGTTTAGTTTAAAGTTATCTTCATTGAAAAAAACAGTGCTTTTCTTTCAAAAATAAGGACATTTCTAAGTGACCCCAAACTTTTGAACGGTACTGTAATTTCAATATGACGAAATAGGTGGGTCTGTGCAGTTCTAAGTCAAAAAGGCTTGTTTTCACGTGAATATCCAACGTTTCCCGAGCGGCATGTCATCAATTGTGTCAGTGGCTGGAAAACCCCCCCGCCATGTTGTGACGTCAGCGGGAGAACATAGCACTTGACTGCCCATTGTACATGCAGGATGGAAGCGGTTGAAAACATCGACAATGGTTCCAGCACATGTAGTCTGGAATTGGTTTGTGTTGTCCAATTTTCAGACGATTATAATTCAGAAGAATGGGATGACAATGAAGAATTTGGGGGCATCAGACCTTATAGGTTTGAGCAGTACCATGCGGACATCATGCCTAGCGAGTCAGACTCAGAGTGACGGTGGTGAGGCAAACATGGCCGGCGCAGCAGCAGCGACAAACACACGGCAGGAGAACACCGAGTGGTATGCTTTTGTTACAGATATTGCAACAAATTATTTGTTCATAAATATAATTTATTTAAACCCGATTTTTCAATAAAATCATAGCAGTGTATTTATAATAAAATTGAAACATCTACCTGATACTTTCAACTCACCCCCCCTCAAATAAACAAATCAAAAGATACTATTTTTTATTTTTGCAGGTGCCAGTGTGGTCTGTGTGTGAGCATGACAACAGAGAAGGAGAGTATTTGCTGTCAGGAGCAGGACAAGGTGAAGCAGAAAATTTCGGACGGTGCTATAAAGTGTATTCACTGGTCATCACAACTTCCCCGCGGTGTGTCTGAACGAAGATGTGTTGGAAGTGGCCTACTTCACCTATAAACATTATGTGAATGTGGATTATTGGAACAATTGGAAGCAATATACAGCTTACAGACAGTTCATCCAATGGTGGTACCACTACCTTGGTGCCAATACCTGCCTGTGTCATTCACAAGATCAGAGACACCTTTCTCCTACAAGAGGGACAATATGTTGGTTTTACTTATGCTGACTAACTACCTTTATGTTTTCATGGTATTGTTTTTCCATTCAATTAATGTTTATCTAACCACAACTATTGTCAATTTTTACAAGAAAATAAAATTACTAAATATTTATAGTGTGATACTTGAAAATCTCATAATTGTTGTCATTTGGACGTTGCATGCAATCCTGTATCAATCCTGGGTATTTGAACTGGAGATAGATTTTTTTTTTTTAAATTTTGCAAATATATATATATATATATATATATATATATACTGTATATATATAGTAAATTAGAGCATAGTCATCTTTAAAGGTCAATTATCTGTAAAACCCCTTTAGAAATTAAAAATATTCTCTGTGTTACTGATGGCAATATCCTTAAAAATAATGTATTCCCTATTTATGTCTCATAAAAAATGCAATTTTGTTTGCTATCATTGTTTATTAACTGCTTTTGTCTTGTATCAATTGGCATGTGATTTTCAACAATAATGATAAAAGCAATAGAAGCAACTGAGAGTCCTCATTTTTTTCTAGAGTTTGGTCACAAGAAAAACAATACTCATAACTGGTATAGCACACATGTACTATAACTATCAAAAATATTAAATTAATTATTATAACAGGAAAAAGTCCAAATTAGTGGCAATGAATACAATGTAGTCAGTTGGTGTCACGAACCGAGCCTGTTCAGGTTACTTTATTTGTACCCGTAGGTAGATGTGTGTTATCCTGTAGGCACGATTCTGACCGTTCTCTGTGGCTCAGGCATCATGTTTATTATGTATTGTTATCTTCTGAGTTCTTGTTGTTTTTATGTCTGTGTTCCTTTTCTTTTCCATGCCTGTAGCCGCCGCTCTGGCCAGCGGTTGTTGGGCAGCTGTTCTGACCCACTTTCAGGTGGGCGCTGTCCAAGATTCGCTGGTCAGACCACGCCCCCTCTCTCTTTGACAGTCAGTTGTTCATGTTTTGTGTGCATCATCTGCCATGTTGTCAGCCACCCAATATTGCCAACACGATCACGATGTGTTAGCCACTCCACACAGCTGTGGTTCTGTTGCACCCCTTGAAGTGATGTCGGCCCTGGGGCGCAACCGTGGTTAACACGTCTCCTCTCCATGCATTCGCTGGGCGATGTTGGCCCCGAATGCCAACTGTAAGTGTTTCTGTTTATTTTTATAAGTCTTCACCTTTTTGGGAACTGTTGTCATCAGTCTTATGTTCAATAAATGTGCTGTGGGAAACCTGTGCATAAATCCATTCATCCTTCCCCTCCTCCGTGCGCTGCATGAAAGCGCATGAGGGGGCTTATGACAGTTGGAGCTGAAGTGTGTGATGTGGTCTTTCACGGCCTGCTGTTTATCTAAGCCTGTGGCACAACATGAAGGTATAACCGTAAAACTAAAACAAGAAACCAGAGAAACTGTCTGCTACAAAGCTGCTGGCATTCCAGTCAACAACACCGGTGTCCGTTCCCTCGCTGACGTCATTTCAGCCTCCTTCTTCATTCGGTGGGCAGCGCCACAGTCCAGTCAGCGGCTGTGGTTTTTTGATAACTATGTTATGCAGGCGCACTTGTAACTATTATATTGAAAATTCCGATCGTCACTTCCTTGTGGTAACGTATCGTCACTTCCTGTTTTGCTGTCTGCCTGTGTGGTTTGCTCTCCAGCTCTCGAGCCACTAGCTATGGCTACTAGCTCTCTTTCCTCTCCTCCTCTGGTGTGCTCTCTCTGTCAGATGTTTAGCTACACCTCTGCCTCTTTTAGTGATAACGGTAAATGTAATAAATGTTGTCTTTTTGAGGCGCTCGAGGCGAGGTTGTCTGATTTGGAATCCCGGCTCCGCTGCATTGAAACACCGTCTGCGCCAGTTAATCTCGACGGACGCCCCTTAGCTGCAGCGGAGCTAGCTAGCTTAGGTCCCCCTGTCACCGGTTCCCCGGCTCTCCTCTGCAGCGAGGAGACTGGGTGGGTGACGGTGAGAAGGAAGCCTAGTCGCAAAGCCCCGGTTCACCACCAACCTGTTCACGTTTCTAATCGTTTTTCCCCGCTCAGCGACACACCCGCTGAGGAAAAAACTCTGATCATTGGCGACTCTGTAGTCAGAAACGTGAACCTAGAGACTCCAGCGGCCATAGTCACATGCATTCCTGGGGCCAGAGCAGGCGACATCGAGTCAAATTTGAAAATGCTGGCTAAAAGTAACTGTAAATATTCCACAATTGTTATTCACGCCGGCATTAATGACATCCGTCTCCGGCAGTCGGAAGTCACGAAACTTAATGTAGAATCGGTGTGTGACTTTGCAAAAACGATGTCTGCCACTGTAGTATTCTCTGGGCCCCTCCCCAATCTGACCAGTGATGACATGTTTAGTCGCTCGTCATCCTTGAACCGCTGGCTGTCTGTGTGGTGTCCTAAAAATGACGTGGGCTACATTGACAATTGGAGCTCTTTTTGGGGAAAACCTGGTCTTATGAGACGAGACAGCATTCATCCCACTTTGGATGGTGCTTCTCATTTATCTAACAATCTGGCATCTTTTTTATCCAAATTTCCAAAACCGTGACTACTCAGAGTTGGGACCAGGAAGCAGAGTCACAGTCTTACACGCCTCTCTGCAGCTCCTCTTCATCCGCCACCCCTCAGCTTAGCCCCTGTCTTCCCCATCAGAGAATCGTTGTCTGCTCCCTCCAAAGTAAATAAAAATATAATGTATAAGCATCCCAAAGTGATAAAGCAAAATATTGGTAAAACTCAAATTAAACATAAAGCCTCTAAATTGAATGATTTGGCCTCTGTTCCTCCTCATAATTTAAAAATTAAATGTGGTTTATTAAATATTAGGTCTCTAACTCCCAAGTCTCTGTTAGTCCATGATCTGTTAATTGATCATCAGATTGATTTAATTTCCCTTACAGAGACTTGGTTAGGACAAGAGGATTATGTTGGTTTAAATGAATCAACTCCCTCTGGTTATTTAAACTGTCAAAATCCCAGAAGTTCTGGTCGTGGAGGAGGAGTAGCAGCAATTTACCATTCCAAATTACTAGTTAATGTAAAGCAAAAAACATGTTATAATTCCTTTGAGGGCCTGGTCCTCAGTATTGGGCACTTTAGCAATTCCAGGTTAAACCCAATTTTATTTGCCATAGTTTATCGTCCCCCATCAACCTATTCAGAATTTTTATCCGAATTTCCTGATTTCTTAGCTGATTTAGTGCTGAAATCTGATAGAATAATTATAGTAGGGGACTTTAATATACATGTGGATGTAGATAGTGACTGCCTTAATGTGGCTTTTAATTCAATATTAGACTCGATTGGGTTTTCTCAGAAAGTAGGAAATTCTACTCATTACCTCCACCATACATTGGACCTTGTTCTGACATATGGCATAGAAATAGAAAATCTGGTAGTGTCTCCTCATAACCCTGTACTGTCAGACCATTGTCTGTTAACCTTTGATTTTACTATTTCTGACTATTTGGCTCCTAAAGAAAAATATTATCACAGTAGATGCCTCTCAGATGATGCTGTTTCCAAATTTATGCAGATTGTTTCCTCTATGCCATGTGTCAACACAACGGAAATAAGCTATAGACAGCTTGCTCCTTCTGTAATTGATAACATGGTGGATAGTGTTTCAGCTTCTCTACATCAGGCTCTAGACTTGGTGGCCCCCTTAAAAAAGAAAAAGTCTAATCAGAGATTTTTAACTCCTTGGTTCAACACAGAAACTCGTAGCTTAAAACAGAAGACTCGTCAATTAGAAAGAAAATGGCGCTCTACTAATTTAGATGAAATCTATTTAGCTTGGAGAAATCATCTTTTAATTTATAAAAAATCTCTTAGAAAAGCTAGAACGAGTTATTACTCTGCATTAATAGAAGAGAACAAGAATAATCCCAGGTTTCTTTTCAGTACTGTAGCCAGGTTGACAAAGAGTCAGGACTCTGTCAATCCTAGCATCCCCTTAGAGCTTACTAGTCAGGACTTTATGAACTTTTTCAATAATAAAATTTCATCCATCAGAGATAAAATCAATCAGATTCTTCTCACAGTTAACTTAAATACTGTAACTACTACAACTCCTTCTATTGATGTCTGTCTTGATGAGTTTACTCCAATCGACCTTTGTGAGTTAGACAAAATAGTTTCCTCATCCAAACCTTCAACTTGTCTTTTAGACCCTATTCCTACCAGGTTATTTAAAGAAGTCTTCCCACTTATTGGTAGCTTTATTCTTCATATAATCAATTCTTCATTAACTTTAGGCCATGTACCGCAGGCTTTTAAAACGGCTGTAATTAAACCCTTACTCAAAAAGCCAACGCTAGATCCAGGAGCTTTAGCTAACTATAGACCAATCTCTAATCTCCCTTTCATTTCAAAAATCTTAGAAAGAGTTGTTGCTATGCAATTATTTGACCACCTGCAGGGAAATGGTTTATTTGAGGAGTTTCAATCTGGGTTTAGAATCCATCATAGCACTGAAACAGCCTTAGCGAAGGTCACTAACGACCTCCTCATTGCATCTGATAATGGACTAGTTTCTGTACTTGTCCTTTTAGATCTTAGTGCAGCTTTTGATACTATTGATCATAATATTCTACTTGATAGATTAGAACACTATGTTGGACTTAATGGAACTTCGTTGCAGTGGTTTAGATCTTATTTATCTGATAGGTTCCAGTTTGTTCATGTAAATGATGAGTTTTCTCTCAGCTCAAAGCTTAGTCATGGAGTTCCACAGGGATCTGTGCTTGGCCCTACTCTTTTTAGTTTATATATGCTTCCGTTAGGCAACATTATTAGAAAGCACTGTATACATTTTCACTGTTATGCAGATGACACACAATTATACCTGTCAATGAAGCCAGATGATAGTAATCAATTAGCCAAGTTAGAAGCCTGTCTTAAGGAAATCAAAGTTTGGATGACTTGTAATTTCCTGCTATTAAATTCAGATAAGACTGAAGTCATTCTTGTTGGTCCAAAAAACCTTAGAAATTCCTTTCCAAATCAAACTTTCAGTTTGGATGCAGTTACTCTTTCTCTTAATAGCTCTGTGAGGAACCTTGGAGTTATTTTTGATCAGGATTTGTCCTTCAATTCACATATTAAATTTGTTTCTAAGACTGCCTTCTATCATTTGCGTAATATTGCCAAGATTAGGAGCATCTAATTTTTTAGCATTTTTTCTCTCGGCGCCACACGAGTCGGCTGCCTTTTGCAACAGCGGCTCGATTCCGAGTCTTTTTCCCTTCCTCTCTCTTTTGATCCGTCTTTTTTTTTCACCCCACTTATATCACGGACACACAGATCGTCCTAAATGTCTCCTGAGCCGGTGGACGGAGCCACTGTCTATAGCAGGATACGATACAGCAGAGAACAGCTGCTAGCATTCAACCGCCACCCGGTCCCATTGGAAAAACTCGACATACCGAGTGAACTGAGGCGAAAACGCCGCGGCTGCCGGGCTGGAGTAAGGCGGAGGACAAAAAATATAAGGTACAGACCCTCCCTTCCATCTGTTGTCATGGGAAATGTACGGTCGATACTGGGAAAGTTAGATGAGCTAGCGGCTATCTCCCGTTATGATAGCACATACCGGGAGTGCTCTCTCCTTTTGTTTACTGAGACGTGGCTAACTGAACTAGCAGCAGATGCTAACATTGAGCTGGAGGGTTTTCACATGATACGAGCTGACCGAACACCAGACAGTGGCAAGGCTAGGGGCGGTGGAGTGATCATGTATGTTAACAACAACTGGTGCAGACCGGGACATATCACTGTTAAACAACGACACTGCAGCAAAGACATTGAGTTGCTAGCTGTTAGCATGAGGCCTACATATCTCCCGAGAGAACACTCACACGTGATCTGCATTGTTGTTTATGCAAATCCGACGGCGAACGCTGGGACAGCACGTGACGTCATCCATTCAGTAACCAGCAGGCTGCAGACAGAACACCCAGATGCTCTTCTCCTCATCTCAGGCGATTTCAACCATGTTTCACTGTCTCCCATTCTACCCACGTTCACCCAGTATGTCACATGCCACACTAGAGACAATAAAACACTGGATTTATTCTACGCAAACACTAAGGAGGCGTACACCTCATCACAACTACCCCCACTCGGGAGATCGGATCACAACTTGGTTCATCTCCGGCCGGTGTACAAACCCCTAGTGCACAGACAACCTCCGGCCATGCACACTGTGGAGTTATGGTCTGAGGAGACAATGGACACCCTAAAGGGCTGTTTTGAAGCCACCGCCTGGAAGCAGCTCTGCGATCCACATGGTGAGGACATCGATGGCCTCATTCACACCTTCACGGGCTACCTCAGCTTCTGTGTGGACAAATCCGTTCCCACCAAGACCATACGGCGTCACTCAAACAACAAACCCTGGATCAACCCTGAGATAAAAACACTTCTGAGAGAGAAGAAGAGGATCTTCAGGTCGGGGAACAGGGAGATGCTGAAGTCCGTACAGAGGGAGCTGAGGAGAAAGATCAGAGAAGGCAAGGACAGCTTCAGGAAGAAGATGGAGGACAAGCTGCAACAGAGCGACATCAGCGGGGTCTGGAGAAACCTCAAAACCATCTCGGGGCTCCAGAATACCTCCCCCCAGGCCACAGGGGGCAGGGAGTGGGCGAACAACCTGAATCTGTTTTTCAATAGATTTGACCAACCGCCCTCCCCCCTGACTGCACAACAACCACTGCTGCCTCTAAAGAAATCAAGTCCTGCTGCCCACTCCCCACTCTACCAACACCCCCCCACTCCCAACACACAGCCCCCCATCCTGACCCTGACCAGGACCCAGGTGAGGACGGAGCTGAGGAAGATCAAGGCGAGGAAGGCGCCGGGACCGGACGGCATCAGCGCAAAGCTCCTCAAGTCCTGTGCAGACCAGCTGTGTGGGATTGTGACGTATATCTTCAACATGAGCCTGAAACTGGGGAGGGTACCACAGCTGTGGAAAACATCTTGTGTGGTACCTGTACCAAAAACTTCCCACCCCAAAGACCTGAACAGCTACAGACCGGTGGCCTTGACGTCCCACTTGATGAAGACCCTGGAGAGACTGCTCCTTGCTCACCTCCGCCCCCTGGTGGAACCAGCGATGGATCCACTCCAGTTCGCCTACCAGCATGGCATTGGGGTGGAGGATGCGGTGATCTTCCTCCTTCACCGTTCTCTGTCCCACCTGGAGAAGCCCGGGAATATGGTGAGGATCATGTTCTTTGACTTCTCCAGTGCTTTCAACACCATCCAACCGATGATCCTGAAGGACAAGCTGCTGCGCGCAGGGGTGGACCAGCACCTGTCATCATGGATCCTGGACTACCTCACGAACCGGCCTCAGTTTGTGAGAACCCGGGACTGTGTGTCCGACACGATCATCAGTAGCACGGGGGCCCCCCAGGGAACGGTGCTGGCTCCCTTCCTGTTCACTCTTTATACTGCGGACTTCTCACACAACACAACACACTGCCATCTACAGAAGTTCTCTGATGACTCTGCGATCGTTGGCCTCATCTCCAATGGAGATGAAGCTGAGTACAGAGGGCTTATCCAGGACTTCGTGGACTGGTGCCATCGGAACTGCCTCCAGATCAACGCGAGGAAAACTAAGGAGCTGGTGGTGGACTGCCGCAGGCATGGGCAGCCCCTCACAGTACCAGTAAATATACAGGGAACAGACATCGAGATGGTGACATCCTATAAGTACCTGGGTATTCATCTGAACAATAAACTAGACTGGTCACACAATACTGATGCACTCTACAAGAAGGGACAGCGCAGGCTGTTCCTGCTGAGGAGACTCAGGTCTTTTGGTGTACAAGGGGCGCTGCTGAAGTCATTCTATGACACGGTGGTGGCATCAGCCATCACTTTTGGAGTGGTCTGCTGGGGCAGTGGCATTACTGCAGCAGATAGGAAGAGACTGAACAAACTGATTAAGAAAGCTAGCTCTGTCCTGGGGCAGCGCCTTGATCCGATGGAGGAGATAGGAGAGAGAAGGACGGTGGCTAAACTGTCATCTCTGCTGGAGTCCGAGTTCCACCCTATGCAGGACATACTGAATGCACTGAGGAGCTCATTTAGCAGCAGACTACATCATCCCAGGTGCACAACCGAGAGGTTTCGTAGGTCCTTCCTACCAACGGCTGTCAGACTGTACAACCTAAGCAGGGCTGCTCGCAGAGATAGCAAAAAGACGTAACAAACTAATAGTTTTTTGAATGCAAAAGATGCAATAGACTTACACAATGGTCCTCTCCGGCATACAACTAGGAACATACCGGTCGCTATGGAGGGTGAGAATATGTATGGGCACATAATCATACCATGTAGGATAACTAAGTAGACGGTTATGCTGTTTCATTCCATCTAGCAACAATGCTCTGCACTGTGTGTGTTTATATATTTGCATATTTATTCCATCTAGCTACAATGCTCCGTACTGTGGGTGTTTATATATTTATATATCTACATATTATTCCATCTAGCTACATTGCTCCGCACTGTGTGTGTTTATATACTTGCATATTTATTCCACCTAGCTGCAATGCTCCGTACTGTGGGTGTTTATATATTTACAT
This sequence comes from Pholidichthys leucotaenia, assembly GCA_020510985.1. Classification (NCBI taxonomy): domain Eukaryota; kingdom Metazoa; phylum Chordata; class Actinopteri; order Cichliformes; family Pholidichthyidae; genus Pholidichthys; species Pholidichthys leucotaenia. The sequence goes on along the minus strand of CM035843.1, from coordinate 161,866,795 downwards.
ATTTATTCCATCTAGCTACAATGCTCTGCACTGTGTGTTCACATATTCATATATTTATTCCATCCAGCTACAATGCTCTGCACTGTGTGTCTGTGTGTGTGTGTATATATATATATTTTATAGTAATACGTACATATGTTTATTAGCTGCTCTTGCTTGCTTGTTTTTTTTCTTGCCTTCTGATTGTTGCTCTGAGTGTTGCTATCCCTGTGCTGTTGCAATCCTGGAATTTCCCCGTTGTGGGACTAATAAAGGCTTATCTTATCTTATCTTATCTTATCTTGTCTCAGAGTGATGCTGAGAAGCTGATCCACGCTTTTGTTAGCTCGAGATTAGATTATTGTAATTCTTTATTATCAGGTTGTCCTAAAACATCTTTAAAAAGTCTTCAGCTGATCCAAAATGCTGCAGCAAGAGTTTTAACAGGTACTAGAAAGAGAGATCATATCTCTCCGGTTCTGGCCTCCCTTCATTGGCTTCCCATAGAGTTTAGAATTAAGTTTAAAATCCTTCTTCTTACTTACAAAGCTCTAAACAATCAGGCTCCTTTTTATTTAAAAGATCTGATACTACCGTATCATCCTAACAGAGCACTACGCTCCCAAAATGCAGGTTTACTTGTAATACCTAGAATCTCCAAAAGTACAATGGGAGGCAGAGCCTTCAGTTATCAAGCTCCTCTCCTGTGGAATCAGCTGCCAATCTGGATTCGGGAGTCAGACTCGATCTCTGTTTTTAAGAATAGGGCTAAAACCTACCTTTTTGATATAGCCTACAATTAGGGAGGGATCATGTGTTTTCTGAACCCTCCCTTAGTTATGCTGCTAATAGGTTTAGTCAGCCGGGGGACCTCCAGTAATGCACTGGGCCTCACTCCTTTCCTCACTCTCTATGAAATATTTTTTTTTTGCTGGTCATTAACATTTGTTTGTTCTCTCCCATAGATTGAGTCCCCATCGTGCTGTTTGCTCTCTACATGTCTGTTCTTTTCTTCTTCTCTATCCCCTCACCCCCCAGCCAGTCGCAGCAGATGACTGCCCCTCCCTGAGCCTGGTTCTGCTGGAGGTTTCTTCCTGTTAAAAGGGAGTTTTTCCTCTCCACCGTCGCCAAGTGCTTGCTCACAGGGGATCGCCTGATTGCTGGGGTCTTTCTGCAACTGTGGGGGTCCTCCCTACAGTTGATAGTGCTATGAGATGACTGTTGTTGTGAAATGGCGCTATATAAATAAAGTTGAATTGAATTGAATTGAATTGATCATCGACAATGACTTGGGTTTATACAACACGCTAAAAAATGTCAAAATCGTGTCATGAGCACTTTAAATAAACCAATTGCTGTCTTTGCTCTTACTCCTTTTAAATTTTCATCTTTGTTCTCTTAAATTTGCATTTTTTTCGTGTAAATTTGTACTTTGTTCTGATAAATTTGCAAATTTTCCCTCACAAACTTGCATTTTTTTCTCTGTAATTTTCAACTTTTTCTCATAAACTTGCAACACTCATCTGTTTGCTGGTTAAATTTTAATTCTGTGTAATGAAATTGTAATTTGTGGGGTTCTTTTATTTTAAAATTGGCATCCTGCCCTGGCCACAGACAAAGTGGGCAGCTGGGAGATTTTCAAGAAAAACATCATCCAGTCTGCCCGCAATGCCCTGGGACATCTACAATCTTCCTCAAAACGACCTTGGATCTCTCGATGGACTCTGGACATCAGACCGTTGCCGAGCGGCCCGCCTCCGAGGCGACCTGAAGGGGCTCCTTTCCACCAAACCGGTTCCAGTGCTAGTTTGGTTCTGGTGCTGGTGCTAGTGCTTAACCAGTGCTTAACCAGAGTGCTCATAAGAACCAGTTGTCTTTCCACCGATATGGAGCTAATCGGGAATTATGTCAGAGCTACGTCATTACGTACTGTGAAGCGCCCAACCCCCGCAGAACACCAGAGAAGACGGAAGGTGGCGGTATGCACCTCTCACTTGTTTGCTATCCGCCAGTAACCGAGAGAAGAAGAAGTAGCAGCGTTAGCTTGTCAACATGTAGGAGTTGTTGTCTTTGGGAGCGCTGCTTTTATTATTCCAAACCTGTATTACCATCCAAAAACAGTTTTATTCTTAATGGCAGAGAACGGTGGCTACGTTTAAGGACACCGGTAATCATCAATATTTCAGTTATCAGCCGTTGTTAGATAAAGTCTGTAGCGCAAGCATTGACTACACTTTTAAACATAATATTTATGTCATTTCTGTAATAGGTGGTGTTACGGCGCATTACGAGACGGAGGTCGCCTGTTCTGTCATGCCAAAAAGTGATCAGTTGTCCCAAAAAATGATCGCCAGGGGCCATATTGTTATAGGTTATATTAGCCGGTAAATATATATATATATATATATATATATATATATATATATATATATATATATTTCAACAGATAAACAGTACTTAGTTAGGTATAACAAGATATATTTAACACTTACGATGCATTTTGAACCCTAAACAAACTTGATCTGGGATTAAAAGCAATTAAAATAATGCAGTCACAAGGTTACATGAAAAAATGTATAGATTTACTGCATTTATACATGAAGATACTGTATAAATGCATATTCTATGCACCTCCAAACTACAGAGTTGTGAAGGGTATACCCTTCTGTACTTGTGTCATCTATTCTGGTTAAAGTACTGATTCAAGTTTTTATTCATGTAGGGATAACAAGAGACAGACTGTAAAGTGTTCAAGTTCAAAGTTCTTTCCCCTGAAATGATCTTGTCCAGAGCTGACAGAATGTCATGTGGGACGTTGTCAAAACAAGATAAACTCATCATTTTTGAAGCTGGCAACTTGGAACATTTTCCACAGAAAAAGTACATAATTTAAAGTTTGTTGCTGCTTGTTCTTTAAAAAATGTGAAAGAAGTTGTCAAAAATATGTGTAAGTCCACAAATACCTGATATATTGTCCAATACCTGGAAAAATGAACTTAAGTGCAGTAATTCAGTACTTGTTACTTTCACTTCCCACCACTACAATGTTATAGTGATTTGCATTGTCCTAAATAACTTTATATATGAAATGTAAAGTCTTTAACTTTTTAATATGACCCTTCTCTCATGTTTTTTCTCTTATCTCTTTGTCTTATGTCCTGATTGATGGAGCCTTGAGCACTTTTATCATGTCTATAGTCAGCTTCATGTGTGCCTGTGTTTGTGTTCATGTTGAATGTAACTGTAGTTTGTAAATATGGATGTCACCTGACTGCAAAACAAATCTACCTACGGGTACAAATAAAGGAACCTGAACCTGAATATGTTTGGTGTGAGGATAACAATGTAGAAGAAGAAAAACACTTAAGGAAAGAAAGCTTTTATTTCCAAAATGTGCAAAAACTTCAGACTGCTACATATGAAATATTATGTACACACAGCCAAAAATATCAATGCTGTGATAGTTACTTTTTTTTACAGTCCCTCAAGCACAGACACAACACGTCCCATCAGTCCAACAAGGGTGTTGGTCTGCTTTGCAGCAAAGCAAAGTTCAGCTGCTCCTCCCTCCTGCTCTGCTCCTGCTGTCTCATCTGACCGTAATCAAGAAGGAGGTCCATGTTTGTGTCACACTTCTGTTTCCCTGTTTTAAAGTACAAAAATAAGCAACATAAAATAACCACACACTGAAAAATGCAGGAATCGTCAATCCAAGATTGAATGTGTCTATTCAACATCCATTTACTGTCAGTGGCATCAAAACATTCAATTCAAGTGTATAATTGGTTTAATTCACTCCCTCCTTTGTGTGAATGGGTCATGATCCATCCAGGTGGATGCCCTCAATTTCCCCTATGGGGATCAATAAAGTACACAAAATCAAAATGATCTGAACATAAATTACCTAATCTGGTCTGATTAGAAGAGCAGGAGGAGGACAAGCTTGGAGCTGGTGAAGGTGAGCTGGACACCACAGGTCTGGCTGGTTCTCCCTCATCATCCAGCTGTGATAAATCTATTAAAAAAAAGTGTTTTAGTTTGTGCAGTGAACAACTTAAGCCTTCCATTAAATGTGCAAACATAGAAGACAAGTTTATTTAATATCAATGTTAGCAAAGCTTACATGTCTGATTATGGAATAGAAGAATAGGAATAGATGAAACTTCATTGTAATGTACAGTTGTACAGTACAATGAAACTGTAGGTGCTCCACCAGGCTAGTGCGCAATAAAGTAAGAGAAGGATTAGATAAAATACGGCTACACAACACACAATTAAACACGAGTGAAATTTAAAAAAAAAAAAAATGGCCTAAGATTATGGAAATATTACCAAAATAGTAAAAAAGACGACATTACTAGTGTCTGGTAGAAAAATCTCCCATAACACAACGCAAGGCACCCATTCATACACAGTATTCATACCACAAAAAACGTATTTTGCGCTGGATGTCTTTATAAAAAAAGTATTCTGTAAGATGCCAAGATTTCTGTTCTAGTTACTCAAACGCGCATTTCTGCCGAGGAGAAACGTTCGTGCTAAAAACAGTTAGCTTGTTAGCATAGCTAACCGAAAATACTATAGCCACAAAATTGAGTAAAAAAAAAAAAAAAAAAAAAAATCCGCACTTTGGCTGTTACATATCAATACAAGCGGTATACATCTGTCAGCAGAGATGACCTGTTCATTTCTTTATGGCGAGGAGAAACGTTTGGTCGTAGTAAAGTACTGTTAGCTTGTTAGCATAGCTAACCGAAAATACTATAGCCACAAATGACTAAAAAAATATCCGCACTTTGGCTGTTACATATCAATACAAGCGGATATACTGTATATGTATACATATATTGGTTAACGTCTGGCATTTTAAAGACAATACACTTAGCAGCGTGTTTTAAGCAGTTTGTTGTCCAGACTAATCCACGGCAGTGACAATGGTCCGGCTGGCAGGCCTGTCCTCCAAAACAGTTCAGGTGAGTGGCCCCCTCCAGCTGATCTTGTACTTCTGCTTATGTCTATAGAGCCAAGAAATATGTCTCCTCTTCGCTCTAAATCCGTTTGGTTTTGGAATCCGTTGCTGCTCCGCTGTTTGGAAAGCAACATGGCGGTCAGTAATGTTTTGAAGCTGGTCAGTTAACCACGCCCACGGCTGTGGACCTAACCAACGTAAACTGGTGCTGCCGCTGGCCCAGCTAGGAGTTGGGGCTGCGATAGCCCCACTTTTGGGAGCCGGGGACTGGTGCTTAAGTCGGTGGAAACCCAAAGAACTGGTGCTAATGACGCAATACCTCCAGTTAAGCACTGGAACCGGTTTGGTGGAAAGGAGCCCAAGGAGTACCGCAGATTAAACCATCTACGCAATGTGGCCATCGGAGAGGACAAAGAGAGGTACTGGTCAGAAGAAGCTGAGCACCTGGAGTCAGTGGCTAGAAATAACAACATGAGCCGCGTGTTCAGTATGCTCCTTCAAGCACGCAATGGCCCACACACCAAGACAGCCCAGGTGAAGGAAATCCACAGCAAACTCATTAACACTGAGACAGACTGCCTCTACCGCTGGAAAGAGTACTTCAGTCATCACCTGCATCATCCTCCTGTTCCCGTTGACCCCAGTCTCTCAGCCACTGCCAATGCCACCGCTTCCTGTGATTCCTGCAGGACTGATCTAGTCACCCCCAGAGAAGTCGCGGCTGCCCTGACCAAGTTAAACAACAGGAAAGCCCCTGGAATTTGTCCTATAACCACCGAAATGCTGAAGATGGGGGGGAAATCGCACAATCCAGTGGCTCACTCACATCATCGATCATGTTTGGGTGACAGAGCAGCTCTCCAGTGACTGGACCAGGGGCATTATCCTCCCCTTCTGGAAAGGAAAGGGCGATAAACTCGTCTGCAGCAATCACAGAGGCATCACCCTTTTATCCATTCCCGGTAAGCTCTTCACCAGGATCCTCCTCAGTCATGCCCTTCCAGCCATCACAGGCAGCCGTTGCCCTCAGCAGGCAGGCTTCATGCCCAACTGCTCAACCTCAGACCATATCTCTGCTGTTTGCCCATTAATAGAAAAGGTCTATGGATTCCGCAAGGACCGCCATCTCTATATAGCCTTTATAGATCTTAAGGCTGCCTTCGACACCATGGACCACGCTTCTCTTTGGAGTATCCTGCAGACCATCGGAGCCCCACCCAAGATTGTAGCCGTGTTTAAGCGGATCTACAGCAGCTTGGAGAGCAGTGTCTGTGTGAATGGAAAGGAGTCCGGCTGGTTCCCCATCAACCAACAGTTGGACAGGAGCCGGATCGGAGTTCAAGTACAGCAGTGGTAGGAGACGGGGGCCAGTGGAGGACCACCGGGGCCCCAGCTGGATAAGAGCCGGAATCGGAGCCCAGTTACAGCGGCGGGGCTCAGCGGAGGATCTACTGAGGAAGACGGTGGTAGGTGGCGGGGTTCAGCGGAGGAACTACCGGGACCCCAGCTGGACAGGAGCAGGATCGGAGCTAAACTACAGCGGCGGTGGGCAGTGGGACTCGGTGGAGAAGCGGCCGGTACCCCGGCTGGACAGGAGCTCAATTGCAGTGGGACTAGCAGCGGAGGGGGCTAGCTGAGGCCCAGCTGGATTCGAGGTCGGTCGGATCGGATACCAGCGACACCAGCAGAGATTGTTTTACTATCAACAGGTCAGTAAAAATGCCACCAAAGAAGGAGGAAATGGAAGAGATCAAAAAATCTCTGAACTTCTTGTCAGAAGAACTGACCAAAGTGGCTAGTCAGCAGGCTAAAATATTAGGGCTAATGGAAGAAGTCCGAGAATTAAAATTAACAATTAAGGAAAAAGACAAAAAAATTGCAGACTTGGAGCGACGCGTCGAGGATCTTGAACAATGTTCTCGTATGGATGATCTACACTACCGTTCAAAAGTTTGGGGTCACTTAGAAATGTCGTTATTTTTGAAAGAAAAGCACTGTTTTTTTCAATGAAGATAACTTTAAACTAATCAGAAATACACTCTAATATCTAATATACATTGCTAATGTGGTAAATGACTATTCTAGCTACAAATGTTTGGTTTTTGGTGCAATATCTACATAGGTGTATAGAGGCCCATTTCCAGCAACTATCACTCCAGTGTTCTAATGAGTACAATGTGTTTGCTCATTGCGTCAGAAGGCAAATGGCTGATTAGAAAACCCTTGTGCAATCATGTTAGCACAGCTGAAAACAGTTTAGCTGGTTAGAGAAGCTATAAAACTGACCTTCCTTTGAGCAGGTTGAGTATCTGGAAAAAATTATTATTTCAAATACAAATCATTATTTCTAACCTTGCCAATGTCTTGACTATATTTTCTATTCATTTTACAACTCATGGTGGTAAATAAGTGTGACTTTTCATGGAAAACACAATAATTGTCCGGGTGACCCCAAACTTTTGAACGGTAGTGTAATTATAAGTGGACTAGACATTAAATATCAATCATATGCTCATGCTACAGCAGGAATGAGAGGTGAGGAGGCTCCCACAAGTGAATCAGTCTCCCTGGAAAACCAGGTGCTTCAGTTCCTTGAAAGTAGAAATATAAAGGTTGAAGCAAATGCAATTTCAGCCTGTCATGCTTTACCCAGAAAGGATAATAAAACAAAGAAATCAATCGTGATGCGCTTTGTGAACAGAAGGGTAAAGAATGACATACTGAGGCAGGCCAGAAAGCTACGGGGAACAGAAGTTTACCTAAATGAACATTTAACAAAGACTAATGCTGGGACTTCCGGTTATGGCTGCCACGTAGGACGGACGTGTCTCGCTCTGCTCTGCTCCTGGAGAAAAAAATCGGCAAATAACTCTCTCATTTGGGACAGAACGTATCCCAGCATTTGGGCGAGGATATGTCGGCGAAGCCTAAGGCTGGAAAACCAGGAAAAGGAAAAAGCGAGCCGCCGAAACAGTCCAAATTAACGGACTTTCAGGTCTGTGACGCAGCAAACAAAACTCCATATATGGCGGAGGAGGCTGGCAACGGTGCGATTTCTGCGGGGAATGGCGCAGATGCGCTGATGGCTGCCATGAGTTCAATGAGAGCGGACTTTTCCTCTAGATTTGATGGGATTATGACAGCGTTGGAAGGAATAAGAAAGGAATTGGGTGACTGTGTAGAACGAACGGCGCAGATGGAGCTCCGTCTCGCTAGTGCTGAAGATGACGTCACCCGTCTTCAATTAAAGGTGCGCACTTTGGAAAAAAAAATAAATCTCTGGAAGATAATATTTTGGATTTGGAATCTCGGTCGAGACAGAATAATTTGAGGCTGGTGGGTCTTCCAGAGGAATCAGAAGGTCGGGACGTATGTTCCTTTCTGGAAAAGTGGATTCCGGAGGTGCTGGGCAGCGAGGAGTTGCAATCAGCAGTGGTTCTGGAAAAAGCACATCGTATTGGCCCACGGAGAGATAAGGGACCGCCGAGGACCTTAATTATGAAGTTTCTTAGCAACAGAGACAGGATGAAGATCTTTAACGCTGCACGTGCTAAAGGAGAGATTAAACACCAGGACCAGCAGGTGCGGTTCTACCCAGATTTGGCCACAGGAATCCAGCAATTGAGGAAGCAGTTTGATCCCGTACGTAAGGAGCTGCGCAACCTTGGGATTCGTCATGGTGTAATCTATCCTGCGAGACTGCTGACCACGTATGAGGGCAGAACCCACATCTTCAAGACCCCAGAGGAGGCGCAGGAGTTCATCAAGAAGATCAAAGAAGAAGAAGAGACTGGTGGGAGCTAAGCATGAACAAAATATAAGGTAGAATAATTAAGCATTTGCACAGGCATCTGACTGACTTGAAGTAAATAGTAAGTTTACAAAATATAGATTGTATTATATATTAAAAAAACAAAACAAAAACAAAACAAACAAAAAAAAAAAAACTATGATGTACAAAGTTGTTAAAAATTTTGGAGTTAAGTTGGAAAACTACAGAGGAGAGTTAATGTTACGTCATTAAAAGCAGTAGAGTTAGGGTGATTGGGAGGATGAAGAAGGAGTGGCTTAGGCTGTTCCCCGTGGGTGTGGAACGGTCGATGGCTATATCGGGAGACAGAATTTTTCTTTTGATTTTGGGGGGTTTGCCACAAGTGTGAGAAGGGGAAATTTGTTTGTGTGTAGTTTGTAGGATGAATGTTCAACCACTCATGTTTTTGCTTCTCTGTATGAGCATGTTTACACTGCAAGGTAATCCCAAACTCTCTATTGATCATGGACCAAAGTGTTAATCTTAATTTAACTTCATGGAATTGCAGAGGTCTACAAAATTTAAAAAAACTTAAACAAGTTATGAATAAAATAAAGGACATGGGTTCAAGAATTGTGTTTTTACAAGAAACTCATCTGATAGAGGAGGATGTTAAAAGAATTAGGAGTAGATGGCAGGGAAGTGTATTCACCTCTTCATTTTCATCCCGAGCCAGGGGAGTTATGACTCTCATACATAAATCAGTTCCTTTTCAAGTGAAAAATGTAATTGGAGACAAATTTGGAAGATATGTAATCATTCAAGGTTCTTTGCTATTAGAAAATATAAATCTTGTGAACTTATATGGTCCCAATATAGATGATCAGAAGTTCTTTGCTAATTTATTTCTCATCTTATCATCACTTACAGGGCAACATGTAATAGCAGGGGATTTTAATTGTACATTGAATCCAGGTGTGGATAGATCAACAGGACTGGATTGTACGCACATTGGATGTAGGATGACTATTAATCATTTTATGAAAGAATTGAGATTGTTAGATATATGGAGAGAAATGAAACCACAAGTTAAAGCCTATTCTTGTTATTCCAGTACCTATAAGACATTCTCACGTATTGATTATTTTTTGATTTCCACAGAATTAAGGTCCAAGATTCAAAACTGCTTTTATGATAACATCGTGATCTCTGATCATGCACCCTGTTGTCTAATATATGTAGATAAAAAATTGACAAAGGAATCAGGTAGATGGCAATTTCAGCATAAATGGCTTCAGGATGAGGAATTTGTCAAGTATATAGAAAAACAGATAGACGAGTTCTTTGACATCAATACTACACAAACATCAGCATGTGTAAAGTGGGAGGCTTTCAAAGCTTTTATTAGGGGACATATTATTAGTTATACAGGATCAAAATCTAAGAAGACTCGAGAGGAGAGAGCTAAATTGGAACATAAAATAAAAAATCTTCAGGAAAAAGTGTATGCAGGAAGTGACCCAAGGTTGGAGAATGAATTACTGATTTTGAGAGCTGAATACGACAAAAAATCAGCGAATAGAGCTGCCTCGAGTCTTCTAAGATTGAAACAATCTTTTTATGAACAAGGTGAAAAATCAGGAAAATTATTAGCATGGCAGATTAAACAATTGGAAATTAAAACACCAATTACCAGTATTATAAGTAAGGGACAGGTAGTTATAGATCCTTTAGAAATTAATAGAGCCTTTAGAGATTACTATGAAAAATTATATGATACCAAAAATGAACCTGATTTAACAAAACTAAATGGGTTTTTGAACGAACTATCTATACCGTGTATTCCAAATGAAAACAGGGAGATATTGGAGTCTAAAATTAGTCAAGAAGAAGTTGGGCTAGCCATTGATAATATGAAATCAGGAAAAAGTGCAGGACCAGATGGTCTTCCAGTTGACCTTTATAAAAAATTTAAGAATAAATTAATAAAACCTTTTTTGGAAATGGTTTTAGAAGCATTTCAAAATAATAATTTACCATCATACATAAATAATGCCTTAATTATACTGCTGCCAAAACCAGGTAAGCCCTCTAATAAATGTGAAAATATGAGACCAATAAGCCTATTAAACGCCGACCTTAAGATAATCTGTAAAATTTTAGCAAGACGAATACAAGAAATTTTACCAAATATTATTAATCGAGATCAGAATGGCTTTATAAAGGGTAGACAAGGCTTCCATAATGTAAGAAGACTATTTAATATTATTTATTTTAATAAAGAAGCACCGGATACAGCTCTCCTATCATTGGACGCCGAAAAGGCCTTTGATAGAGTTGAATGGCCCTTTCTTTTTGAAGTCCTACAAAGGTTTGGACTTGGAAATAATTTCATAAAATGGGTTCAAATAATATACAATAATGCTACAGCAGAAATCCTAACAAATAACAATATTTCAAAACCAATAAAAATCAATAGAGGATGTCGACAAGGCTGTCCACTTTCACCTTTACTGTTTACTATGGCAATTGAACCTTTAGCGATAGCGATACGTTTACATTCACAAATATATGGAATTAAAGTTGGACCAACAGAACATAAAATCTCCCTGTACGCCGATGATATAATTTTGTTTATGTCGAATCTAAAAAAATCAATTCCAACCTTGTTGAATTTAATAAAGAATTTTGGGGAAATATCAGGATATAAAATAAATAAAACTAAATCTTCAATATTAATGCTAAATGAGACCCAGAGAAATTACCCAGCCCCTGAGGTAAATCAATTCAATGTTGTAAATCAGTTTAAATATTTAGGAATCCAAATTATGCCTAAGCTAGAATCAGTCGCCAGTGTCAACTATGAAGCCTTAATGTCAGATATTAGTGAGTTAACTCAGAGATGGATGTCACTACCAATGTCGATGATCGGGAGAATCAATATACTTAAAAGTAATATTTTACCTAAAATACTTTATTTATTTCAATACATTCCCTTATCACCACCTTTAGATCTATTCTCAAGAATAAAAAAAAAGTTAGTGGAATTTATATGGAACAACAGGAGGGCTAGATTACGTTTGTCTTTATTATATTTACCATTTGATCGTGGAGGTCTGAAATGTCCAAATTTTATGTTGTATTATTGGTCGGCACAACTGAGGTCTATGACATATTATTTTTCATCAAATGATCTCCCTCACTGGACTGAAATGGAATCATACAATTTACCTTTACCTCTTCCCATATTCATATACTCAGATTCGGCAAAAAAATTACAAAAACAAGTTAAAAATCCATTTGTAAAGCATATGATCAAAATATGGTGTGAAGCTAAAAACTATTTAAAAGAACCACAGTTATTGTCACAATTTAGTCCAATATGGGGTAATCAATATTTTAAACCAGGGAGAGCGGACGCTGTATTTAAAGTATGGAATTTAAAAGGGATACAAAAGATTCAGGATTTATATTTGCCATGTGCAGACAACATAATGTCTTTTGAAGAGCTGAGGATCAAATTTAATCTCAATAGAACACATTTTTTTAAATATCTTCAACTTAGAAACTTTATTCGATCAAATCAAAATAAAGCTCTCACTCGACCTATTTATTCATCCTTGGAAAAAATGATGATGAAAGATAGTAAAAGAAAGGGTATTATTTCAGAGTTTTATAACTCATTGACACTATCTTCAAGTGAAAATTCACTGAAAAGATTAAACTACTGGAAAGAAGATCTGCAAATTGAAATTTCAGAGGAACAATGGGAATTGGCTTGTACAGAAGCTCAAACCAAATCAATAAATGCACGCCTTAAATTGATACATTTCAAATGGTTAATGCGGATGTATGTTACACCGGAGGAGTTAAATAGATATAACAAAAATATACCAGATACATGCACAAAATGCATGGAAAGTAAAGGAACCCTATTTCATTGTTTATGGGAATGTAGATTAATAAGAATGTTTTGGGAAGAGGTGAGGGTAACAATTGAAAAAATAATCTCAAAACAAATCATATTGAATCCTAAACTGTTTTTGTTGGGTCTGTACCCAGAAAAGCATAATTTTAATAAAAGTGAAAGAACATTCATAGACCTCAGTTTGCTTAATGCCAAAAAATGTATTGCACTATTATGGAAAAAGACTCATAGACCAGATGTGACTCAGTGGTTAAGACAGATGTTAACAAACCTTCCATTAGAAAGAATAACATATATACTAAAATCAAAGGAAATTGTGTTTGAGAATATATGGAGACCTTTTTATTGATTATGTAAAAAAATTTAAACATAACTCTTGAAGAAGAAGGTGAATGATGTGTGTGGACCTTGTAAATTCCAAACTGGTGAACATAATATGTATACTTATGTATTGGATTGTCTAGACTAAACAGAGGAGCATTGTTGAAGACTTGATTTTGTTGGTGGTTGTTGGTGTTTTTAGTGCATTTTTTTTTTTTGTAGTACTTTAGTGTTAGTGTTTGACTGTTTGTATCATGTTTGTTAAAAAAAAAAAAAAAAGGTTCAATAAAGATATTGTGGAAAAAAAAAACAAAGACTAATGCTGAAATAGCATGGCAAGCACGGATGCTGAAAAGACAAAATAAGATACAGGCAACATGGACAAGAAATTGTAGAGTTTGGATCAAACTAAATGGAACACCTGAGAAAGCAATGAGTATAATAATCAGAGATCTTACTGACTTAAATATAGACGAACACTGATTAAGAAAATTAAGAGACTATGATAATCCATATACACACACACGGCAAGAATAGTTCTTTTGACATACCATGTCGATGTACTTTAAAAAAAAACAAAAAAAAAAACAACTTATGACTGACTTGAGTAGACATCAATTATCCCCAGTTGGAGGAAGTCATTTGACAGAGTGAGGAAATTCAAACTCTGAAAATATGCCATTATGCTGAACATAAACTACAAGAGATGGAGAATGATATTGATCCTGATAACCACTTTTTCAATAATATTCATAATCATTGTGAATATTACACTGAAAAGCAATTCAAAAGTCAAGTGCAACTAGATGGTAAACTATCAATAATACACTTCAACAGCAGAAGTCTTAAAAACTTTCCACAGATTCAGGACTATTTAAAACAGCTAGACAGAAAATTTACAGCTATCGCAGTCTCTGAAACTTGGCTTAATGAAGAGCAGGCTCCTCTGATGGCAATAGAGGGATATCAGATGTTTCATATTAACAGATCTCAAAAAAAGGGTGGTGGTGTTGCACTGTATATTGATGACCTGTATAGGCGTAAGCTTGTAAATGGAATGTCCTTTGCACTACCAGGGATTTTGGAATGCGTTACTGTTGAGATTGACCAAGATAAAACAAAAAAATCTAATTATAAGTTGTATATATAGAACACCGGGAACTTGCATTGAGACATTCAGAGATAAATTAGTTGAGCTGTACAATAATATTACTAGTAAGAAAATGGGTAGTAAATTTGTGGAGATTTCAATATTGATTTACTGAATAGGGTGTTGATCGTCACTTCCTTGTGGTAACGTATCGTCACTTCCTGTTTTGCTGTCTGCCTGTGTGGTTTGCTCTCCAGCTCTCGGAGCCCTAGCTATAGGCTACTACCTCTCTTTCCTCTCCTCCTCTGGTGTGCTCTCTCTGTCAGATGTTTAGCTACACCTCTGCCTCTTTTAGTGATAACGGTAAATGTAATAAATGTTGTCTTTTTGAGGCGCTCGAGGCGAGGTTGTCTGATTTGGAATCCCGGCTCCGCTGCATTGAAACACCGTCTGCGCCAGTTAATCTCGACGGACGCCCATTAGCTGCAGCGGAGCTAGCTAGCTTAGGTCCCCCTGTCACCGGTTCCCCGGCTCTCCTCAGCAGCGAGGAGACTGGGTGGGTGACGGTGAGAAGGAAGCCTAGTCGCAAAGCCCCGGTTCACCACCAACCTGCTCACGTTTCTAATCGTTTTTCCCCGCTCAGCGACACACCCGCTGAGGAAAAAACTCTGATCATTGGCGACTCTGTAGTCAGAAACGTGAACCTAGAGACTCCATCGGCCATAGTCACATGCATTCCTGGGGCCAGAGCAGGCGACATCGAGTCAAATTTGAAAATGCTGGCTAAAAGTAACTGTAAATATTCCACAATTGTTATTCACGCCGGCATTAATGACATCCGTCTCCGGCAGTCGGAAGTCACGAAACTTAATATAGAATCGGTGTGTGAGTTTGCAAAAACGATGTCAGCCACTGTAGTATTCTCTGGACCCCTCCCCAATCTGACCAGTGATGACATGTTTAGTCGCTCATCATCCTTGAACCGCTGGCTGTCTGTGTGGTGTCCTAAAAATGACGTGGGCTACATTGACAATTGGAGCTCTTTTTGGGGAAAACCTGGTCTTATGAGACGAGACAGCATTCATCCCACTTTGGATGGTGCTTCTCATTTATCTAACAATCTGGCATCTTTTTTATCCAAATTTCCAAAACCGTGACTACTCAGAGTTGGGACCAGGAAGCAGAGTCGCAGTCTTACACGCCTCTCTGCAGCTCCTCTTCATCTGCCACCCCTCAACTTAGCCCCTGTCTTCCCCATCAGAGAATCGTTGTCTGCTCCCTCCAAAGTAAATAAAAATATAATGTATAAGCATCCCAAAGTGATAAAGCAAAATATTGGTAAAACTCAAATTAAACATAAAGCCTCTAAATTGAATGATTTGGCCTCTGTTCCTCCTCATAATTTAAAAATTAAATGTGGTTTATTAAATATTAGGTCTCTAACTCCCAAGTCTCTGTTAGTCCATGATTTGTTAATTGATCATCAGATTGATTTAATTTCCCTTACAGAGACTTGGTTAGGACAAGAGGATTATGTTGGTTTAAATGAATCAACTCCCTCTGGTTATTTAAACTGTCAAAATCCCAGAAGTTCTGGTCGTGGAGGAGGAGTAGCATCAATTTACCATTCCAAATTACTAGTTAATGTAAAGCAAAAAACATGTTATAATTCCTTTGAGGGCCTGGTCCTCAGTATTGGGCACTTTAGCAATTCCAGGTTAAACCCAATTTTATTTGCCATAGTTTATCGTCCCCCATCAACCTATTCAGAATTTTTATCCGAATTTCTGATTTCTTAGCTGATTTAGTGCTGAAATCTGATAGAATAATTATAGTAGGGGACTTTAATATACATGTGGATGTAGATAGTGACTGCCTTAATGTGGCTTTTAATTCAATATTAGACTCGATTGGGTTTTCTCAGAAAGTAGGAAATTCTACTCATTACCTCCACCATACATTGGACCTTGTTCTGACATATGGCATAGAAATAGAAAATCTTGTAGTGTCTCCTCATAACCCTGTACTGTCAGACCATTGTCTGTTAACCTTTGATTTTACTATTTCTGACTATTTGGCTCCTAAAGAAAAATATTATCACAGTAGATGCCTCTCAGATGATGCTGTTTCCAAATTTATGCAGATTGTTTCCTCTATGCCATGTGTCAACACAACGGAAATAAGCTATAGACAGCTTGCTCCTTCTGTAATTGATAACATGGTGGATAGTGTTTCAGCTTCTCTGCATCAGGCTCTAGACTTGGTGGCCCCCTTAAAAAAGAAAAAGTCTAATCAGAGATTTTTAACTCCTTGGTTCAACACAGAAACTCGTAGCTTAAAACAGAAGACTCGTCAATTAGAAAGAAAATGGCGCTCTACTAATTTAGATGAAATCTATTTAGCTTGGAGAAATCATCTTTTAATTATAAAAAAATCTCTTAGAAAAGCTAGAACGAGTTATTACTCTACATTAATAGAAGAGAACAAGAATAATCCCAGGTTTCTTTTCAGTACTGTAGCCAGGTTGACAAAGAGTCAGGACTCTGTCAATCCTAGCATTCCCTTAGAGCTTACTAGTCAGGACTTTATGAACTTTTTCAATAATAAAATTTCATCCATCAGAGATAAAATCAATCAGATTCTTCCACAGTTAACTTAAATACTGTAACTACTACAACTCCTTCTATTGATGTCTGTCTTGATGAGTTTACTCCAATCGACCTTTGTGAGTTAGACAAAATAGTTTCCTCATCCAAACCTTCAACTTGTCTTTTAGACCCTATTCCTACCAGGTTATTTAAAGAAGTCTTCCCACTTATTGGTAGCTTTATTCTTCATATAATCAATTCTTCATTAACTTTAGGCCATGTACCGCAGGCTTTTAAAACGGCTGTAATTAAACCCTTACTCAAAAAAGCCAACGCTAGATCCAGGAGCTTTAGCTAACTATAGACCAATCTCTAATCTCCCTTTCATTTCAAAAATCTTAGAAAGAGTTGTTGCTACGCAATTATTTGACCACCTGCAGGGAAATGGTTTATTGAGGAGTTCAATCTGGGTTTAGAATCCATCATAGCACTGAAACAGCCTTAGCGAAGGTCACTAACGACCTCCTCATTGCATCTGATAATGGACTAGTTTCTGTACTGTCCTTTTAGATCTTAGTGCAGCTTTTGATACTATTGATCATAATATTCTACTTGATAGATTAGAACACTATGTTGGACTTAATGGAACTTCGTTGCAGTGGTTTAGATCTTATTTATCTGATAGGTTCCAGTTTGTTCATGTAAATGATGAGTTTCTTCAGCTCAAAGCTTAGTCATGGAGTTCCACAGGGATCTGTGCTTGGCCCTACTCTTTTTAGTTTATATATGCTTCCGTTAGGCAACATTATTAGAAAGCACTGTATACATTTTCACTGTTATGCAGATGACACACAATTATACCTGTCAATGAAGCCAGATGATACTAATCAATTAGCCAAGTTAGAAGCCTGTCTTAAGGAAATCAAAGTTTGGATGACTTGTAATTTCCTGCTATTAAATTCAGATAAGACTGAAGTCATTCTTGTTGGTCCAAAAAACCTTAGAAATTCCTTTCCAAATCAAACTTTCAGTTTGGATGCAGTTACTCTTTCTCTTAATAGCTCTGTGAGGAACCTTGGAGTTATTTTTGATCAGGATTTGTCCTTCAATTCACATATTAAATTTGTTTCTAAGACTGCCTTCTATCATTTGCGTAATATTGCCAAGATTAGGAGCATCTTGTCTCAGAGTGATGCTGAGAAGCTGATCCACGCTTTTGTTAGCTCGAGATTAGATTATTGTAATTCTTTATTATCAGGCTGTCCTAAAACATCTTTAAAAAGTCTTCAGCTGATCCAAAATGCTGCAGCAAGAGTTTTAACAGGTACTAGAAAGAGAGATCATATCTCTCCGGTTCTGGCCTCCCTTCATTGGCTTCCCATAGAGTTTAGAATTAAGTTTAAAATCCTTCTTCTTACTTACAAAGCTCTAAACAATCAGGCTCCTTTTTATTTAAAAGATCTGATACTACCGTATCATCCTAACAGAGCACTACGCTCCCAAAATGCAGGTTTACTTGTAATATCTAGAATCTCCAAAAGTACAATGGGAGGCAGAGCCTTCAGTTATCAAGCTCCTCTCCTGTGGAATCAGCTGCCAATCTGGATTCGGGAGTCAGACTCGATCTCTGTTTTTAAGAATAGGGCTAAAACCTACCTTTTTGATATAGCCTACAATTAGGGAGGGATCATTGTTTCTGAACCATCCCTTAGTTATGCTGCTAGTAGGTTTAGTCAGCCGGGGGACATCAGTAATGCACTGGGCCTCACTCCTTTCCTCACTCTCTATGAAATATTTTTTTTTGCTGGTCATTAACATTTGTTTGTTCTCTCCCATAGATTGAGTCCCCATCGTGCTGTTGCTCTCTACATGTCTGTTCTTTTCTTCTTCTCTGTCCCCTCACCCCCCAGCCAGTCGCAGCAGATGACTGCCCCTCCCTGAGCCTGGTTCTGCTGGAGGTTTCTTCCTGTTAAAAGGGAGTTTTTCCTCTCCACCGTCGCCAAGTGCTTGCTCACAGGGGATCGCCTGATTGCTGGGGTCTTTCTGCAACTGTGGGGGTCCTCCCTACAGTTGATAGTGCTATGAGATGACTGTTGTTGTGAAATGGCGCTATATAAATAAAGTTGAATTGAATTGAATTGAATTAAATCCATATCAACAAAATGTAATTACAGAGTTCATGAATTCTATGTACAGCATGAGTCTATATCCCACAATAACACATCCCAGTAGAATCACAGTTCACACTGCTACACTTATGACAACCTGTTTGTTATATTATTGATAAGAAAATAGAAAGTGGATTATTGATAAATGAATATAAGTGACCATTTGCCACCTTTGCACTTATCCATGGCCACACAGGGCCAATACAGAATTTTTTTTTAAAATTGTTCAGATACAAATCACAAAATGCAATCAGTTCTTTTAAAGAAGACTTGTTGAAGCAAGACTGGACAAAAGTCTATGTATCAGATGTAAATGAAGCCTATGACCCATTTATAAACATTGTAACCACTCTTTATGAAAAAAAATTGTCCATTAGTAAAGAAAAAGCTTAAACATAAATTTGTCGATAAGCCATGGCTAACCAAAGGATTACAAAAGGTATGTAAAAAGAAAAATTTATTATATAAAGCTTTCCAAAAGAAAAGGACAAAGAAGCAGAGCAAGCGGTATAAAACATACAAAAAATAAGTTAACATATATACAGTCTTGTGTATATATATATACACACTACCGTTCAAAAGTTTGGGGGTGACTTAGAAATGTCCTTATTTTTGAAAGAAAAGCACTTTTTTTCAATGAAGATAACTTTAAACTAATCAGAAATACACTCTATACTTTGCTAATGTGGTAAATGACTATTCTAGCTGCAAATGTCTGGTTTTTGGTGCAATATCTACATAGGTGTATAGAGGCCCATTTCCAGCAACTATCACTCCAGTGTTCTAATGGTACAATGTGTTTTGCTCATTGCGTCAGAAGGCTAATGGATGATTAGAAAAACCCTTGTGCAATCATGTTAGGTCTGCAATGCTGTAATTGCTGCAAACGGAGGATTCTTTGACGAAAGCAAAGTTTGAAGGAAAAAATTATTATTTCAAATACAAATCATTATTTCTAACCTTGTCAATGTCTTGACTATATTTTCTATTCATTTTACAACTCATGGTGGTAAATAAGTGTGACTTTTCATGGAAAACAATAATTTTGTGGGTGACCCCAAACTTTTGAACGGTAGTGTATATATATATATATATATATATATATATATATATATATATACATACAGTGGGGCAAAAAAGTATTTAGTCAGCCACCTCTTGTGCAAGTTCTCCCACTTAAAAGATGAGAGAGGTCTCCAATTTTCATCATAGGTATACCTCAACTATGAGAGATAAAATGAGAAAAAAAAAATCCAGAAAATCACATTGAAGGATTTTTAATGAATTAATTGGTAAATTCCTCAGTAAAATAAGTATTTGGTCACCTACAAACAAGCAAGATTTCTGGCTGTCACAGACCTGTAACTTCTTCTTTAAGAGGCTCCTCTGTCCTCCACTCGTTACCTGTATTAATGGCACCTGTTTGAACTCGTTATCAGTATAAAAGACACCTGTCCACAACCTCAAACAGTCAGACTCCAAACTCCACTATGGCCAAGACCAAAGAGCTGTCAAAGGACACCAGAAACAAAATTGTAGACCTGCACCAGGCTGGGAAAAACTGAATCTGCAATAGGTAAGCAGCTTGGTGTGAAGAAATCAACTGTGGGAGCAATTATTAGAAAATGGAAGACATACAAGACCACTGATAATCTCCCTTGATCTGGGGCTCCACGCAAGATCTCACCCCATGGGGTCAAAATGATCACGAGAACGGTGAACAAAAATCCCAGAACCACATGGGGGGACCTAGTGAATGACCTGCAGAGAGCTGGGACCAAAGTAACAAAGGCTACATCAGAAACACACTACGCCGCCAGGGACTCAAATCCTGCAGTGCCAGACGTGTCCCCCTGCTTAAGCCAGTACATGTCCAGGCCCGTCTGAAGTTTGCTAGAGAACATTTGGATGATCCAGAAGAGGACTGGGAGAATGTCATATGGTCAGATGAAACCAAAATAGAACTTTTTGGTAAAAACTCAACTTGACGTGTTTGGAGGAGAAAGAACACCATACCTACTGTGAAGCAAGGGAGTGGAAAACATCATACTTTGGGGCCGTTTTTCTGCAAAGGGACCAGGTCGACTGATCCGTGTAAAGGAAAGAATGAATGGGGCCATGTATCGTGAGATTTTGAGTGAAAACCTCCTTCACCAGCAAGGGCATTGAAGATGAAACGTGGCTGGGTCTTTCAGCATGACAATGATCCCAAACACACCGTCCGGGCAATGAAGGAGTGGCTTCGTAAGGAGCATTTCAAGGTCCTGGAGTGGCCTAGCCAGTCTCCAGATCTCAACCCCACAGAAAATCTTTGGAGGGAGTTGAAAGTCTGTGTTGCCCAGCGACAGCCCTAAAACATCACTGCTCAAGAGGAGATCTGCATGGAGGAATGGGCCAAAATACCAGCAACAGTGTGTGAAAACCTTGTGAAAACTTACAGAAAACGTTTGACCTCTGTCATTGCCAACAAAGGGTATATAACAAAGTACTGAGATGAACTTTTGTTATTGACCAAATACTTATTTTACCAAGGAATTTACCAATTAATTCATTAAAAATCCTTCAATGTGATTTTCTGGATTTTTTTTTTTTTTTTTCTTATTTTGTCTCTCATAGTTGAGATATACCTATGATGAAAATTGGAGACCTCTCTCATCTTTTAAGTGGGAGAACTTGCACAATTGGTGGCTGACTAAATACTTTTTTACCCCACTGTATATATATATATAAAATATAGAAAAAGCTTGGATCAGTCCGCCAAGGTCTCCGCCTTTGACCGCCACCTGATCCACATAGCACCGGACCCCCATGATCCCTCCTGCAGGTGGTGAGCCCACTGGAGGGCGGACCCATGTAACTCCTTCGGGCTGAGCCCGGCCGGGTCCCATGGGTGGAAACCCGGCCACCAGACGCTAGCCTTCGAGCCCCTCCCCCAGGCCTGGCTCCAGGGTGGGGCCCCGGTAACCCCATACCGGGCGGGGTACACTGAATCCTTGATATACAATTTATCATGAGGGTCTGTTGGATCGTTCTTAGTCTGGCCCTTCACCCAGGACCAGTTTGTCTTGGGAGACCCTATCAGAGGCAAATTGCCCCGGACAACATAGCTCCTGGGATCACTGGGGCACGCAAACCCCACCACCACGATAAGGTGACGATCCATGAGGGGAAAAAGGTGGAAGCCGGAAAAAGGTGGATTGTCCTCTCTGGGTTGGGGACAGGCTCCTGCCCCAAGTGGAGGAGTTTAAGTATCTTGGGGTCTTGTTCACGAGTGAGGGGAGAATGGAGCGAGAGATCGACAGACGGATTGGAGCAGCATCTGCAGTGATGCGGACATTGTACCGGTCTGTTGTGGTGAAGAGGGAGCTTAGTTCTAAGGCAAAGCTGTCGATTTACCAGTCAATCTACGTTCCTACTCTCACCTATGGTCACGAGCTTTGGGTAATGACCGAAAGAACGAGATCGCGGATACAAGCGGCTGAAATGAGCTTTCTCCGTAGGATTGCTGGACTCACCCTCAGAGATAGGGTGAGGAGCTCAGTCATCCGGGAGGGGCTCAGAGTAGAACCGCTGCTCCTCCACATTGAAAGGAGTCAGTTGAGGTGGTATGGGCATCTGATTAGGATGCCTCCTGGACGCCTCCCACTTGAGGTGTTTCAGGCACGTCCCACTGGGAGGAGACCCCGGGGCAGACCCAGGACTCGCTGGAGAGACTATGTCTCCCAGCTGGTCTGGGAACGCCTTGGTATCCCCTCTGAAGAGCTGGAGCAGGTGGCTGGGGAGAGGGAAGTCTGGGCTTCTCTGCTTGAACTGCTGCCTCCGCGACCCGGACCTCCGGAAAAGCGGTAGAAGATGGATGGATGGATATAAAATATAGTCAAGACATTGACAAGGTTAGAAAAATGATTTGTATTTGAAATAATAATTTTTTCCTTCAAACTTTGCTTTCGTCAAAGAATCCTCCATTTGCAGCAATTACAGCATTGCAGACCTAACATGATTGCACAAGGGTTTTCTAATCATCCATTAGCCTTCTGATGCAATGAGCAAACACATTGTACCATTAGAACACTGGAGTGATAGTTGCTGGAAATGGGCCTCTATACACCTATCTAGATATTGCACCAAAAACCAGACATTTGCAGCTAGAATAGTCATTTACCACATCAGCAATGTATAGAGTGTATTTCTGATTAGTTTAAAGTTATCTTCATTGAAAAAAAAGTGCTTTTCTTTCAAAAATAAGGAAATTTCTAAATGACCCCAAACTTTTGAACGGTAGTGTACACACACCCACACCCACACACACACACACACACACACACACACACACAATATATATATATAACAACAAGTAAACAAACTGATGGCCATACCTGCTGCATGGCAATGTCATGTGTAATGTCGAACACAAATGTGACATTTTCAGAAATGTTCTTTTTAAATGTTTTAACACTTAATTTTTCAGTTGAAAAATAAAATTTGTTCTTTATGAAGGATTAAAACAGAACTGCAATAATGATAACATCATGTCATCAAGATATATTTAAACAGACAACAACAATAACAAGCATCAATGATGTTTAACACTTTTTCTTATAAGTGTTCTATTGAGGAAAAAAAAAAAGCTGTAGCTAGATTACTGGTAATTTCTTAGTGTGGGGTTCTTACTTACTTGAAAGTGGTGCAGTAAATCCTGAGCTGTTCCATGGACTCGGATCATCTTTGAAGTAACGGACATGTAGGTCCAGCTGCTTCGTTTTTGTTGTTTGGTTGAGGGTTTCGTCAAACATCAAAGTAAAGACGTCTTTGTTAACGCCGGTGACGAGGAGTTTAATGATGTGTGGAGCCAAACCAAATTTTGTAATTTAGGCTGATTTGTCTCTACCGCACGTAAAGTTTTTAGCGATTTCTGAGTCAGTAAACATAGCTCGGAAAATGTCTCCGACTCCTTTGTTGGCGTTATAGGACTGGTGTTTGGTTACAGTGTGCAGACACCACAGTGCCTCTACTTGAAGTGTAGTGGTGGACCCGGAGGTTGCTCTGAGGTCTGTTGCTGTGGTTTGAGCTGTTGTTGCTACTGGTATCGGAGACGGAGCTGAAGTCTGTGGTACTGATGAGGTGGAACAGTACTGAAAAATGGCAGGCGTTTGTTGGAGGATTTTGCTGCCGTTTTGTGCTTCTCGCTCTGCATATGCGATTCCACAGCTTTAATTCCCGTCGAGCCGAGTTTAAAGAGCTTCTTGCACAGCGTACAAAGGGCCTCATAGTTATTTCCTTGAACTGGTCTTAACCATGCCGCAAATGTCGGTTTATCCATCCAGCTAAGATTAAATTTACATTTCCCCATGACTGACGTTGCTAACAGCTACTGAAGTGCAAGCTGCTAACGTGTAAACCTGAAAGTAGCCCCCTCCCCCCACAAACAAATGACTGCTTTTGGTTCCGCTCACTTTCGCTCCGTGGTGCTAAAATGCAGAGCAGTAGTTACAAATTCGCCAAATTCTTTACAAAGATTTCACTGTACAACGTAAGAAAATATTGCAATTTTGTTCATTGTGTTTGCGTCATTTTTAAGACCTTTGAAAGGCGGATTTAAGGATTGTCGTTTATAAGGATAATTAAGGCCTTAATTTTGGACAAACACATTTAAGACTTTTTAAGGACCCGCGGACACCCTGACATATCGGCTGATGACGGCAGGAAAAGGCTTGATAATCTTAACCCTGGGAAGTCACTGGGGCTTGATGGAATACATCCTAGGGTATTGAGAGAATTGAGTGCCGACATCCCTTGCAACCGTCATGAACAGGTCATTGGAAGAGGGAGTGATCCTCATAAGATGGAAAGAAGCTCATGTGTCGCTGATTTACAAGAAGGGCCCAAGATCTGACCCCGGGAATTATATATCAGTAAGCCTTACATGTGTGACCTGTAAGATTATGGAAGCCATTGTTCGGGATCATCTGGTCACTTACTGCAATGAGAATCATCTATTACACAATTGTCAGCACGGCTTTGACAATGGTCACTCCTGTGGAACCCAGCTTCTCAGTTGTTTGGATATTTGGACAAGAATGCTTGACGAAAATTGGCCCATCAATGTTGTCTACCTGGATTTTGCAAAGGCATTCGATAGTGTGCCCCATGAGAGACTCTTGGCCAAACTTAAAGGCTATGGAATTACGGCAAAGTTCCTCACCTGGAGCCGGAGTTTTCTCACAGGAAGGAAATGGGTAATTGCTAATGAGGCAACATCCGGATGGACACATGTATTGTCAGGAGTCCCCCAAGGCAGTGTATTAGGCCCCCTGTTTTTTTGTCCTCTTTGTCAACGACATACCGGGAGCTGTACATAACTATATTGCTGTGTTTGCAGACAACGCTAAGGTCTTCTCTGTTAACAATGGCCATCAACAACAGTCACTTCAGGAGGATCTGGAACAACTGCAGCCCTGGGCCGAATGTTGGCAAAATAAGTTTAACGCCACTAAATGTAAAATGATGCACCTTTGGGAGGCACAATGCCAAATACAAGTATAGATTAGGCAAAGTTACCCTAGAGGAAACTAAGGAAGAGAAAGATCTGGGAGTATGGATGGATAATCAACTCAAGTTTGATATCAGGGATGAGAATGGGGTTTGGGAAAAAAAGAGGAAACTAAGTCGGGGGTCTTGGGGGCCATAGGCCCCCAAGCCGGATCCAAGGCAGAGCCTTGGTGGGGGGGTCTAGGGGGGCAATGCCCCCCAGAAGCTAACGAAATCTGGTGTTTTAGAATGCTCAAATGTGGTCTTATATTTAAAGTTAGAAGTAAGTGCAAATGCATTTATAGTTTACCTTTTTAATCTGCTGCTGCATCACATGTGTAATCATGTTCAATATTGTTTTGATTCAGTGTCACACTTGATTGAGAAATAGAAAATGTCACTTCCATATTTACATGCCTGTGCTACTACTCTATGAACTTATGTACAAGTCAATGTATTCTTCACATCTAATTGTGCAATTTCTTCTTCTTGGCTACCAAAGCCTGGAGCCATTCTGTAGCCACCTTCTTCTCTGATTTCTGTGGGCAAGCAGTGTTTGCTTAGCTGCAGCTTCTCTGTTCTTTTTCATGGCTGCCTTGCTTGTCACAGAATCATGTTGAAGATTGAGTTCTTTCTGTTTCATTTCCTTCTCTTTCCTTTTTTCTTCCTTTTCATGCCTGTAGGCACTTGCTGCATTTCTGAAGTTGACACACAGCCTTTCATCAATTTTGGAGTGCTTGACATCATGTTTCTTGAAGAAAGCAAGTGATGATGTGTCTCTAGCCTTGAGACTGTACTTCACAGTTTGAATTGAGCTGAATGTGTTAATGTTCATTCTAGTTGACCTTATGTCAATGATATCTCCCATGGTGTTTGAATGCAGCACCGAGCGAGTAGTTCGATCTCCTTGTAGCTACAATGTTGAGACCTAAAGGTCCTAACCTAAAGGTCAGGATGACAAAGCCCTTTGTCAGAGACTGTCCCAACACTATGCCCGTTTTGACACCTCGTCATCTGTGTCCAACTCCCCCCCTCCCTCCAGCTCCACAGCCTCCACATTCCCTACTTCATTTAAGGCACCCCCCCCCCACCTCCCCCCCTCCCCTTATCATCAGTGAGCAGGATGTGCTCAAACAGTTCTCCAGACTGAACCCGCGCAAGGCCCCCGGCCCAGACGGCGTGTCTCCCTCCACCCTGAGACTCTGTGCGAAACAGCTGGCTCCTGTATTCACAGACATTTTTAACACCTCCCTTAAGTTATGCCACGTGCCGTCCTGCCTCAAATCCTCCACCATCATCCCTGTCCCCAAGAAGCCACGGATCACTGGACTTAATGACTACAGACCTGTAGCGCTCACCTCTGTAGTCATGAAGTCCTTTGAGCGCCTGGTCCTGTCCCACCTCAAGTCCATCACCACCCCTCTCCTGGACCCGCTGCAGTTTGCCTACCGAGCCAACAGGTCTGTAGACGATGCAGTCAACCTGGCCCTCCACTCCATCCTGCAGCACCTGGACTCCCCGGGAACCTACGCCAGGATCCTGTTTGTGGACTTCAGCTCCGCATTCAACACCATCCGCCCCGCTCTGCTCCGGGACAAGCTGTCCCTGCTCAACGAGCCTGACTCCCTCTGCAGGTGGATCATCGACTTCCTGACGGACCGGAGGCAGCATGTGCGGCTGGGAAAGACTGTCTCAGACTATACTAGCATCAGCACCGGATCACCCCAGGGCTGTGTACTTTCCCCCCTACTCTTCTCCCTTTACACCAACTCCTGCACCTCCAGCCACCAGTCTGTCAAGTTGATCAAGTTTGCGGACGACACCACCCTCATCGGGCTCATCTCCAACGGCGACGAGTCCGCCTACAGGAGAGAGGTGGCCCAGCTGGCGTCCTGGTGCAGCAATAACACCCTGCAGCTGAACGCTCTGAAGACAGTGGAGATGATTGTAGACTTCAGGAAAGTCACTACTCCTCTGCCCCCCCTCACCCTCTCAGGCTCTCCCATCACCACTGCTGATTCCTTCCGCTTCCTAGGCACTACCATCACCAGGGACCTCAAATGGGAGCTGACCATCAGCTCACTCATCAAAAAAGCCCAGCAGAGGATGTTCTTCCTGCGGCAGCTGAGGAAGCTCAAGCTACCCACCAAGATGTTAGTGCAGTTCTACACAGCCATCATCGAGTCCATCCTCACCACCTCCATAACCGTGTGGTACGCAGGAGCCACTGCCAGGGACAGACTAAGGCTGCAGCGCGTCGTGCGCACTGCTGAGAAGGTGATCGGCTGCAAGCTCCCATCTCTCCAGGATCTGTACATCTCCAGGACCCGGAGGCGTGCTGGCCGGATCATAGCCGATCCCTCACACCCTGGTCATGTACTGTTTGCCCCCCTCCCCTCTGGTAGAAGACTTCAGTCCATCCAGACTAAAACCTCCCGTCACATGAACAGCTTCTTCCCCTCTGCCATTAGACTGCTGAACACTAAGTGACTCTCGTGCACCATGTACAGCAGCTCAACCAGACTCATGTCAATCATCACTGTTTTCTTCCTGCATTACCGACTGCACTATATAGTTCTCCACAGTATCTGCTGCTGGCTAATATATATTTTAACTGTTGACCAGTATCACTTAATCTTATCCTACACTTTATTACATGTATAGTTTATTTCTCTTATCTTATCATGTTTAATGTTGCAGCATTGTACCGAGACAAATTCCTAGTTTGTGTACTACATGAACAATGGCAATAAACCTGATTCTGATTCTGATTCTGATTCTGATTCTGAGATGTTTCTGTTTTGAACAGTGTTCAACTAAGGCAACACAACCACGAGATCCATAACTCAAGAAATCGTTGCGATAAACACACTGGGCTTTCCCTGGTACTTTGCATTTCGCTATGAAATCAGCTATTTTTTCAACCACAACTTCGATATTTTTACCAATCTTTACAGTCATTGACAGTTTTTTCGAGCCATTCCCAATGAAACTTGTTCCTTATCCCTTTGTCGATTTCTAAAATTCTTGCTTTGTTGTCTTTCGTGAGTTTTAGGTTCACCATTTTCACAAAATCTGGAAAACTCGATTGATTATTTTGAACTGTCCGCCATTTACATTTCGCTCCATGTGTTGGATATGACAAAGGAAATCTAACAAAATCGCTGATTGGTTGCTTCAATAAGTATCAGCCAATCAGTGACCTTGTTACATTACATTACTGATCTCGCTGGGTAGCGCGATCTGCGCAGTGGATTTTAGCAGCCGATCGAAAATACGACTCGCTGGTCATAACATACTTCACCGCCCCCCCCAAAAAAATTTTCTCCTTGAATTTAGACGATTCACGAGAATGACCCTAGACATGATCAAATCCGCGGAATTCCACGGATCTGTGGAGAATTCTCATCCCTATGATATCCATGTGGAGAAGCAAGTGAATAAAGCCAACTGGCAGCTGGGACTGATAAGACAATTGTTCGAATTCTTAGATAAAGAGACTTTTAACACACTGTACAAATCATTTGTCAGGACTCATCTGGAGTACTGTAATACAGTTGTTTTCCCTATATATGTCAGGCAAGCAAAACTTTTAGAGGGTGTTCAAAGACGTGTGACAAAGATGGTCCCAGAACTTCAGCATCTAGCTTGTACCGATAGGCTACGTGAATTGAAGCTTCCAACACTGCAGTACTGACGTGCTTGGGGAGACATCATCGCGGTATACAAGTACCTTCATGGCATTTATAGGGTTGATCTCTGTTCTTTGGAGCTGGATGATAGCCCCATATTCACCAGAGGACATAGTTTGAAGTTAAAAAAAAAAAAATCATGATGTTGCAAGAGCAGGCGACAGAAATTTTTTTCCAATAGAGTGACTGAAACCTGGAATAGACTGCCAGAAGATGTTGTGACTGCTCCAACAGTGAATACGTTGAAGAACAGACTTAATGCCCATTGGTCTGTACACCAGTACTCCCTGGAGCACTTTTATTAGCATTTATTAGTTCTCCATTTCTTGACTGAAAAGCTCTCTTTTTTTATGTTAGCCAGTGAAAGGTAGAAGTGAAAATCAGTACTAGGTCTACGACCTACAAAGACTGAAGAGGAAAAGAATAAGAATATTGTGCTTAATACTGTTGATGAAAATGGAAAAATCCTTTTAATATTTTTTAATCAAATGATCAAAATATGTATTAGCCTACAAAGTGGGAAAAAAGATGGATAGGATGAAAACACAGCAACAGCTGTTCATATGGTCCACTTGTCATGCAATCACTTCAAAAATTCTGTTAAAATAAAGGCGAGTTACATATTTGATAAAGACGATGCAGCACTTACACTTTTCAGCAAAATAAAACCTGGGCACAGCTAATCCAAACAGTGGCTCTGTGTCTTCCCCTGTTGCTGTGTCCACACGTCTAAACCCCGACATCCACATGTCTGCTAAAACATAAACTTTGCAACTTAACTCACACATTTGACTTTTTAAAAAAAAAAAAAAAAAAACTTGTGAACCTTGGACTTTGTTCTCTCAAATATGTCATTGTTCTCCAACATCTGCATCTCAGTTTTTCAAATTGGCAAACTTTTCCCTAAGGTAAATCTACTTTTTTCCTCTGAGGTTGTGGACCCTTCAAAGGTGTCTGGCTGTATTCCAGCACACCCAAGCGATGGGAGACTGACAAATCAAAATGGTAAATGGCATTCACTTATATAGCGCTTTTTATTCATCTGTAAAACGACCAAAGCATTTCACAGACCTTGTCATCCACCCATCGACCCACTGATGACCATGTACACACTGTGAACATCCCAGTAAAGCACCTGGCTGCAGCCAGCAGCCAACAGCCATAAATGGCACTTGCTCCTGCTGTAGTAACTGTAGGTGTTGGTCTTGTTACACATCTTCTGCTGCTCATGTATGAATTAGTATGCAGTGCCGTGGATACCTGGCTTTGTATGGTCTTGTTTAGACTGCTGTAAAATGAAGCACCGAGTGGAAGCACATGTACATTCTGTGTCTGGTGACTCGGTATGTTCACTCCCTCCCTCCCCCCTATATAGTGAATTTAGATATTGTGGACTCTACAGTAAACTCAATATAACAATAAAATTATAAGATTTCGGACACTAGTGGGCTTGTTTTTGCGGCGCGGTTAATGACGCCATCATGGTGCGTGTCAAACATAACAGAGCAACGGTAGTAAAAAAAATAAAAATAATACCTGCATGTAATTTGTAGTAAGTATATATTAAATCAAATCGTTTTTCCCGAATTAAAAAAATATAAATACCTTAAGGTACCGGTAGTTTATGTTGTGATGTGAAGCTCTCCTCTCACTGCTCCGTTGGCTGCGCGTTGCATTATGGGATATATTGGCTAATGTAGTGACCATGCGAAATTTTCAGTTAAGATTTCGAACAGCACTACAAAATGGCTGATTCACTGTCTAGTCCACTATATGTGGAAGGAGTGAGCATTTCGAACACAGCACAGGATGTCAGCTACTCAGCCCATGCTAATGTGTTAGCCTCAGCCTGCTAGCTCTCCTGCTAGCTTAAAAATACTCAAAACATGACCCCCCCACCCCCCCCCCCCCCACCCCCCCCCCCCCCACACACACACAAGATCTGTATTTTTCCCTAAATTGAGATCACCACAGTCTGTCCTAAAAAGGTCAAACTCAACCGTCAGTGACCCAGATCTGGACATCTAAAACCTATCCGGATCCGGGTACCGCTACTGGTCCGGCCCTGGCTGAGTTCTGATCAGATCAGAGCCGTAGGTTCCCATACTCAGTCGTAATCGGCCCGGTTCCGTTGTCTACCTGGGTTTTCTAGTAAAACTGTACCGGTAGTTGTTAGTTTAGGTCAGGGGTGTCCAACCGTGTGCCATGGAGCTATTTGATGCAGCTGTAACTTATAAACCGTGCCAGTGTCATAGCCAGGATTTTCAATAGGGGTTGCAAATTAGGTTCAGAACCGGGTGGTCACTATCTTTTTTTTTAAATAAATTTTATTGTGCATTTTTTTTCTACTATTGATTGAAACTGCGGGAGGTATAAAGGGGAAAAAAACATTGTTATCATGTGGTTCAGTTAATTATTTAGTGATTAAAAAAATGTAGACTTTAACTGAATTGTAGAGGTTAGAATCACAGAATTCAATAAAAATTGTTTCGAATTGCTCCCATGATGAAAAGCGTGCATTCAAATTGACTGTCACCATTTTCCACATTATCGGAAATTGTAGGCCACCTAGCGGGTGACCGGCTTCCCGGCCGGATATTGTGGTACGAGGAGACCGTCTAGTGACTAGACTCTAGTCACTTGGGCCATGGAGGGCCAAGACCCTGCAGGTTTTCTCTTCCACCCAGTCTCTTCAGCAGGTGATTTCAGTAATCAGCAGTCAGTGAGAAGTTCAGTGAAATCTGCTGTTGGAGGTAAAGCCTGCAGGGTCTTGGCCCTCCCTGGCACATGATTGGACACCCCTGGTTTAGGTCAAAATGTCAGGAAGCCACAGGTTTGATCCACCTGTAGTAGTGAACAGATTTTTCTAGCGCTTTCTACTCTCATTCAGATCGTTATAGTCTCACATACCTGTTGTGTGGATTTTTATCTGCAGGCAGCAGCGGAGACGGAAGTCTTCAGAAAGCAGAAACGGAACCGGAACCTTCTCCGTGTCAGCGCTGTTGTCGTTTTTTTTTTTTTTTTTTTATTTTAACTTTTTTAACAGTCTTACAAGAGGTAAGAAGGATAAGATAAAGTAATAAGAATAGTAAATAATAATAAGATAAAGTAACTAAAAGCATAATAAAAGTAGACAAAAAGAGAAACGGGGGGTTCTTTTCAGTCCAGAGTGTCCAGAGTTCTAGGGGTTTTCCATGAGTTTCCGATCATCGACCAAACAGTGGAGTTTCACAGCATTCCGCTTCTTCATGTGTTTCAGTGATGAGAAAAAAAGGCAGAGTTCTTTATGAAATACATTAAAATTTGGCTTGCATTTTAAAAATCTATTTTTGTGTACATAAAATTTTCCCAAGATTACGAGGGTGTTAATAGACATATCATGCAATGAGTTCTTAATAATAAAGCCATACAAAATATTCTGACAGTTAAAAACAGGGGTTGGTACATGTTTAGATAACCAGTGATGAAAATCATCCCAAAACGCAATGGTGTACATACAGTAAAAGAAAATGTGATCTGTACTTTCTATATGTTCATTACAAAAGGAACAGTTATTGTTCTCAAAGCCAAAGCGTTTACTTAGAAACTCAGCAGAAGGATAAATTCCATTTAAAACTTTATAGTGGATCTCTTTTGCTTTCGGTGAAATAGGAAATTTAAAGAATTTAGATCTTAGAATTTGAGCTTCTTTTTTGGAGAAAAAATTAAGAATAGCAGCTCTAGAAACTGTTGCTGGGAAGATTTCTTTATTAAATATTTTCCTAATCGTTAAATTGTTTAATTTTGAGTCATCTAGGCGGAAACCATTCACCAAAAGCAAAGGGAGGTTTGGGCAAGAGCCAAATCTATTTAAAGTTGAGGCCATTAGTATAACTGTCTGAGGTATTGCCTCCATTACTTGGTTATATTCTCGTTTATCATTTATGTTATATTTAGCACAGAAGTTCTCAAAAGTTAAAACATTCCCTGTGCCGTCTAATAAGTGTAGTACAGACCAAATGCCCTTATTTTGCCAGTTTTGTAGGAATATTGATTTGTGTTTATATAGTACATATCTACAATTCCACAGAGGGGTCATATGAGGGCTAAAATTATGTTTGTAGATCAATCTCCAATATAGTAAGACCTGTTGATGAAATGAGGAGAGTTTATAGGGGAGCTTTTTTAGGTCATAGTCACATCTGAGCAGGAATTCAATGCCCCCAAATTTAGCAAAAATTTCATTGGGAATATGAAACCAGAAATGTTTGGGTTGTTTAATAAATTGTCTCAGCCAGTTAATTTTGATGGTGCCATTAATGCATTCAAAGTCTATTGCTTTAACACCACCTTCCTCATATTCTTGAATCATGGTACCTTTTTTAATATAATGTGTTTTCCCTTTCCAGATATAATTGAAAATGGTTTGGTTGATGGCTTTAACGGCATCTTTGGGCATTGGTAATGAATGGGCTGGATAAATAAATCGGGAGATGCATTCCATTTTTGTCAGAAATGTTCTTCCTATGATGGAAATATCTCTTTGAGACCAGGAGTTGAGATAAGTTTTTGATTTCTCCAAGCAATTCCATATATTGAACTTGACTAATTGATCAACATCTTTAGTGATATGCATGCCCAAATATTTCACTGTTTGTTTGACGGGAATGGTATGAATGGCTGATAGACTGCAATCATGAATAGGTAATAATTCACATTTACCTAGATTCAGTTTAAGTCCAGAGGCTTTAGAGAAAACATCTATATAATTAAGAATTTTAGGGACTTGATCAGAGTTGTGCATGAATATGGCTGTGTCGTCAGCCAGTTGGCTGATTGTTAGTTGTTTTCCAAATACTGTTAATTTATCAAAGTCAGAGTTTTTTATAAAAATTGAGAGCATTTCAGCTGCTGCAATGAACAACAGAGGCGAAATCGGGCAGCCTTGTTTTATTCCTTTGCCTATTGAAAATCTAGGGGAGGTACCATGTGGTAATAGAACTGAGCTGTTGGTATCCGTGTAAATTAGTTTTATAAAGTCTAAAAAGTGCTCCCCAAAACCAAAAAGCTCTAAGGTCCTAAACATAAATTTGTGTTCAATCATATCAAAAGCTTTAAAAAAATCCAAAAATAAAATAAACCCCTCGTCAATTAGGTCCCTATAGTCAAGTAAGTCCAATACCAGGCGTATATTGTTGTGTATTGAGCGCCCTTTAATAAAACCTGATTGTGTCTCTGAGATAAGATCAGTGATGCCAGTTTTGAGTCTGTTGGCATAAATATGTGTTAAAATTTTGTAATCATTATTAAGTAAAGTAATTGGTCTGAGATTATCAATCAATTTTGGGTCCTTGCCAGGTTTGGGAATTAATGTGATGACTCCTTGTTTCATAGTATTTGGTAAAACTGATGTAGCACGGATTTCCTTTAACATATTAAAAAATAAGTCTTTTAGGTTAATCCAGAAGTGCCTGTAAAAATTGGCTGTCAAGCCGTCTGAGCCAGGTGATTTGTCTAGAGCTAAGGATTTTAAAGCTTTCTCAACTTCCTCCATGTGGATCTCTGCGTCACATGATTTTCTAAAATATTCATCAATTTTCGGTATCCGTCCTGAAATGGATTCAAAGAAACCCTCTGCATTAGTATGCGAGTAAGAGGAGGAGTATAATTCACTGTAAAATTTAAATATTTCTTTAGAGATCCTCACAGAATCAGTACATTCTTTACCATCAATTATAAGAGACTTAATGGCATTTCGTTCTTGTCTTCTTTTCTCAAGCCTACAGAAGTATGCTGAGCTTCTCTCTCCCTCCTCTATCCATTTCGCTCTTGACCTAATATATGCTCCTTTGGCTTTATTAATATAGATGTTATCTAGGGAAGAGTGCAATAAAATCAGTTTTTGTTTGTCCTCTTCACATAAGGAATGTTTGTTGCATATTAAATGGATCTCTTTTACAATATCCATTTCTTTTTGTTTATTGGCTCGGCTTATGACTTTGCTGTATGAAATGGAAATCTGACGGATTTTAAATTTAAGAAATTCCCATTTCTCCCTGTAAGTTGACAATAATGTATCTTTAGTTATACTGTCGATTGTCCTTTTAACATCCTGACAGAAAGGGTCATGTTTTAGAAGATTTGAATTAAATTTCCAGTAGCCTTTATTTCTTCTGACTGCACTAGTGGGAGTTATGGTTAACTTGATCATACAATGATCTGTAAGCGGAGCTGCAGAAATTGAGGTATTTATGTCTATATTAGGTTGGAATTCAGAAATAAGCCAGTAGTCTAATCGCGATTTAATGGTGCCATCAGGTTTAAACCAAGTAAGGGTTTGAGTATCTGGATTTAACGCACGCCATATGTCACTAAGCTGAAATGTGTTACAGAAGTCTAGTAAAGTGGTATTATACTGATGATTAGGAAATCTTGAAGGTTGCCTATCAAGCCATTCATCCATAACCATATTGTAGTCGCCACCCAACACAAAAACAGGATTGATATATATTTGGGATAATTCCTTCAATATGTTAGTCACGTCTGTAATTAATTGTTTGTTCTGACTGTGGTTAATAAATCCATAAATGTTAACAAGAATCAAGAATTGTTTGTGTATTTCAAAAACGCAAATAATCCAGTGTCCTGTGTCATCTCTTTTGGTTGCAACTACTTTCCCAGGAAAGTTATTTAGGAGTATGGCGACCCCTGCTGATCTATTTGTGCCATGACTATAGTATATTTTTTCTCCCCATTGATTTGTCCACATTTTTTCATCTGTATTGTTGCTGTGAGTCTCCTGAATAAGATAACAATGTGCTTTTTCATTTTTAAGGAATAGAAATGTAGCCTTTCTTTTTATAGAGTCTCGTAAACCCCTAGCATTAAGTGATGCAAAAGAAAAGGTTGTAATAAAAGACATAAAGGATGAAAAAGAATAAGGAAAAAATTAAAATAATAATAAAATAAAAATAAGTAGATAAACGGTTTAGGTTGTTACTTTGGACCAAGTACACTTGAAGAAAGCCCCTGATTAAATTGCTAAATATATGTTTTAACTCATAACTTTTTTCCCCTTTTTTTTCCCTTCCCTTTTTTCCTTTTTCTTCCTCTTTTTTCCTTCTCCTTCTTTTCCTTTTTTCCCTTTTCTTTCCCCTTTCCCTTCCTCCTTTTCCCCCAAGCTGCACGCTTGTTATGACAGAATCCAAAAACCAAATCTATAAAATTATCGAAAATATGTAATGCAAATTATCAAAATGGCATTGAAAAGGAGCTGCCTTATAAATCTACCCTTCAAAAAAAAAAAAAAAAAGGATTCAGGAACCTGAGTAAAAGTAGCATGTAAACATATCCAAATGCCAGCTGCCAGGAACACAGCGTACTTCAAAAGGGGACTATGAAATGACTCCCTATAAAGTAAACATTGAAGTAGCTTAGCAACATGTACAGAACATTAAAGAGTCAAAGTGCTTGTTCAGCCATAGTTGTGAACCAGACCCTTAGATGCTGACTCTTCTACCATCGATGTATCCCACATGGCCTTTGTACCAGACGTTTTTCCCAGCTGCACGGGCTTGCTCCATCTGTGGCCATGCTGCTGCGCGGGCATCCCTGTCGGCTTTACAGAAATCTTGCTTGAATCGGATCCCGGCTACTCTGCAGAATTTGGAGTTTTTGGTCACCCTCCAAATTTCTTCACAGTGGTATCTCATGACAAACTGAAGAATAACCTGGCGGTTTCTCCCATTTTCACGTTTTCCCAGGCGGTGGACATTATCAACAATAGTGCCCATGGTCGTTGCCCACTGCGGTGCAATTTCTGACAGAATGTGGATTACCTCCTCACGGATCATTTCGTTATCCTTTTCTTTGATCCCGTGTATTTTAAGGTTCCAGCGCCTCTTGTACCTCTCCAGCTCAGTAATCCTTTCCTTTAGCTCTTCGTTTTCTTGTATAAGCTTGGGGATGTCTCTCTCAAAGCTCTGTAGTTTGGTCTGGCAATTTTTGATGTCAGCAGTATTAATTTCAACAAGACGGGTGATGCTGGCTACCATTGTGGCGGTCTCCCTTAACTGCACTCCAAAATCATCAACTTTGGTGGTTAGTTTTGTGATAGCATCTACCAAGTTGTCGTAAGATTGCTCTTGGGCGGTTTTCATCTTGGAAAGTGGCGGAGCAGAGGACTTAGTTGGAGTGACGGGAGAACTTTTTCTCTTACCAGGACCGCTACTAACAGAGGTTTCCATCGGGGTGTAGTCATGGTCAGTAGTAGCTGTTGTTAGCTTAGCGTTCGTTTTCCCGCCGGACATATTAGTCGGATTTGATTAGTTTCCTGTGACAGAAACTTGCGTTCAAAATCACCAGTTGAACTTACTTGCTTTGAAGCTGTCAGCTCTGAAAATGTTTTCAGTCTGAATATGAGTTATTGTCTAAGTTTCGGGGCTGGAGAATGCGGGTTTAGAAGAGCGAACTGGTCCGGATCGCCATCTTCCGGAAGTCCACTGTTGTCGTTTTACAAATGTTCCTCACATCTGTTGGTGACCCACAAGTCTTTTTAACTGTTTTACATAAATTCTCTGCTCGGTTCCCGCCTCAAAACTCACTCGCTGCCATCTTGATTCAGGGATGCATGCGCCAAAGTGACGTCACAGATATTTTCTTCTTCGTGCTTGTTTTACGGCGCTTGACACCAAATTAATGCATAACCGCCACCCACATGTGAAGAATGATCTCCTATGACTTAGACTTTAAAAAAAAAATCATATCCTTTTGTACAGGCCACTTTCCCTCAGAAATTCAAATAAATACTTAGAACTTTTCTCCCTTAACAATTTCCCTAAATTCCCTCCACTTTCTTTTATAGCACCTCCCTTTCCTTTGTATATTTTTTACGTTCTATAACAACATGCTCCACTGATTCAGTCACATTACAAAAGCTACAATTCCCATTTTCATGTTTCCCCCAAATAAACAGTGTCTTATTTAAACCAGTGTGCCCCACTCTCAGTCTAGTGAAAGTGGTCTCTCGTCGCCAATATGTACTTTTTTTCCTTACTTTCCTAATAATAATTGTTGTTGTGAAATGGCGCTATATAAATAAAGTTGAATTGAATTGAATTACTTTCCCTACAACTGGCTCAATGAAATATAGATCTCTTCCCTGATCACCATTATCCCAGAGCTCTTGCCACATTTCTGTAATTCCCTTTTTTATTATTGATTTAATCTCTGACCTACCAAGGCTTGTCCGTAATGATATATATTCTGAATGAATGGCGTTTTTTGCATATTTATCTGCAAGCTCATTTCCAAGGATCCCTGTATGTACAAGGATCCAGACAAACCTGACCTGACCACTATGCCTAACTTGCAAATTACATTGAGGTATGTTCACAGCTCACAGACTAGATCTTCTCTTTCACTTGTATTACCTGAATGTAGGTTTTCAAGAACTGACAAAGAATCAGTTGTAGAGAATGCGTTCAAGGATGAGGCTGAGTTTATTTCTCAGGTTCAGCTTTATTAAGTGAACACATGCTCTATCAATCTCTAGGCAAGGAAAGAGACTGAGCAATCAAATACCACACTCTTATACTCTGCTGGAGCCACGAACCTAAGTCACATGATGCTTTAGCAAACATATAATCACATGGTACATAATCTCAGTCACAATGCACTCTTTGATGTTTCACTATTGTCTCTTATCCCTGGTCCGGGAATCCTCCTGGGGTATCTTCTCCGAGACAAAGGCCAAAACTCACACCTACTCGTCATCTCCTGTAGATCTCTGCGGGGCCCAGACCTCTTTTGTCCCACGAGACGTGAAGCCCCCAATACACATACAGTCATACATTTGTGGGGAAATATGAACTCAATATATGCGCCACACAGTACATATTAACACCTTAGCCCATTTAGTTTCCTCAGTCCTGTGCAACGCCATAATTATTGCTATTAACTCTGCAGGAAAGATTGATACATGATCCGATATTCCAGCTGACTTTTTGACTTCAAGTTCTGGAATGACAAAAGCTGCTGCCGCTCTACCTGAATGAATGAATGAATGAATCTTTATTTCGGATAGATTAAAAGTAGAGATTATAAAAAAGAAACAGAATAACAAAGGGGGAAAGAAAATCCAACAAGGTCAAATTAGACAATAACTCCTCTGATTATACAGTTCAACATAAGTTATCCAAAATAGGTGATGGCTGAAGCCGCAGCTTATATTGCCCACCCATATTCCACCCAAGAATTCAAAAGAAAAACAAAACCTGAAGCTGGATGTCTTGAACCATCAGTGAATATTTGCAAAAAAATAAAACCCATAAAATTAATTTATATATGCTCTGGCTGTTCGACAGTGACTCTGCTTCCTGTCATGCAATGACAAATCAATGTCCAGATATGACATCAGCCATGGGGGATGTGGAGGAAACACGACTGATGGACTGACTGACATATTAGCGACTCCCATTTTCCCTGCAACCTTATTTATACTACTCTCAAAACATTCCCCTTTTCCTTTCTCCATCTCCCATGTTGGTTCAGTTGTTTGCCTTGCTGGATGACCCTGATTGTGTCCCTTTAATCTTACATAATACATTAATGCTAACTGAAGCCTCCTGAAATGTAACGGCATTTCCCCCATTTCTATCTGCAACGCAGAGTTGTTTTAATGGTTCCTGTCAGAAGTCTGAAATATAACCTCACAAATACAGAGTATAAAAAGGTATTAGACTGAATCAGAGATCAGACTTAAGACACGCAGAGCCTTTGAAGTTTTTACTTGTACAAGGAGTATCAACACATACCTTTTACAGGGCAAGTGGGATACTAAGGGGTAGTCCGCAGTTGCCTTCTTTATATACATGGAGCATGTGACAAACTCAGCAAAAGCAGAACAAACGGAATTACCACATAAGCAAAAGTACGCTCTGTATGTCTTCAAGTGTGTGTAGGAGATAAATTGCATGAACACTCTTATCGCGGGGAGAACATCTGCTTCTCCACACAGTAAAGGCAGAGAGGGGGAAACAACTCCATATATGGGCCTGCAATAAACCAGTGCTTCTGGTCATAGTTAACAGATGAAATGGTTAAATGATAACATACAACAGTCTTTTGCAGATAAAATAAGATGCACAGGGTGTACAGGGGACAAGTCTTGATACAGCATATATGTCAACACTCTTTTATCACACATCAGATGAATAAACAGAAGGGTGATGCAGCTTAGTCACTAACAGTGATTATAAGAAGAGGCACAAGTTGTATTTATGACTAATAAGAAAAAGCATCATACATATAAGAATATCAATCTTCATTTCATGAGTTATTAATAAAATGATAACCATATATTCAATTTTCCAACAGTTCCCAAACATATTCTTAATGCTGTATTTTTATCCATTTCAATTTTCCTTAACTGAGTTTTTACTGCTGTTCCAGCATAGCAGACTGCTATGCTGCCATAATCTATTATTGACCGAATCAAACTATCATATTGAGGGGGGGCAAGGTGTTGGACTTCTCCACCCACAGAACAATGGACCAAGAGAGATGACGTCACTGGGGGTCCAGACTGAACAGTAAAGGCTAAGCACACCCTGGGGAGAGGGGCACATGCCGGGCCGCCAGGAGAGGAGGAGTGAAGTGCGGCACCTGTGTAATATGTTAATGCGCCACACAGGCTTTGTTCTATACATAATGTGAGGTCGGAGCCTTGGGCCACGGTGCATGTAATTAAAGGTATAAAACAGAGATGCACAGTGGCCTGGGAGTTCTTTCTGGCTATCCTGTTGTGTTAGAGGGAGAATAAAGTCTGTGTTGATCAGCTCGTTGCCTCGCCTGCATCTTTCCTTCTACACTGGTGACCCTGACGTGCCATGGAAGGCGAGACAAGCACCCCAGAGACATCCTGGAGGGAAAGTGCCAGTGCGGGAACCTCCTGGCTGCAGCGAGGGCAATCCTGGCCAATTTGCCACTGCTGGTGACGAGGGACTACCGCGCACTAGTGCGGGAAGCGGATCACATCATTTTAGCGACCAGAACCTTCAGCATGAACACAGCGACACTGGAGCCCAGGAGGGTTGCCAGCGAGACCGAGGAGCCATTGGTGGTAGCCAGAGCAGATGCCAGGAGACACAAGAAGGAGGCGATCTGCCACTATCATCGCCGTTTCGGCTCAGGCGCCCAGCGATGCTTGCCGCCGTGCCAATTCAAACGGTCGTGAAACGCCAAAGCCAGCAGTCAGTAGCAGCTGTGACTGCTGGCGACAGAGACAAGCTGTGTATGTCACAGACACACATTCGGGGAGATGGTTTCTGGTGGACTTCGGCTCCCAGAAGAGCCTCATCCTGCCGTTCAACGCAGACAGGGTGGCAGGACAAAGAAGTCCCGAGCTGGCGGCCGCCAATGGATCAGCCATCAGGACATTTGGTGAACGGACACTGATAATATGCTTGCATGGGTGCAATTTTCGGTGGAATTTTGTGATAGCCGCATGTTCCTCTCCCATTTTGGGTGCAGATTTCCTATGTGCTCATGGTTTATTAGTTAATGTTGCTAATAGAAGACTAGTAGATGCTGTCTCTTTTGCTTCTCTGCCCTGTACAGCTTGGGGAGCCGGATCGACAACACTGGCTAACATTACAGCTCCAGGGGGTAAGTACCAACAGTTACTTGCCCAGTTCCCAGCACTCACAGTTCCGACGTTTTTAGCGGCAGTAACTAAACGCGGGGCTGAGCATTTCATCACTACTAAAGGACCGCCCGTATTCGCATGACTTTGGCGCCTGGAGGCAGCTAAACTGGCCAGTGCGCGTGAGGAGTTCGCCAGCTTGGAGAGGCTGGGCATCATCAGGCACTCAAACAGCCCCTGGGCATCCCCGCTTCACATGATGCCTAAAGCCGACGGGTCGTGGCGACCATGCGGCGATTTCCGGCACTTGAACAATGCTACGGCACACGATCGCTACCCTATTCCCCACATCCAGGATTTTTCTGTGCACCTGGCCGGGGCGTGCGTTTTTTCCAAAGTGGATCTGGTCTGCGGTTACCACCAGGTCCCAGTGCGAGCAGAAGATGTCCCAAAGACGGCGGTAATAACTCCGTTCGGCCTTTTTGAATTTTTACGCATGCCGTTTGGATTAAAAGGTGCGGCACAGACCTTCCAAAGGATGATGGATGCAGTGCTGCGAGATTTGCCCTTCATTTTTGTCTACTTAGATGACATTCTGGTAGCCAGCGCATCCGAGGAGCAGCACATCACCCATCTCGAGACGGTTTTCCAGAGGTTGGAAGCACACAGTTTGATAACACAGGGTTACAAAAATATTTTTTTTGTAAGTTGTCTGTGTTTTTTCAACTGATTTAAAACAATTTTGCACCGCTGAATCCGAAAATGACATCCGTTTCTCTCGATCAGGTTGTGGTGACACTAAACACAGCAGGGAGACATTCCTCTGGGACATTCTTCTGGAGCTTTCCTCACGCCCAGCAGTGAGCTTGGAGGAAGCAGAGGACAACTGACACACGACCAAAAGAACCACAGGAGACAGTCAGACGGGACTGAATGCATACATCTTTATGCCAACCAATGTCATGCTAACCATGTGTATTGACCAATAGTATTAGATGACAATTGATATGCTAATGTGCCATGCATTCTCTCTGTCTGTATGACGGTATAAAAGAGCGGCTCTCCCTTATCTCTCTCTCTTCACTCTCACTTCTACCCTCATCACTACTCAACCGGGCCCCAGCGGCCACGCTGGGGCCAACAGGCTGTATTCATGTTAGAGGGTAAATAAAGAATCTGTGCTGACCTACGCTCGTGCCTCGCCTCCACATCCTTTCCTTCGCACCCTCTACATTGGTGACCTAACGTGAAATAGACTATCTCTTCCCTCCACACTGGTGACATGATGAGAGAGAATGACCGTCTGCTCCCTCTCACCGCGCTGTGGACACAGAGGACCAGAGAACGCCTGCATCCTCTTCATTCACACTAGAGCATGGCGTGGGGACCAAGACACACGAGGATTAGCGAGACGAGCACCACACAGAAACAGCCTGAACGGGGAAATCATCGATGCCGACTGCATTGATTTCCACCAAGCTCCCCAACCCTGACTCACATGACAGCGAACCTCCTGCACACAGAAGCCCCACGCGCACACTGCAGGATTACAAGGACAGCGCAACTTATAGCGATGTGGTCACTGTGCCAGGCGCGCGCCACGCACCAGGGACAAACCGGCTCCACAGACGGATACATCGTCCTCCGCCACTGCACATGCCTGAGAAAAACGGCTGATCGCCACCCTCGGAACCTTCAGGGCTGCTCAGGCACCTGGAGCTGACGTGCAGCCCGCACACAGGACTTTGTATGGGTTTCTCAGCCATGGCGCACAAGGGGAATTTAGCCGATTGCTTTCCCCGATGACTTTAGGGCTGCTTCCCGCACCTAAAAGCCAAACCGCCAGGTCCCTCACACAGCTGTAGTTGTTTCACAGCCGCTACGCATCCTGGGGGAATTTGGCCGCTCGTCTCTCCCCACATCCTCGCTGGATCGAGCCGTGAGAGGAGTCAGATAAAATGTTGTTTTTTTGGGTTTTTTTCACAGCCGCTGTGGATCTCGGCCAGGTTTACCGGGAAAGTCCCTCACCATCGCAGATCCACATGCAATTTTTGCACGGCCCAGACACCTTTGATGTCCCGGGCCGGCACTCACTTATTCCCACCCTTCTCCCCCTCCTCAGCGCTTTTCCCGCACCTCACTCCCTAAAGCTGGCCGATCGCCGTCTTGTTCCATTACGCACGAAACACACCGGCCCGTGCGCCCACAATCCACGGCCGTTCAACGTGCTGTCACCCAGAGCGGAGCACACTGCTTTTTTTCAACCCCCCCCCCCCCCCCCCCCCCACGGACTGACATGCCCTCTGACAGTTCTTCCGGAGCTGGAGCCAAATGACGGGGGGAGGGGGGGTCACAACCCCTGCTGAGTGTTCTGGGGGGAGCCCTGTGGTGACCCACCACAATCTACATGGACATTCAATCTTCACACTCAGCTAGCCTGCACTAAGCAGAGGACAATTTGCATATGGACAGAGAGCCCCTAGGAGACAATCAGAACAATGGACTATTGTTATACATCCCCGGATTAAGGAGAGGAAGTCCGGGCGCCAGTTGGTCACGCGATTGATATGTATTGACTAATATATACAGTATATCAATATGCAAATGTGCCATGCATTCTCTCTCTTTGTATAACATATATAAAAGAGCTTGCTACACATGCCTCAGAGGACGCGCAACACAACACAGCACAACATGGCGCACAGCGCTACAGTGTGTCTCATGATGTTGGAGGAAAATAAAACTCTGAAACCTTCCAGCTCCTTCGCACCCTCTACAAGGTCAGGTTTTTATGCTCAGTTGATTTTTAAAAAATCTGTTCTTCTGACTAAATCCATTACATTTTTGTGACATTCTCGGTTGATTTTTGCTAATATTTCTCATCCAAAATAGATTTTTAAGAGAAAAAATCGTTTTCTAACACAATTTATTGATTAAATGTTACAAACTTCGATTACTGTAAATTGAACAGTAGACACTGATAAAGGTAAGTACATGTAAATTGAATGTTACGTCGTCATTATTCAAAATTCCGAGCTTCAACTTCCGTTTATTCAAACCTCTAGAGTGCTCAGTGGCAGGGATGTCTCTCTTCAGAGTCCAACAGTAATCAGCCATCATGACAATTTATG
This sequence comes from Pholidichthys leucotaenia, assembly GCA_020510985.1. Classification (NCBI taxonomy): domain Eukaryota; kingdom Metazoa; phylum Chordata; class Actinopteri; order Cichliformes; family Pholidichthyidae; genus Pholidichthys; species Pholidichthys leucotaenia. Next base: position 161,822,028 of record CM035843.1, on the reverse strand, counting down.
ACATCATGTCATAAATTGGCGCATGCAGACTCTTCAGAGTTTGAGCAGTTTCAAGAAATAAAAAAGAATTTTGCATCATATAAAGCGAAAATACCCGTACATGTAAACAAATACATAAAAAACAACATGTGGCCATAGTTCAAAAAAGTTGACCTGACTGAGCAAAACCAATGTGATTTTTGGATTCAGCACATCAAAACTGTCCTAAATCAGATAAAAAAAAAACTTAGTAAATTTGGTGTTGACCAGTGTAATCAACCCGGCGAAGAGTGCCAGTTCGGTGCGCCGGTGATTGATTTTTTTGGGCCACCTCATTTCGCCAGAGGGCGCGATCCCGTTACTGGACAAGGTGCATGCGGTGTTGGACTTTCCACGTCCACAGACTGTGAGGGCACTACAGGAGTTTTTGGGAATGGTTAATTTTTACAACCGGTGCCTTCCCCGGGCAGCCCAGCTGATGCAACCGTTGTATAGTTAGTTAGTTAATCCCTTCACACCTGAAGGTGTATATGGGCGGCGCCTATCTCCGTTTCTCTGACCCTAGGCCACACAGCTACTGTAAGTAGTGAAAGCTACGGCGGGGGGTCAGTCCTCTGGTAGCTCTGTGTGTAACTTTACTTTCCCCATTCCATTATGCGGAGCACCACGCTAGAAGGCAGAAAGCACCATTTTTATATGGTCTTTGGTATGACCCGGCCGGGATTTGAACCCCTGCCTCCCGGGTGTGGGGCGGATGCTCTACCAACTGAGCCACCACTCCGGTTGCAACCGTTGTATGCTGTGCTTAAAAAAAAAAAAAGAAGCCTGCGGAAAGCATCGACTGGACTCCCGAGTGGGGCCAGGCTTTTTCCAACGCCAAAACAGCGCTGGCACAGGCCGCGTTGCTAGCCCACCCAGATCCGTCTGCACGGATAGCGCTCACTACAGATGCGTCTGATGTGGCCATAGGGACAGTAGTGGAGCAGTGCATCTCAGGTTCGTGGCAGCCGCTCGCATTTTTCAGCAGAACTTTGCGCAACAATGAGCGCAAATACAGCACATTTGATAGAGAGTTGCTGGCTCTCCACCTGGCAACGCGTCATTTCCAGTTTTGGCTGGAGGGGCGCGAGTTCACCATGTTTGTAGACCATAAGCTGCTGACGTATGCCATGGCCAAAGTCTCCAAACCGTGGTCGGCCCAGCAGCAACAGCAGCTGGCTGCAATCTCAGAGTTTACTACCAACATTCGACACGTTGCCGGTAAACCCAATATGGTGGCCGATTGCCTCTCGCGCATATTGGTCACCCCGGTCTACGTGGGAATAGATTTCCCCGCCATGGCTGCTGTGCAAGGCAGGGACACGGACATTTGCGCACTCCAGTCTGCGCCAACAAAGTTAAGACTGGAGAGCAGGGTGGTGAAAGAAGGGAGCCCTCCCCTACTCTGTGACGTCTCTACCGGCCGCCCACGCCCGGTGGTTCCGAGCTCTTGGCGCTGTCACGTTTTTGAGTCAGTCCACTCCCTTTTGCATCCAGGAGTGCGCGCTTCAGTGAAACTAGTGGGGGTGAAATTCGTCTGGCTGCGTTTGCGTAAAGAGGTGAAAGAGTGGGCTGCAGCTTGCGTCGCGTGCCAACGGGCCAAAGTGCACAAGCACACCACAGCTCCCCTTGAGCCATTCCAAATCCCGGCTAGGAGGTTCGACCACGTCCACGTGGATCTGGTGGGACCCCTCCCGCCGTTGCAAGGTTTCATGCACCTTTTGGTGGTCGTGGACCGCACCACGTGCTGGCCCGAAGTGGTCCCACTGGCTTCTACCACGTCCGGGGAAGTGGTGCGTGCTTTTTTTGTCAGCTTGGGTGGCACGTTTCAGATCTCCATCGGACATCACGTCCGACAGAGGCCCACAGTTCATTTCGGAGCTCTGGTCCACGATGGCCCAAAGCGTGGGAGTCAAAATTCACCGCACTACCGCGTACAACCCCCAAGCTAATGGGTTATGTAAGCATTTTCATAGGTCGCTTAAAGCAGGGCTCAGAGCTTCACTCATGGACACAAATTGGGTCGACCACCTCCCTTGGGTTCTTTTAGGGTTGTGTTCCGCACTGAAGGAGGATTTGGCAGCCTCCCCAGCAGAACCCGTTTTTTCCCCAACTGCTGCGGATCCCCAGAGAATTTTTACCGGAAAACTCCGCGCCCGAGGCCGAACCGCCCACACATTCTCTACGCAATACAGAGGTTGGGAGCGTATCGGGCCCGGCCCAACATTGTTTTCCCCACACATTCATCCCAAAAAGCTTGCAGAACGCCAGTTTTGTTTTCGTCAGGCACGTTGCGCACCGGACCCCACTGCTCCACCGTATGATGGACCGTTCAGTGTTGGAACCTGGGGTGAAACATTTTGTGTTAGACTTGGGGGGGGGCTGTAGACAGACTGTCTGCATTGACAGGCTAAAGCCCGTTTTTGTGTTGGCAGACGAGCAGGTGTTGTTGGCCCAGGCTCCCTGGCGCGGACGTCCACCGTTGGGGGCTCTGCAGGTTGGTGATTCCTCAGCAGGGACCGGCACTCGCGAAGAGGATGTTTTCTCCCCTTCCCTTTTTCCCCCCCACAGACTGACGTGCCCTCCTGTGTGCCCCACCAGCAGGGCAGTTCGACGGGATCGGCGACCCCGCTACAGCTGCCGGCTCAAGCCCAAAGGACGGGGGGGAGGGGGGATTAAGGCCCATTCTGGGTGTTTGGGGGGAAGGGGGGCAGTGTGGTGGGCAAGGTGTTGGACTTCTCCACCCAGAAAACAATGGACCAGGAGAGGAGATGTCGCCGGGGGGTCCAGACTGAACAGTAAAGGCTAGGCACCCCCCCGGGGAGAGGAGCACATGCTAGGCCATCAGGAGAGGAGTGAAGTGCGGCACCTGTGTAATATCATGTTAATGCACCACACAGGCTTTGTTCTATACATAATGTGAGGTGGAGCCTCGGGCCACGGTGCAGGTAATTAAAGGTATAAAAGAGAGATGTACAGTGGCCTGGGAGTTCTTTTTGGCTGTCCTGTTCTGTTAGAGGGAGAATAAAGTCTGTGTTGATCAGCTCGTTGCCTCGCCTGCATCCTTTCCTCTACAATAGTCTTTTCATTGAATTCTGACTCGCTCCCCACTCTTTACCAGCTACACATTTCATGGTACTCATTGTCTCTTTGCATTTACCCAGTATTTTTTGTATATGTATCTGCCAAGTGAGACAGGAATCAAACCATACCCCTAGAAACTTAACACCAACTTTTTCAAGTACTTTACCATACAATTCCAATTTGAGCTTTTCATTTATTTTCTTCTGTGAAAAGAAAATTACTTGAGTTTTTTTCTACTGAAAATCTAAATCCCCATTTAGATGCCCATGCTTCCCCTTCTTTAATTGCTTTTTGCAGATTTTTAACCACATACACCATGTTTCTCCCTCTCTTCCATAATGCCCCATCATCAGTCACAGATCTTGTCTCACTCAGAGCCGTATGAAAGTTGCAACACTCTTTGATCTCGCCGCTGCCCGGTCATGTGGTTCATGGAGCTCCAAATAGTTCCAAACAACGGCCTTTCTATAATGGTGCGAATGGCAGCTGTGACAACCTGCGGTATTAACAGCATTTTTAGCCATATTAGGTAAATATTCAGAATACCTATCGGTAGGTACACTGTTTAGACTTATAATAAACAGATTTACATGGATTATGATATAAAGAGCAGCTTTAAAAAGACTGTCAGAATATGTTTAGGAGGGAAGAACTGCTGATCCACACTGATGAAAGCTGCAGTGTAAATATCACTGCCTAGCTGTGCAGCCTTACCTTATATTATGGCTTCAGTGGACTGATGACTGAATTATCAACTTTTGAAAACAGTGGGTTATTTTGTAAGATAAGGTAGAATTATCTGAATTGAAAATATGTGGTAAAAAAAACTGATGTCAGTCAGTTTAATGTGATTTAGCTAAATCACTAGGGGCTGTGCACTTAACTCCTAAACTTTTCAAGTTAGGAAAGATTTTCTGTGTGTGAATGTGAAAATAACACATTAGTGCTTCTCAGTGAATTTGAATATTGAGATTTTCTTTTTATAATTCAAAAAAATAAACTTTCATATGTTCAATATTCATTACAGGCACAAGGAAATACTTCAGGCCTTTTTTTTAAATTAAATTTTGATTAGTTTTTGAAATTAAAATGTAAATCCATCCATCCATCCATCTTCTACCGCTTTTCTGGAGGTCCAGGTCACGGAGGCAGCAGTTCAAGCAGAGAAGCCCAGACTTCCCTCTCCCCAGCCACCTGCTCCAGCTCTTCAGAGAGGATACCAAGGCATTCCCAGACCACCTGGGAGACATAGTCTCTCCAGCAAGTCCTGGGTATGCCCCGGGTGTTATGTCTGTAATTACCTTTGGTTCACAGAAGAGGTGAGGTGACTTGGAACACAGCTTTATAGAACTTACTGAATGTTGACAGCCACTGACAGATTGTTGGCTAAGCTCAGGCAAGATAAGAGACAGGAAGGTGGCTGATCTGGCCTTATATAGGGTAGGGTGGAGATGCCACCGGAGGCGTGCGTCCATTTCAGTCTTTCATATTAAAATATGCATGTCACATTTCTTCCCCTTTAAAAAGGTCAAAAACCACTGACTCAATGAAGACCCTCCCCAATTTGGGACCCAAACCACACACTAATAAATGAAAACTAATGTCTCTAAATGGCCTAACACATTCACCGAACAAAACCTAAAATAAGGGGGACTGGTGGACTGCCATCCTGCTCACACGGCAAGGTGGATTATTCTGTCACCTGCTAGGGTAAATTAAAGTCCATTCATTACTAAAATTGTATGCCATGTTCATAAACTAGAAAAAAAATCCCTTATATAACATATTATTATTATTATTTTTTTAAAACAACACCAACAATAACAGAACTTTAACATATCCTATGTACAACCCAAGTCTTCAAGTAAAAGACATAACTGGCATGGGGGCCCCAGGGCACCCTCTCAGCCAGTCTTTGGGGTGATGGCTGACCCTCCAGACGCTGAAGCCGCTCCTCCTTACCATCAGCCTCGTCCCACGTTCAGCCTCGTCTCCCGGAGTCTCCTCCTGGACACGCCGAAGCCAGTTCGTATGCCTTACTGAGCCATCAGACAGCCTGACGTGTGCTGTGCCCAGTTTGTCCACTATGCGCAGACACTCCCGATGCTCCTCAGGTTGTCATCTGGCCCATCTTCACCGCGAATGTTCCTCATCTCGGCTCCGAACCCAATCCAGGACCCTTAAAGGGGACCTGTGGTGGTCGTGAAAAAAAAAAAAGATATTATATTGAGCCCCTGTCTCACGTTCTAGTTCAAGTTTAAGTTCAAGTTCAAGTTCAAAGCAATGCAATATAAATCCATTGCTGATGTGCTGGTTCAGCTATGTCAGCAAAACATGCGTGCAGCCATACTGGCGGCTACATGGCCTGCCAGGACGCTTCCTGTGACGTAGTAGCGTGGATACCGCGATCTGGATCAATATTGGCTGAGCCTGGAGTGCCCGGATGAGCAGTGGCTTTCGGGATATTCAAATTCCAATTCAAACGTTTATTTCAAACTCAGGGTTCATATTAAATGCAGAACTAAAATGAGTAGAAAATAAATAAATAAATGCTTAAATTCAGCGGGTCGTCTCGTCTGACCTGAGGTCGTAACGGCCGCCAGACGGCCGGGGATTCGGCGCTGGGCTCTTCCCTCGCCGCTAAAAGTATATACAGATCAGCAGACACTCGGCGCTCTTGTAACAACAAAAACATACAGTACAATGCGATATGGATATCGCAACATGGCGGAATGTAAAGTCTTTGGATGTCTCAATAATAAGCGAAAAAACAAAGATAAACACTTCTTTTGTGTACCCAAACCCAGCTCACCTTGTCGGAAGATCGTAGCGGAAAAGTGGTTGCGCAATCTCGGAACAGGGCACAGACATTTCTTTTCGGACGAAATTCCGTTGTGTGTGAGGACCACTTCGTCACTTTCACCCTCAGAAGACCTTTCTGGCTCAAACCTGTAGCCATGTTGACCGAATTCTTCCTCAGAGTCCGACAATTCAGCCATAATAGAACAAAAACACTGACAAAAGCACCCTAGTCGCTGGTACAGGCGGAGTATTGACTTTTCAGTAGCAACGTAGTGACGTCACATCCGCATGTGTCATGGCTGCGCGCATAGTTTTCATTGGCTGGCCATGCCGGCGGTCATATTTGCATATTTCTCTGGTGGTAGATGGCTGGCAATAATTATTTAACCAAATAACGAATACTTTGCCTAATGTTTTCAAGTTGAATGCGTTTAGACGACCACAACAGGTCCCCTTTAACGAGGCCTGGCTCGGCTTGAGACGTTGTTGCTGAGCATGTTGATCCTCCGTGCTTCTCGGTCCTGCCCCAACCTCTTCTAATACTGTTGTAATGTTCGCCATTGTAGCCGCAGATCCTCTGTCCTTACACGGCCAGGCTCCGGAGGCATCTGGGGCCAGCCCATTGGTGTCGCACGTTGGTCTAGGTACCGACCCTGGTCGAAATTGGTCCTGCTTGACCGCCATGGTGCCCAGTAGTTTTTCAGCCCACACCGTGTGGATGGTTGTCAGGGGCGGGTGGAGTGATTTCTTTCGTGGGCTCTCTGGGTTAAATCCACGGCAGACCCTGGCAAAATGGTTCAAGCGACCACATCTGTTACAATGTGTTCCTCTCGCCAGAGAGTCCTTAGCCTTTTTGGAGTGCGTCACAGACCCACAGCCCATGCAAAGGGACTTTCCTGGGGCTGACCCCCGGCTAATAGCGTTGGCTTCCGTCTGCTCGCCGTCCAAGCTATTTTCGCAGTCCAGGTCAGTGAAGATAGACAAGAGGCTCTAGCAACTGCTGTGACTGGCGTCCGGTTAGCTCCAGAGCTAGCTTGCCAGTGGTTTCTATTTGGAGAGCTAGCTTGATGGCTCTGGCTAACATGAGTTCACTTGGTGCCATAAGTAGCCCAGCTTGCAATGCGGTGCTACAAGTATGCTCTGCCAGCTGGTCACTAATCCTTTCCTCTTCCAGTGCTCCGAAACGGCATTCACTAGCAAGCTGCCTCAAATTGGCGACAAACTGCCAGACAGGTTCTCCTACCCATTGATGTCGCTGCCAAAAGCGGATCCTCTGGTTCGTCACATTATCCGGGGTGTCGAAATAGCTAGCTAGCAGCCTCGCTACCTCTTTATACGTGTCGGCAGCACCGAGTGTTCTCAGGATTTGCTGGCCGTCTATGTCTAGATTGTGAACAAGTAGCGCCTGGGCTCTCAGCATGTTGCGCTGCCCGAGACCCCGCGCGGCAATGTAGTTCTGGTAGGCCTCGAACCACCTAGGCCAGGACACCAGGGGTTCTTCAGGCACCTCGAGAAAAGCACGAATAGAGGTAATGCACACCTCTATTGTTTAATCCGACGTCGCCAAAGTTATGTCTGTAATTACCTTTGGTTCACAGAAGAGGTGAGGTGACTTGGAATACAGCTTTTATTCAGCTCATTGAATGTTGACAGCCACTGACAGATTGTCGGCTAAGCTCAGGCAAGATAAGAGACTGTAAGATGGCTGAGACGGCCTTATATAGGGTGGGGCGGAGACGCCACTGGAGGTGCGTGTCCATCTTACTCTTTCATATTACAATATGTATCTCGCACCGGGGTCTCCTCCCAGTGGGACATGCCCGAAACACCTCAAATGGGAGCCGTCCAGGAGGCATCCTGATCAGATGCCCATACCGCCTCAATTGGCTCCTTTCAATGTGGCGGAGCAGTGGTTCTACTCTGAGCCTCTCCCAGATGACTGAGCTCCTCACCCTATCTCTGAGGATGAGTCCAGCAATCCTACGACGAAAGCTCATTTCAGACGCTTGTATCCGCAATCTCATTCTTTTGGTCATTACCCAAAGCTCATGACCATAGGTGAAGGTAGGAATGTAGATTGACTGGTAAATTGACAGCTTTGCCTTAGAGCTTAGCTCCCTCTTCACCACAACAGACCAGTACAATATTCGCATCACTGCAGATACTGCTCCGATCCGTCTGTCAATCTCTCGCTCCATTCTCCCCTCACTCGTGAATAAGACCCCAAGATACTTAAACTCCTCCACTTGGGGCAAGAGCTTGTCCCCAACCCAAAGACGACAATCCACCTTTTTCCGGCTGAGGACCATGGACTCGGACTTGAAGGTGCTGATTCTCATTGCAGCCGCTTCACACTCAGCAGCAAACCGTCCCAGTAAGACCTGTAGGTCATTGCTGGATGAAGCCAACACAACAACATCATCTGCAAACAACAGAGATGAGATCCTATGGTCACCAAGCATGATATCCTCCATTCCCTGGCTGCGCCTAGAAATCCTGTCCATAAAAATTATGAAGAGGATCGGTGACAAAGGGCCGCTGGGGTGGAGTCCATCTCTCACTGGGAATGAGTCCAACCGAGTGTTGGCAATACAAACCAAACTCTCACAATGGTCATATACAGACGGGACAGTTCATAACAACAAGCCTGATACCCCATACTCCCGCAGCACCCGCCACAAAAAACCTTCTCCAAGTCCACAAAACACACGTAAACTGGTTGGTCAGAATCAGAATCAGAATCAGAATAAACTTTATTGCCAAGCATGTAAAAAAACACACGAGGAACTTGACTTGACATTGGTGCGCATGCGCGCGACACAACGACACGGCAGCCATAAAGGCGCCTCATCAAACAGAGATAGATAAGAAAGGGAGGGGAAGGGAGGGAACGACACAAGGGGGGAGGAGAAAAAAAACTTCGTTATCAAAATACAGCTTATTTTTAAGCAGATTGTGATTACAATGAAAAAAAATCTCTCAATAGCACAGAGCAACAACTCAGAATTCACGAGACACAAGAGAGCAGTGTACAGTATATCTTTAATCAGTTCATGAATCAATGTGTGTGCGGTGTTGAGCAGTGTTGATGATAATAAGAGAGACCCAAGGACCCTTGGCAGAAGATGTTTTGTCTGTCTGGCGCCCAGTCTTATCTGGTGCTGCAGCTGGCTGTCCAAGGCCTTGTGCTCATGATTTTGAAAAAAAAACAAAAAAAAAAAAACAAAAAAAACAGTCTGCAGACAGCCAGGAGGAATTTTCATGGGGAATAATAATGCCAAATAGGACTGATCACAGAGAAGACTTGTATTTCTTCTGTAGATTCAGTACATTAATCCTTCATTGCGCAGCTTTGAACTCGTCGTGGAAAGACCTGAGCGAACCCATGATGTAATCCACCTTACGAGACAGTTCTCCAGTAGTCGCTATCAGGGTCTTCTCCAGTTTCTCAATTTGTTGAATGCACCTCGCCTGGCCAGCATTTTGATAGGTTGAATCCATCTTCAGCAATTTGCGGTAAACCAAGACAATTCCCGTCCCAATCAGAATTATCCCAATCACCAAGATTACGAAGATAAACAAATCTTCAATATCTTCGATAGAGAGATTAGAGAGACACAGCATTTTCCAAATACCTGTGTCACATAGATAGCCCACTGGAGCCGTTCCAGCGGGGCAAACAGCTTCCCCCGGAGCACTTTTCCTTGTTGAAAAAATAGTGTCAATTGTGTTCAAAGCCCAGCTTATTAACTCCATAATTTCTTTTCGGCGGTCGCAGTCAGACGCAGACAAACAACAGCAAACAGGTTGGTCAAACTCCCACGAACCATTGAGGATGCTTGAGAGGGTAAAGAGCTGGTCCGATGTGCCACAGTCAGGACGAAAACCACATTGATCCTTCTGAACCTGAGGTTTGACCAATGGATGGACTCTCCACTTTGAGTACCTTGGCCCCTCAAGGATCGTCACCTTATCGTGGTGCAGGGTTTGCGTGCCCTAGTGATCCCAGGAGCTATGTTGTCCGAGGCAATTTGCCTCTGGTAGAGTCACCCAAGATAAACTGGGCCTGGGTGAAAGGCCAGACTAAGAACGATCCAACAGACTCTCATGATGAATGTTAGAACAAGGATTCAGTGTACCCCACCCGGTATGGGGTTACTGGGGCCCCACCTTGGAGCCAGGGCTGGGGGAGGGGCTCGATGGCTAGCGCCTGGTGGCCGGGTTTCTTCCCATGGGACCCAACTGGGCTCAGCCCAAAGGAGTTACATGGGTCAGCCCTCCAGTGGGCTCACCACCTGTAGGAGGGACCATGGGGGTCTGGCGCGACGTGGATCAGGTGGCGGTCTGATCCCAGGCTTACGAAACTGGCTTTTGGAAAAATGTAAATCATGATATTCCATTTACTGAGATGTACTAGTCCATAAACATTACACTGTACGCTGAGCACTAGTGACTAAGCAGAGTGGAAAATATTAAATAAAAGAAGAGGCCTTTGTCACACAATATAGTCAAGGTGCAACAGTTTGTTATATGAAAATATTCAATGTAGTACAAATGCCATGAAATTGTATTTTTTTTTTTAAATAAAAATTAATACAAATGCTCTTCCGGTCTGGACACCATGGTGATAGCAGCTTAACACTGAAGCTCCCAGACCCGATCCAGGAAAATACCTTGAAAATCAGATTTAACGGATTTTTGGAAGAGTGAAAATCAAGAGACAAAGTCATCATGCCTAAAGGAAAACAGAAGAAATCGACATTTACCAGGCCAGGACACGCATCGGCCGGAGAATCTGATCCGGATGATTTCTATTCAGAAGACGAGGAGCTGAATGAAGCTAGCAACAAGGTTAGCTTAAAAATGGTACTTAAAGAATTAAGACGATTTTGCCAAGAGTGTTGGGCCGAATTTCGTGAAATTAAAGACGAAATAAAAAGGACAAACAGCAGAGTGGACCAGGCCGAGGACCGAATCATGGAAGCAGAAGAAAGAATAAAAGGGCTGGAAGATACCGTGCTGGATCTACACAAAAGACAGGCAAGACTGGAGGCTAAGCTAACCGACCAAGAAGGAAGACTAAGAAGAGACAATATAAGAATTCATGGTCTGAAAGAAGGAGTTGAGGACGATTTCACCACAATGGCGGCATGCGTGGAATCCTTACTGAGAGAGAAGTTGGATATTCCCCAAACCACCGACTTGAAGACAGTAAGGGCGCACCGTACATTAGCCCCTAGGCGGGCGGCGGAAGCGCCACCAAGATTGGTGGTGGTGAAGTTCTCCAACTCCAAAATAAAAGAAGAGGTTGTAAGACTGGCTTGGCAGAAAAAAGGATTTATGCACCAAGAGAGAAAAGTTTTCGTGGAACACGATTACGCCACGGAGGTCCTTAAAAAGTGTCGGGAATACAACAACGCTAAAAAGATACTACGAGAGAAGAAACTGCGCTTTCAGACTCCATTTCCGGCGAAGCTGCGGGTTTTTTATGGGGATGAGACGTGTCTCTACAACTCGGCGGAAGAAGCAACCACGGATATGGCGAGAAGAGGACTCCCGGTAACGGTGTATAAACCCGCAGCAGACCCGATCGAAAGAATCAAGGCTCAATCGTGGTCCACACAGAGACCCTCAAAATCCACGGGCCAGCAGCGGGAAACCCAGCGCCAGAGCTATAAGGAAAAACTGGCAGTTTACAGGAGGGAATAACGATATTTTTAGTCAATCTGCGCATCCAACCCTCCTCCTAAAAGGTAACAAACATTAAAGGAGATGCAGAATCAGCAAGTGGTAAAGCATTTTATGGAACAGACATAATATTAGAAACAAATAAGTCTTAAAAAAAAACCAAACAACTTGTTAAAATAGAAATGTGACAATGAACCAACAAATACTGTATTAACGTGTCTGTTTGCTGTGATGGTGGTGGGAGGTTGCGCACAATTTCATAGGGTATAGGCATAAAAAAAAAAAATCATTACAAGTTTGGATTGGGATCTGAAATTCACGTTAGAAACATGGGACAACTTACAGGGGTAAAAGAGGGCCCTCAGCACGTAACGGATTCTGAGGAATCTCCCTCAGAGCCTACACACCATCAAGGCTCTTCTAGGGTCACTAAAAAGACCTCAGCTCAGGAAGATCTTTTGTCAGTTTTTTGTTTTAAAGTTTTTTATACTATGTTCTCAATGTTTTTTATGTTCTTAATGTTCTTTCAGTTTCTGAGTAGCATAAAAGAGGGCCACCACACTGTTATACTAAATAAGACAACACAATGGAGAAACAGGGTGTAACCAAAATAATCTCATATAATGTAAAAGGGATCCTGAATCGGACTTCCGGGAAGATGGCGGAGAGACATAACACTTAAACAAAGAGCTCTCCCTAGCCGGATTAAAAATCATCGGTAAATGGCCAACTCGACATAAACGAATCAATAAACTAAGGGATGAAAACACGAAGGAACCGGGCACAAGGACAAAAACAGGGTAAAATTGAAGAATTCCTCTCCAACAACGCAGGAAAAACCGCTGTACGCAAAGCCCAAAAAAACGAGGAGTCTACAGCAGAGAAAATGGAAGACACCAGACTCGACAACATGAACGCTGGCATCGCCAGTTTGGGTGAAGAGTTAAGAGAATTCAAGCGACAGCTACAACAGGATTTAGCGGCTCTTAAGGAGGAACTGAAAAAAGAAATTAAGGAGGAAATCATGGACCTCCGAAGAGAAATGGAGCGTAAATTAACGGAAAACATGGAGTTGCTGCGCTCCCAGCGGGCGTGTATGACAGAAGCGCAGACCCGAATTTCGGAACTAGAAGATTGGAAAAGCGAGGCAAACGAACGACTACAGACCCTGACGACGCAAACGCAGAGGATGCAGGAGAAAATAAACGACTTGGAGAGCAGATCCCGACGAAGCAATATGCGCATCTTTGGAATTCCGGAGGGCATTGAAGGCAACTCGATGACAAAATTCATGGATCAGTTCTTAAAAAAAGAACTGGAAATACCCGGAGAAACGGATCTGCAGATTCAACGGGCGCACAGAACACCGGCACAGAACCCGAAAACAAACTCTCCACCCAGGTCAGTTGTGGTAAACTTTGTGAAATATGACATAAAGGAAAGAATCCTGACGCAAGCATGGAAAAAAAAGATACGAATCGGCGACAAACAGGTATTTTTTGACCATGACTACCCGACAGAAATCGTGCAGCAGCGGAAGAAATATGCCAATATTAAAAAAACGCTGAAAGAGAAAAAAATTAGATTCCAAACGCCGCTAACGAAAATGAGGATTCATTGGGAGGAAGGCACAAGAACCTACAACACGGCCGAAGAGGCAGCGCGGGATATGATGGAGCGGGGCCTTGAGGTGAGCGTGCCGAAGGAGACGGCTGGAGCAGCGGCGGCCCTGAACGCACCACGACAGACGGAGTGGAGGCGAGTGAACGGCGGAAGAAGGGGGAGAGACGTAGAGCAGCGGGCCCAGGACAAGCTACAAGGCTTTCAACTGAAAGCCTAGATCATAACAAAGATTAAGAAAGACACAGAAGAAATGAAGGCCAAGAAGACAAGGTAAAAGAGAAACAGACGGCTAGGAGAGGTTTAAGTGATATTTGTTGGACATTTCTAGACTAATGACTATTACTTGGATAGTAATTAGAGGTCTAGGGAGGGCCCTTCACTCTGTGAAGACAAACCCCCCACCCACCAACAGGGACCAGTGGGCAGAAGAAAGGCCCAAAGTACGGAGGTCGAGTTTTTTTTAATGTGTTTTTATATAAATATGTGTTATTTTTGTTGTTAAAGGGGTTAGGAGCACAAGTTAAAAAAATGGAAAAACATGAATATGGGTAAAAATCTTAAGATAATGACATTAAACGTGAATGGTCTGAACTCACCTGTTAAAAGGGAAAGAATAATAAGAAAATTCAAGAAGGAAAAAGCTGAAATTATATTTATGCAAGAGACACATTTGAGCAAGACAGAACATGTGAAACTAAAGAGATTTGGCTATAAGAACTCCTACTACAGTTCATTTAAGGGAGGAGCAAAAAGGGGGGTTATGATACTAATCTCAAACAAAATACAATTTGAAAGTGAACAGGAAATCCAGGATAAAGAAGGCAGGTATGTAATAATAAAGGGAAGAATAGATGGTATGCAGATTACATTAGTGAACATCTATGCCCCACCAGAAAGTGACAAGGGTTTTTTTCAACATCTGTTTGATCTCATAGCAACACACAGTGAAGGAGTCCTAATTTGTGGAGGAGACTTAAATGCTGTCATGGATCATGAAGTTGACACAACAAGTGTTAAGAAGACAAAAAAAACATGTAACAAAGTTCATAAGAACCTCACTGGCAGAAATGGGTATGGTAGACATATGGAGGGACCTACACCCACTCGAAAAAGACTATACACATTATTCAGCAGCCCATAAAGTACACTCTAGAATAGATTACTTCCTTATGAATGAAGGTGACAGACACAGGGTGAGAAATTGTTGGATTGGAGGGGCAGAAATATCAGATCATAATCCTATATACATGGAAATATATTTAAACAATAGAAAACGACAAACAACATGGAAACTTAATGTAGGACTGTTAAATGATGAGAAAATGAAAGAAAGAATAAAAATAAACATAAACGAATATATCCAAGAGAATGACAATGAAGAAGTGGACCCAACAATACTATGGGACGCACTAAAAGCCGTGTTAAGGGGTAAATTAATTGTTGAAACAGGAAAAGCAAATAAGACTAAACTGGAAGCGTATGAACAAAGATGTGAGAGACTGAGGGAATTAGAACGTAAACATCAAAGCACAAATGATCCAAAAATATATCAAGAAATTAAAGAAGAAAAAACAAAGATAAAAGAAACACAAATGGATGAAATTGAAAGGAAAAATAGATATCTAAAGCAAAAATATTATGAAACGGGGCCAAAAGCCACAAAACTGCTGGCAAAACGGTTAAGAAAACAACAAACAATGAATAATGTATACAAGATTAAAGACCCCACCACAAATAAAACCACAGTTAACCCAGAAAACATCGAAGAAATTTTCCATAATTTCTACCAAGAACTATACTCGCAACCTGAAGAAACAAATACTAAAGATATCAAAAAATTTCTAGACACATTGGACTTGCCAACAATAGGAAATCAACAAAATGAAAAACTAACAGCAGAAATAACAACACAAGAGATCAGAGATGTGATTAAGTCACTTAAAAACGGTAAATCACCAGGTAGTGATGGATACCCATCTGAGTTTTATAAACTGTTTATAGAAGAACTCACGCCACAACTCCTAAAGTCATTTAATTGGACGCTGAACAACAACAAAATACCTCCATCATGGAACGAAGCAATCATTTCAGTTATTTTAAAACCAGGGAAAGATAAAGAACAATGCGGAAACTATAGACCAATCTCTTTATTAAATGTAGATTATAAAATATACACAACAATTATATGTAAACGAATAAAGACATTCTTGACGGAATTGATAGAAGATGATCAAACTGGATTCATAGAGGGACGCCAAACACATGACAATATCAGGAGAACAATACATATAATTAACCAAATACATAAAGAAAAGAAAAGCGCAGTAATAATGAGTTTAGACGCAGAAAAAGCATTTGACAGGGTTAACTGGAAATTCCTATATAGTGTGCTGGAACGCTTTGGATTTAACGAAAAATCAGTACAATGCATAAGGACGCTGTATCAAGAACCTGTGGCAAGAATCAAGATAAACGGTAGCTTAACAGACAAAGTAAATATACAAAGATCAACTAGGCAGGGATGCTGCTTATCGCCCACCTTGTTTGCTCTGTTCATAGAACCATTGGCTCAAGCTATACGACAAAATAAGAAATTAAAAGGTGTAACAATAAAGGGGGCGGAACACAAGATTGGGCTATTTGCAGACGATATTATAGTTTACCTTGAACAACCAGATAAATCAATAATGGAAATGATGAACTTGATAGAAAATTTTGGAAAATTATCAGGATACAAAATAAACATAACAAAAACACAAATACTGACATTCCACTATAACCCTCTAAACCAGATAACTGATAAGATCAAACTAAACTGGAACCAAAAAGAAATAAAATACCTTGGAGTGAACATACCTAAAGACCTAAGCAAAATCTATAAAGCAAACTATGATAGGTTGGAACAAGAAATAAAAAAAGATATTGATAGATGGTCAATCTTAAATATGGACCTGAATTCAAAAATTGAGACAGTCAAAATCAGCATACAACCTAGATTACTTTACCTCTTCCAGGCTATACCAACAGAGATTCCAGATGCCCAATTCTCAAAGTGGGACAGGATGATATCGAGATTTGTTTGGGGAGGTAAAAAACCAAGAGTGAAATATAAAACCCTCCAATTACCAAAAGAGAAAGGAGGCATGGGCCTACCGAGTCTAAAGGAATATTACTACTCAGCACAAATAAGATATATCATATGTTGGCGCGACGAGGGATATGAGGCAAAATGGAAAGAAATGGAAAAGGAAATTGAGGGACTCCCAGTTCAAAGCATAATAGGGGATAAAGATGCATATAAACAAATCAAACAAATAGACCCAATCACTAAATTTACTTTAGAACTGTGGTATAAAATAGTACAAAAATATAATATAAGGGAAGACATAAAACTATTGAAATGGGTAGCATTTGACAGTCAGTTTGAACCGGCAAAACAAGATAGGGGATACAAACATCTGGTGAACAAGGGAATCACAGCATGGGGCAATATCGGAAAAAAAGATCTCGGGAGCTTTGTAAATATCAGGAGAAAATTTAAATTAGAAAGATCGGAATTTTTCAGATATCTGCAGATGAGAGATTACTATATGAAGAAGATTAGGCATAACCTCCAAACAGATGTGAACGAGATTATACAACTTATTTTAAGCTCATATGCAGGAAATAAAATAAGAATTATTTCAAAACTATATCAGAAACTTATGACAAACAATCATACAAGTAACTATATAAAGGAGAAATGGGAGAAAGAGCTCAATTTAAACATAACAGAAGAAAGCTGGCAGGAAATATGGAAAACACAACACACATCAACAAATTCAAGGGCATGGAGGGAATTTGGATGGAAAAACCTGATTCGCTTTTTCATTACACCACAGATTCAAGGAAAATATACAAATACCCAATCTTTATGCTGGAGGGGATGTGGGGCTCAAAATGCAGACCACTCACATATGTTTTGGAAATGCTACAAAATATCATCATTTTGGAAATCTATGCATGTGACAATACAGAGGATATTAGGATATAATATACCAATGAACTGTAACCTGATGTACTTATGTGATCTTAAAAAAGACAATGTTATACAGGCTGAGGACAGATATCTAGTTAAAATCTTGTTGATTGCATGTAAAAAAACTATCACAAAAAAATGGCGATCAGAAGTTCTTCCTGACCAAGAACAATGGACTGACATTGTTGAGGACATACGTATGATGGAAAAACTAACATATCGACGAAGAATGCAAGAAGGAATATGGGAGAAAAAATGGCGGAAATGGACACACTACAAAGTGCAACAACGAGGCAGAAATTGAAAGAATAACCAAAGACACTGAAAAAAACAGAAGAATTAAGAGATGGAAACTAAAAACTTGATGCTCCAACATTTGCCCCCCCCCCCTTTTATTTTTTTTTAATTTTTTTATTATTATTTTTTTTTTATTTTATTTTTCCCTACCCTAACCCCTTTGTTTTTTTAAATGTAGAATGTGATCTGAATGCATTATATATGATGAAAAATGAATAAAAATCTAAGTTACAAAAAAAAAAAAAGGGATCCTGAATCCAGTTCAAAGATCCAAGATTCTAGGCAAAATGAAAAAAGACAAAGCAGGAATAATATTTTTACAGGAAACCCACCTAACAGACGTGGAGCACACTAAACTCAATAGACAAGGGTTTAAAATGATCTCTTCATCTTCATATAAGTCAGGGAGGAGGAGGGGGGTAGCAACATTGATCTCAACCAAAATTATATTTGAAAAAAAATCAGAACACAAAGATAAAGAAGGGAGATACAGTATGGTACTTGGGCGGCTAGAGGGAGAAGATATCACCCTGCTGAATGTATATGCACCTCCAGGGGCTAACTGGACATTTTATAAAAATGTATTTGACCTAATGATAACTAAAGCCCAAGGTTTAGTGATATGTGGTGGAGACTTCAGTCTAAGACTGAAACCATACTGGGATGCATCAGGTAATTCTCCACATCAAAATAACACTCAAAATAGAAAAACTCGGATACTACTAAAAGAAATGGGAATCTGTGACGTGTGGAGGGAATTCAACCCCAATGGAAAAGATTATACATTTTACTCAGCACCACATTCATCATACTCAAGGATTGACTATTTTTTTATGTTTAACAGAGACATTGGAAGAGTATAAACACGTAAAATAGGACTGATGGATCTCTCTGACCACAGTCCGATCTATATGGACTTAAGTATCCAAAAATACACAAATAACACATTTTCTTGGAGGTTAAATTCAAATGTGCTGAAAGGACCACTGAAAGATGAATTGGAATCAGATATTCTCAGATATTTGGAAGAAAATGATAATGGAGAAGTATCCCCTTTAATACTGTGGGACGCATGCAAAGCTGTAATAAGGGGAAAGATTATCGCAAAACTGGCAATCCAAAAGAAACTGAGACAAGAAAAACTAATCACATTAGAGTCAGAACTTAAGAACCCAGAAAAAGAGCACAAAGACAACACTCATTCTAATGACTCGCTCAAAATTAAGGAAATTAAAAAACAAATAAATGAGATCTACACAATAGAAATCCAGAAGAAACTTACATTTCTGAAACAAAAATACTATGAAACAGGCAGCAAATCGGCAAAATTGCTAGCCTATAAATTGAGGAAACAACAAACGGAGAGAGCAATCTACAAAATCAGAGACCCAGTATCAAAGGAAATAAAATTTAGAATTCAGGATATTCTTAAAAACTTCGAGAACTACTATAAGAACTTGTACTCCCTCAAAAAACATAAAAACGCATCCGAAGCATTCCTAAACACATTAAACCTTCCCCAACTTACTGAGTCACAAAATAAAACACTACTGTCAGAAATACAACCTAAAGAATTAGAAAAAGCAATTATGAAACTTAAAGCTAACAAATCCCCAGGAGTAGATGGCTATACAGCAGAGTGGTACAAAACCTTTAAACAGCAACTATCTCCTCTCCTCCCGAAAACATTTAACTATGTCCTCCACACAGGGGAAATCCCCCCCTCCTGGAGAGAAGGGGTCATTGCAGTCATACCTAAACCTGAAAAGGATAAACTAGACTGCTCCAACTACAGACCAATCAGTGTGTTAAATCAGGACTATAAGCTTTTTACCACTATCCTTGCCAAAAAGTTAGAAAATATACTGACAGACCTAATTCATTTAGACCAAACAGGTTTTATAAGACAAAGACAGACACAAGATAACATTAGACGCACTTTACACATAATTCATCAGATAAAAAAATATAACTTAAATGCAGCCATATTGGGACTAGATGCTGAAAAAGCATTTGATTCGGTTGACTGGTCTTTCCTATATAGTATCTTATCCAGTTTCAATTTTCATAACAACTTCATTAGAACTATCCAGGCATTATATAAAAAACCAACAGCTAAAATAAGGATTAACAGTAAATTATCATCATATTTTGAACTGGAAAGAGGATGTCGTCAGGGCTGCCCCTTGTCTGCACTGCTCTTTGCAATCTTCATAGAACCTCTGAGCCAATGGATAAGACAGAATCAAAAAATTCGAGGTATTACACTTGGTCAGAAGGAACACAAAATAGCACTCTTTGCTGATGACATTTTAATATACCTGGGACAGCCGGACACCTCTTTTCCAGAACTAATCTCAGTTTTTTCAGAGTATGGAGATTTATCGGGGTACGAATTAAACATGCATAAAACCCAAGTTTTAACATTCAACTATGACCCAAATCAATATTTACTAAGCAAACTCAAAACTAACTGGGAGATGGAATCTATGAAATATCTGGGGGTCAATATCCCAAAACAACTCAACAAAATTATAACACTAAACTATGATCCACTGATGGCAAAAATAAAATCTGATCTAGCAAGATGGAATATGATACCATTCTTGGGTATCGCACAAAGAATTGAAGCAGTCAAAATGAATATACTTCCACGTCTTCTATACCTTTTCCAAACAATACCGGTAGAACCTCCCAAAAAAACATGGCAAGAACTGGACAGAAGGATCTCAAGATTCATATGGCAGGGCAAGAGACCTAGAATCAGATATAGAACCCTACAGCTAAACAAAGACAAAGGTGGGCTTGTGCTGCCAAATATCAGGGACTATTTTAAAGCCGCACAAATTAAAACTTTAGTAGAGATATATAACCCAGTCTACACTGCACAATGG
Organism: Pholidichthys leucotaenia; assembly: GCA_020510985.1. Lineage (NCBI taxonomy): Eukaryota > Metazoa > Chordata > Actinopteri > Cichliformes > Pholidichthyidae > Pholidichthys > Pholidichthys leucotaenia. The sequence goes on along the minus strand of CM035843.1, from coordinate 161,801,604 downwards.
AAGGAGATGGAATGCCAAATAACAAGTGACATCCCCCTACAGGCGATAATAGGGAACAATGCCTTACCTAAACTTTTGAATAACATTAACCTGTAGATAGAGACCCCGCTAAAAATTTGGTTTAAGATAGTCAAAGAGAATCAAACTAAAGAACCCTATCGATTACTGCAATGGATTGCCTATGATCAAGACTTTACTCCTAATAAAACAGACACTAGATTTAAAAAATGGAAAGAGAAAGGACTGATTAAAATATTGTGATTTTTTTAAAGGGCAAATTTTAAGAAGTTTTGAAGATTTGAAAAAACAAGGCCTAGTAAATCAAGACCTTTACAGGTTCTTTCAGCTTAGACACCACATAAACAAAATACTTAAAAAGGAGGATTTGGAAAGGGCCCAGTCAGGTGTTCTGAAGGTTTTCTTAATGGCATATAAGGGGATCCCAGGGATCAGATACATTTCTAAAATATACCAAGGTCTTCAAGACTTAAAAGGAGACTGTGGCTCACATATTTGAGATGCTTAAGCTGCATATGTATATTACTGCTACCTCACGTCTTAGAAGGAACAATAAGTCTGGACCTCCGGGGGATAACAGGAAGGTGTGAAATCTGTCTTTAGAAATATTTCTGAGAAGACTTCCTGACCACCAGGCTTTTAGGTGGAGGAGAGAAGACCTGGGGGGTGATGTATTGTCTCGGGGGATTGAATGACAATGTGATTCTGTACTTTGATGTCCCGGGTATAAAAAGGGGAGATGTGGGATATTCTGTCTCTTTTCTGATTGAGAAGATGTTGGAGATACGTGAATGATTAATAAACCTGAATTGAATTCAGCCTCTTCATTTCACGCTCTCTACACTGGTGACCTTAAGACGTATAATGGGCAGAGACGATTCCCCCGAACCAGACTCGCCAGGGACCAGCCAGGGCAAGCGCAGTCTCAGTCAAGCTACCAGAAATCTGGCAGGACAACCCGGACTCATGGTTCCTCTTGGCCGAGGCCCAGTTCGCCCTCGGGGGAATAACTGCAGATGACACAAAGTTCTACCACGTCATCGCCAAACTCGACAGCCGCACAGCTCGACATGTGCGGAGCCTGGTGCAGCGCCCACCCGCTGGCGACAAATACAGCGGGTTGAAAGCTGCCCTCATCCAGCGTTTCACTCCCTCAGCCCAGCAGAGAGCCGAGAGACTCCTGGCCTTGCACGACTTGGGAGAAAGCACGCCTGTTGACCTGATGGAAGACATGCTGAAGCTGAGAGGCTCAGACAACGACGATTTCCTCTTCACTCACATCTTCCTGAGAACTCTACCATCGCAGACGAGGGCGACCCTGGCGGGCTCTCAGTTCATGACCCAGTGGGACTTCCGCGCGCTGGCCCAGGAGGCGCAACGGATCCTCGACGCCAGCGGACAGCACACGACCACCGCAGCAGCGGCAGACCTCGGCGCGACAACCGGGAACGGCAAAAGGCCAGAGGCGACGGAGGCAGACACACCAACAACGGCAGCGGCGAAGCCCCGACATCGCGGAGGAGACGACCTCTGTTTTTACCATCGTCGCTTCGCAGACAGGGCGCGCAAGTGTATACCGCCGTGCCAGTTCAAGAGCTCGGGAAACTCCAGGACTGAGACGTGTGCGCGCTCCAGTCTGGACCAACAGGGTTAAGGCTGGAGAGCAGGAGGCTGCAAGATGGCATGCCCCCCTTAATCTGCGATGTCTCTACCGGACGACCCCGCCCGGTAGTGCCGGCCTTTTGACTCGATTCACTCTCTGGCGCACCCGGGGGTGCGCACGTCGGTAAAAATGGTAGGGAAGAAGTTTGTTTGGCCGAGCCTGCGCAAGCACGTTAAAGAGTGGGCAAGAGTCTGCATGGCTTGCCAGCGGGCCAAAATACACAGGCACACTAAAGCCCCCTTAGAGCCATTTCACATCCCGGCCAAGAGGTTCGATCATGTGCATGTCGACCTCGTAGGCCCCCTACCGTCGTCGCAGGGGTACACGCATCTTTTGACAATGGTGGACCGCACCACGCGTTGGCCTGAAGTGGTCCCACTGGCATCAACCACAGCCTCAGAGGTGGCCTGCGCGTTTTTAACGGCTTGGGTAGCGCGTTTTGGGGTCCCGTCGGATATTATGTCCGACAGGGGACCTCAATTTGTTTCTGAGCTTTGGTCAGCGATGGCCTGCAGCCTTGGAGCAACAATTCACCGCACTACCGCGTACCACCCCCAGGCTAATGGTTTATGCGAGCGTTTTCATAGGTCATTGAAAGCAGCCCTCAGAGCATCGCTTACGGATGCAAATTGGGTAAACAGGCTACCATGGGTTTTATTAGGGTTGCGTTCTGCACCTAAAGATGACTTAAAAGCCTCCCCAGCTGAGTTGGTGTTTGCTCAACCACTCCGGCTGCCAGGCGAGTTCCTTCCTGATAATCCGGCGCCAGAACGTCCCCCTGCTCAGCGGTCACTGAACGACACGGGAGCGGACACGCTTCCGGGCCCCGTTCATCACACTTTTCCGCGTGTTTTTGTACCTAAATCTTTAAAAAATGCCAAGTTTGTTTTTGTCAGGCACGACACTCAGCGTCCCACCCTGCGATCACCTTACGATGGCCCATATAGAGTGCTGGAAACGGGTGATAAACATTTTTTGCTAGATTTAGGGGACAGGAGGGAAACAATTTGTATAGACAGACTTAAACCTGCTTTTGTGATGGCTGATGAGGCAGTGCAAGTGGCGAGGGCTCCTCGACGCGGCAAACCCCCCAGGGAGCATGCCCCAGAGCCCCCACAGAGATTGTCTAACAGTTCTCATCCTCAGATAGCGGATTCACTGCAGGACGGCGCCGCGGGAGCGGCTAAGCCCGCTTACAGCAAGTTTGGAAGACGGTTGAAGCCCAGACAGCCTATGGACTGATATTTGTGATTTTATCATGTGGTGTTGGCTATGTTGTATTGTTTCATCTTCGAAGTTTGGGGGGGGGGGTCATGTGGCTCACATATTTGAGATGCTTAAGCTGCATATGTATATTACTGCTACCTCACGTCTTAGAAGGAACAATAAGTCTGGACCTCCGGGGGATAACAGGAAGGTGTGAAATCTGTCTTTAGAAATGGTTCTGAGAAGACTTCCTGACCATCAGGCTTTTAGGTGGAGGAGAGAAGACCTGGGGGGTGATGTATTGTTTCGGGGGATTGAATGACAATGTGATTCTGTACTTTGATGTCCCGGGTATAAAAAGGGGAGATGTGGGATATTCTGTCTCTTTTCTTATTGAGAGGATGTTGGAGATACGTGAATGATTAATAAACCTGAATTGAGAAATAAATTCAGCCTCTTCATTTCACGCTCTCTACAAGACAACACATCATATATAAAAGAGAGATGGGAAAAAGAGGGGAATTTCACTTTACAACTGGAAATATGGGAAAAGCTAAATAAACAACAATGGAAAAGTACCTCATCCCTGCAGTGGAGAGAATTTGGATGGAAAAATTTGGCAAGATTTTTCAGAACACCTGCACAAAACAAATTTACTCATAAGGGGTTGAATTGTTGGCGCTTGTGTGGTGAAGAGTCTGCAAATCATTTTCATGTGTTTTGTTCATGCCCAGTTATCCACCAATATTCGACCAATGTACAGACAATATTGGGGAAAATATTCAAAATAAGAGTCCCCTTTTCTTTTGTAACTTTGTATTTGGGTTTACTAACGGAATCACTGGAAAGACGAGGAGAAAAATACTTATTCACTGTTTTAATATTGGCAAGTAAAAAAGCTCTAACTAAAAAATGGATGTTGAAGGATTGTCCTACACCTGAAGATTGGATTAACGTGATTCAAGACATTTACTCGATGGAAAAGTTGACATTCACACTGAGACAGGACATGGATGGGTTCTTGAACTTTTGGCAACCCTGGGTCGCATATGTGTCTTCCATCAGATCTAATCTTTGACAAATACCATTTCAATAATGGCACCTCCCTTTGTTCCAAGGCTACTCAGATGCTCTTTTTTTTTCCACAATATCTTTATTGAACCTTTTTTTTTTTTTAAACAAACATGACACAAACAATCAAACACTAACACTAAAGTACTACAAAAAAAAATGCACTAAAAACACCAACAACCACCAACAAAATCAAGTCTTCAACAATGCTCCTCTGTTTAGTCTAGACAATCCATTACATAAGTATACATATTATGTTCACCAGTTTGGAATTTACAAGGTCCACACACATCATTCACCTTCTTCTTCAAGAGTTATGTTTAAATTTTTTACATGATCAATAAAAGGTCTCCATATATTCTCAAACACAATTTCCTTTGATTTCAGTATATATGTTATTCTTTCTAATGGAAGGTTTGTTAACATCTGTCTTAACCACTGAGTCACATCTGGTCTATGAGTCTTTTTCCACAGTAGTGCAATACATTTTTTGGCATTAAGCAAACTGAGGTCTATGAATGTTCTTTCACTTTTATTAAAGTTATGCTTTTCTGGGTACAGACCCAACAAAAACAGTTTAGGATTCAAAATGATTTGTTTTGAGATTATTTTTTCAATTGTTACCCTCACCTCTTCCCAAAACATTCTTATTATTCTACATTCCCATACACAATGAAATAGGGTTCCTTTACTTTCCATGCATTTTGTGCATGTATCTGGTATATTTTTGTTATATCTATTTAACTCCTCCGGTGTAACATACATCCGCATTAACCATTTGAAATGTATCAATTTAAGACGTACATTTATTGATTTGGTTTGGGCTTCTGTACAAGCCAATTCCCATTGTTCCTCTGAAATTTCAATTTGCAGATCTTCTTTCCAGTAGTTTAATCTTTTCTGTGAATTTTCACTTGAGGATAGTGTCAATGAGTTATAAAACTCTGAAATAATACCCTTTCTTTTACTATCTTTCATCAACATTTTTTCCAAGGATGAATAAATAGGTCGAGTGAGAGCTTTATTTTGATTTGATCGAATAAAGTTTCTAAGTTGAAGATATTTAAAAAAAAATGTGTTCTATTAAGATTAAATTTGACCCTCAGCTCTTCAAAAGACATTATGTTATCTGCACATGGCAAATATAAATCTTGAATCTTTTGAATCCCTTTTAAATTCCATACTTTAAATACAGCGTCCGCTCTTCCTGGTTTAAAATATTGATTACCCCATATTGGGCTAAATGGTGACAATAACTGTGGTTCTTTTAAATAATTTTTAGCTTCACACCATATTTTGATCATATGCTTTACAAATGGATTTTTAACTTGTTTTTGTAATTTTTTTGCCGAATCTGAGTATATGAATATGGGAAGAGGTAAAGGTAAATTGTATGATTCCATTTCAGTCCAGTGAGGGAGATCATTTAATGAAAAATAATATGTCATAGACCTCAGTTGTGCCGACCAATAATACAACATAAAATTTCGACATTTCAGACCTCCACGATCAAATGGTAAATATAATAAAGACAAACGTAATCTAGCCCTCCTGTTGTTCCATATAAATTCCACTAACTTTTTTTTAATTCTTGAGAATAAATCTAAAGGTGGTGGTAAGGGAATGTATTGAAATAGATAAAGTATTTTAGGTAAAATATTACTTTTAAGTATATTGATTCTCCCGATCATCGACATTGGTAGTGACATCCATCTCTGAATTGACTCATTGATATCTGTCATTAAGGCTTCATAGTTGACACTGGCGACTGATTCTAGCTTAGGCACAATTTGGATTCCTAAATATTTAAACTGATTTACAACGTTGAATTGATTTACCTCAGGGTCTGGGTAATTTCTCTGGGTCTCATTTAGCATTAATATTGAAGATTTAGTTTTATTTATTTTATATCCTGATATTTCCCCAAAATTCTTTATTAAATTCAACAAGGTCGGAATTGATTTTTTTAGATTCGACATAAACAAAATTATGTCATCGGCATACAGGGAGATTTTATGTTCTGTTGGTCCAACTTTAATTCCATATATTTGTGAATGTAAACGTATCGCCATCGCTAAAGGTTCAATTGCCATAGTAAACAGTAAAGGTGAAAGTGGACAGCCTTGTCGACATCCTCTATTGATTTTTATTGATTTTGAAATATTGTTATTTGTTAGGATTTCTGCTGTAGCATTATTGTATATTATCTGAACCCATTTTATGAAATTATTTCCAAGTCCAAACCTTTGTAAGACTTCAAAAAGAAAGGGCCATTCGACTCTATCAAAGGCCTTTTCGGCGTCCAGTGATAGGAGAGCTGTATCCGGTGCTTCTTTATTAAAATAAATAATATTAAATAGTCTTCTTACATTATGGAAGCCTTGTCTTCCCTTTATAAAGCCATTCTGATCTCGATTAATAATATCTGGTAAAATTTCTTGTATTCGTCTTGCTAAACTTTTACAGATTATCTTAAGGTCGGCATTTAATAGGCTTATTGGTCTCATATTTTCACATTTATTAGAGGGCTTACCTGGTTTTGGCAACAGTATAATTAAGGCATTATTCATGTATGATGGTAAATTATTATTTTGAAATGCTTCTAAAACCATTTCCAAAAAAGGTTTTATTAATTTATTCTAAAATTTTTTATAAAGGTCAACTGGAAGACCATCTGGTTCTGCACTTTTTCCTGATTTCATATTATCAATGGCTAGCCCAACTTCTTCTTGACTAATTTTAGACTCCAATATCTCCCTGTTTTCATTTGGAATACACGGTATAGATAGTTCGTTCAAAAACCCATTTAGTTTTGTTAAATCAGATTCATTTTTGGTATCATATAATTTTTCATAGTAATCTCTAAAGGCTCTGTTAATTTCTAAAGGATCTATAACTGCCTGTCCATTACTTATAATACTGGTAATTGGTGTTTTAATTTCTAATTGTTTAATCTGCCATGCCAATAATTTTCCTGATTTTTCACCTTGTTCATAAAAAGATTGTTTCAATCTTAGAAGACTCGAGGCAGCTCTATTCGCTGATTTTTTGTCGTATTCAGCTCTCAAAATCAGTAATTCATTCTCCAACCTTGGATCACTTCCTGCATACACTTTTTCCTGAAGATTTTTTATTTTATGTTCCAATTGGGCTCTCTCCTCTCGAGTCTTCTTAGATTTTGAACCTGTATAACTAATAATATGTCCCCTAATAAAAGCTTTGAAAGCCTCCCACTTTACACATGCTGATGTTTGTGTAGTATTGATATCAAAGAACTCATCTGTTTTTCTATGTACTTGACAAATTCCTCATCCTGAAGCCATTTATGCTGAAATTGCCATCTACCTGATTCCTTTGTCAATTTCTTATCTACATATACTATACAGCAGGGTGCATGATCAGAGATCACGATGTTATCATAAAAGCAGTTTTGAATCTTGGACCTTAATTCTGTGGAAATCAAAAAATAATCAATACGTGAGAATGTCTTGTAGGTACTGGAATAACAAGAGTAGGCTTTGACTTGTGGTTTCATTTCTCTCCATATATCTAGCAATCTCAATTCTTTCATAAAATGATTAATGGTCATCCTACATCCATTGTGCGTACAGTCCAGTCCTGTTGATCTATCTATACCGGGATTCAATGTACAATTAAAATCCCCTGCTATTATATGTTGCCCTGTAAGTGATGATAAGATAAGAAATAAATTAGCAAAGAACTTTTGATCATCTATATTGGGACCATATAGGTTCACCAAATTTATATTTTCTAATAGCAAAGATCCTTGAATGATTACATATCTTCCAAATTTGTCTCCAATTACATTTTTCACTTGAAAAGGGACTGATTTATGTATGAGAGTCATAACTCCCCTGGCTCGGGATGAAAATGATGAGGTGAAAACACTTCCTTGCCATCTACTCCTAATTCTTTTTACATCCTCCTCTATTAGATGAGTTTCTTGTAAAAACACAATTTTTGAACCCATGTCTTTTATTTTATTCATAACTTGTTTAAGTTTTTTTAAATTTTGTAGACTTCTGCAATTCCATGAAGTTAAATTAAGATTAACGCTTTGGTTTATGATCAATAGGGAGTTTGGGATTACCTTGCAGTGTAAACATGCTCATACAGAGAAGCAAAAAAATGAGTGGTTGAACATTCATCCTACAAACTACACACAAACAAATTCCCCCTTCCCACACTTGTGGCAAACCCCCCAAAATCAAAAGAAAAATTCCGTCTCCCGATATAGCCATCGACTGCTCCACATCCACGAGGATCAGCCTAAGCCACTCCTTCTTCATCCTCCCAATCACCCTAACTCTACTGCTTTTAATGACGTAACATTAATTCTCCTCTGTAGTTTTCCAACTTAACTCCAAAATTTTTAGCAACTTTGTACATCATAGTTTTTTTTTTGTTTTTTTTAAATTATATAATGCAATCTATATTTTGTAAACTTGCTATTTGCTTCAAGTCAGTCAGATGCCTGTGCAAATGCTTAATTATTCTACCTTATATTTTGTTCATGCTTAGCTCCCACCAGTCTCTTCTTCGTGGATCTTCTTGATAAACTCCTGCGCCTCCTCTGGGGTCTTGAAGATGTGGGTTCTGCCCTCATACGTGGTCAGCAGTCTCGCAGGATAGATTACACCATGACGAATCCCAAGGTTGCGCAGCTCCTTACGTACGGGATCATACTGCTTCCTCAATTGTTGGATTCCTGTGGCCCAATCTGGGTAGAACCGCACCTGCTGATCCTGGTGTTTAATCTCTCCTTTAGCTCGTGCTGCGTTGAAGATCTTCATCCTGTCTCTGTTGCTGACAAACTTCATAATTAAGGTCCTCGGTGGTCCCTTATCTCTCCGTGGGCCAATACGATGCGCGCCCTCCAAAACCACCGCCGGCCGCAGCTCCACACTGCCCAGCGCCTCCGGAATCCACTTTTCCAGAAAGGAACACGGGTCCCGACCTTCGGATTCTTCCGGTAGACCCACCAGCCTCAAGTTGTTCTGTCTCGACCGGGATTCCAAATCCAGAATGTTTTCTTCCAGACATTTATTTTTTTTTTCCAAAGTGCGCACCTTTAATTGGAGACAATTGACTTCATCTTCAGCACTGGAAATACGAAGCTCCATCTGCGCCATTCGTTCCACACAGTCACCCAATTCCTTTCTCATTCCTTCCAACGCTGCCATAATCCCATCAAATCTAGAGGAAAAGTCCGCTCTCATTGAACTCATAGCCACCAGCAATGCACCGGTGTCGCTTCCCGCAGCTCCCGCGCCGTTGTTAGCTTCCTTCGCCATATTTGGTGCTTTCTCTGCTGCGTCACAGACCTGAAAGTCCGTTAATTTGGACTGTTTCTGCGGCTCGCTTTTTCCTCTACTTGGTTTTCCAGCCTTAGGCTTCACCGACATATCCTCGCTCAAACGCTGGGATACGTTCTGTCCCAAATGAGAGAGTTATTTGCCGATTTTTTTTCTCCAGAAGCAGAGCAGAGTGAGACGTGTCCTTCTTACGTGGCAGCCATAACCGGAAGTCACTCAGATGCTCTTTTATTTTTATTTTATTTATTTATTTTTTGTTCTTTTGTTTTGTTTTTGTTTGTTTTTTATTTATTTATTTTTTTTTTGGTTCTTTCTTTAATTCTCTTTTTCTTTCACTTAAAAAAAGGGTGTTGTAATAACTATTCTTCCAATGTTGTCAAAAAACAAAAAAAAGGGAACGTGATGAAAATGTAAACAATGCAATGCTGTAATGACATGTATACCCTTTACAAAAACTTAAATAAAAAAAAAATTAATACAAATGCAAAGACATGCTTTCATTTTCACATTTTTCACTCTGAACTTCTGCCTGACAAATTATTGTCAGCTAATATCAGTGAGCAGCATGTTGGCACCATTGCCTCCTCTTCCAGGTGGTGACTGGGGTCACATAATTGAATTTAAATCTTTAATAACAGCACCAGTGATTCAAATAAAAGCAATCCTTTTCCTGTTTTTTATTCATCCATATTGTATCATCACATAATAGTGGAAAATGAATATTTTCCTCCAGTATCATAAGGGTTTGACTTCATAAATTGTATTTTGATGGCAAAAACAATAAAATCCTAAAATGTTCACAGATCAGGTTCTCAGCATGATTTTCTGTGCAGCTTATGGATGCACAAATCAAGCTGAGAACGTGATCCAGATGTTTGGGTTCCAGGAGACACAGAAAGGAGGAAAAAATGTCTGAGACAAGTTAGCAGAAACAGCATTACTTTAATGAAAAAGTACAACATGGAGAACAGGAAGGCTGTGGATTGGGCGCATGCGCACGCAGCGACCGGCAGCTGGTGAAATAGTGCGTGTGTGCGTGTTTTTTGTACTTTTATACGTTTTTAGAAAATCCTCTGTGTTGTTTCTGCCTTGGAGGGGGTGTGGAATATATGGCGAAGAGCTCCCTGGTATCTACAACATGGATTTCCTCTCCTTTCTCGCACTGCTGCTTTCTGTGCTGTGGCTCTTTGTCTCTGAAGTAAACGCGTTCGGCTCCATGGCGGGCAGAATAGCGGGCAGAATACAATATTCCAGGGACATGTTGCTGCATTTAAATACGGCTGATTCAACGGCTGTGATTGAGCCTAAGCTGCAACTGCCGGACTTTATTTTGAGAGACGGACACAGCGATGAAAAGAGAGGCGGGAGAGACGGCAGAAGGAAGCGCGGAAGGCGTGGAGGTGTGAAATTGCGCCTTAGGAGACGTCAGTTTGGTAACATTCCTCTTCCTTCAATAATTTTTGGGAATGCACAGTCTGTGAGAAATAAGGTGGATGAAATTCAAGGGAATGTACGCTACCAGAAGGACTTCAAGAACTGCTGCGTCATCGCTTTCACTGAATCTTGGCTTACTGCGCATGATCGAGATGCAGACCTGTGGATTGACGGCTTTGGAGCCCCGCTGCGCTCGGATCGGCAGGAAGAGGTAACGGGGAAGCGTCAGGGGGGCGGAGTATGTTTATACATTAATAAGCAGTACTGCACATCTGTCACGGTCAGAGAGCGCATGTGTACACCCGATGTGGAGCTGCTGTCTGTGTTACTACGCCCCTTTTATTTGCCTCACGAGTTTCCCCAACTTTTCATCACAACCGTGTACATTCATCCGAGGGCAGACGCTGACTCCGCCTCCAGAACCATCTTTGATGTGGTGCAGCGGCTGCAGTCAATTTCTCCAGAGGCGCCAAACTTCATTCTTGGGGATTTTAACCATGTTTCTTTAAAGAAGACACTTAAAAACTTTTATCAGTATGTCTCCTGCCCAACCAGGCGAAAAAAGACATTGGACCTGTGCTATGGATCCATAGAGAGGGCCTATAAATCACTCCCCCTTCCTCCTGTAGGATCCTCAGATCACAACTGTATACATTTGCTGCCCACATATAAAACTGCTCTCAGAAGAGGCAAGGTGGAGATGAGAGACACTGATGTGTGGACAGAAGATTCAGAGCACAGCCTCCAGGAATGCTTTGACTGTACAGACTGGGAGATGTTCATAATGGCCTGCGGGGATGATCTGGACTCTCTGGCTGAGCTCACATGCTCATACATGGCTTTCTGTCAAAATAAGATTGTTCCACGTAAACGTGTCAAAATATATCCCAACAACAAACCATGGGTTACTAAATCAGTTAAATCCTGCTTACAGAGGAAAGCACTTGCCTTTAAATAGGGGTCTGTTTCTGAGCTACAGGTTGCCACTAAGGAGCTGAAGTCCGAAATTTTAAGAACAAAACAGAATTATAAATCAGAGTTGGAAAGCAAGATGGCAGCAAATAAACTTGGTTCGGCCTGGGCCAGTATGAAAGCTATTGCAGGCCTTCAGAGCACAGAGCGCAGTAATCGTGTGTTTTTAGATGGTTTTAATTCAGACACAGAGCTGGCTAATGCTCTTAATTGATTTATGGTCGTTTTGACTCCTTTGATTTCAGCACAGAAATCCAAGATTTGAAACAGAAACTCAAAGACAATCAGCACTTTAATATTGAGGTGCAGGATGTTAAAAGGGAGTTCTGCGCTGTAAAAGTGAACAAAAGTCAGGGCCCTGATAATATATGTGGGCGCTTGGTAAAGTCCTGTGCACATGAACTGAGTCCTATATTTCATTACATTTTCAATAAGTCCTTACAGACACAACATGTGCCTAAGATCTGGAAAGATGCCGTGGTTGTTCCCGCTCCAAAATCCAGCTGTCCTAAAACGGTAAACGACTTTAGACCAGTTGCTTTGACTTCAATTTTAATGAAAATTTTTGAAAAACTGGTCAGATGTGAGGTCCTAAAGCAGACTGAACATGCATTGGATCCTCTGCAGTTTGCCTATAGGCCTCACAGAGGAGTGGAGGATGCCACTGTCACTCTGTTTAACATGCTTTTTAAACATCTGGATTTTAATGGGACACACGCCAGGCTTTTATTTGTGGACTTTTCTTCCGCCTTTAATACAATCCAACCTCATATTTTAGTTGAAAGGCTCCTGCAACAATTTGATTTGAGCAATAATCTGGTGGGTTGGATTCTGGATTTCTTAACCAACAGGACGCAGAGAGTAAGGGTCAATGGTACATTGTCTGACCTAAAGTGCTCTTCTACTGGCTCTCCTCAGGGGTGTGTGTTGTCACCACTAGTCTTCATCCTGTACACAAACATGTGTCGGAGCAGACATGACAACAGACACATTATAAAGTATGCTGATGACTCAGTCATTGTCAGTCTCCTTCAGGATGGTGAGAGTGGCCACGGCCCAGTAGTTGATGATTTTGTTCACTGGTGTGAGGATTCCTACCTGCAGCTGAATACAACAAAAACGAAAGATATGATTATTGACTTTAGGAGGAAAACTCCCAGGCACAAAGTCACCGTACTAAAAGGCCAGACCACCGAATGTGTACAATCGTACAAATATCTTGGGACGATTATTGATAGTAATTTAAACTTTGAAGTGAACTGTGAAAGGGTGTGCAAAAAGGGTCAGCAAAATTTGTATTGTTTGAGGAAACTTGCACGCTTCCAAACTGACCTAACCATAATGACAATGTTTTATCGGGCTTTTATTGAATCTGTTTTATCCTTTTCTTTAGTGTCATGGTTTGGTCAGATAAAACTGAAACAGAGGAAATCCTTGGATCAGGTAGTTAGATGGTCCAGTCGTTTGCTTGGTGAGTCACAGCTGAGCCTGACATCCCTGTACACCAGACAAGTACAGAGGATTGCTACCTCCATTTTAAATGATGACTCCCACCCTTTGCACTGCAACTTTCAGCTTCTTCCCTCCAGACGGAGGTTTGCTGTCCCAAAAAGTAAAACCCAGCGCTACAAAAACAGCTTTGTCCCTGCTGCTGTCAAAGAGTTGAACAAGCTATAAAAATATCTTGTACATATTTTATATTTACTTATTTTGTATGATGTCACTTGGGTTCTAAATATTTTATTGGGTTTTAGACCTTTGAGTTTTTTAACCTCTGACTAGTTTTTAACTTTTAACTTTAATATGACCCCTCTCTCTTACCTCTGGTTTCTCCCTCATCTCTTTGTCTTTTTATACCCTGTTTGATGAAGCCTTGAGTATTTTTATCATGTTTATAGTCAGCTTCATGTGTGCCTGTGTTTGTGTCTATGTTGAATGTAATTAGTGGCTTGTAAATATGGATGTCACCAGACTGCAAAACAAATCTACCTACGGGTACAAATAAAGTAACCTGAACCTGAACATAAAACTTTATGCAGGAACTTCATTTCTACAAACCATTTCCATCTCCAAGCTCAAACATTTATGACTGCATATAAATTGTGATTTTTTATGTTGAAGTAAAACAATGATATTAATGAGGAAATTAAACTCAATCAATCTGCAGGCCCATTTTAAGAGGGAGTAATTCACAAGAACCAAAACTGACAAACCCAGACCGAGGACTGATGCTGTCCTCCTAAACACAAGACCAGGAAAAGTCCAACAGTAACCATGGTTACATGGACACAAATAAACTGGTTGTGATTGGATTTCTGGAGTTATCTGATTAGTCAAGTGGTCATGTAACTATGGTCATTAACTCAAGTGGTTAACCCTCCAATAATCCATTTAATCAGTGCATGTAAACACAACAAAACCATTATCAGTTTATTCCCAGTGATCAGTTTATTGTGACCATGTAACCAGGGTCATTGACATATGTACCAGTATGGCTGTGTAGTTGTGCATGTACATGTTGGACATATGAGAGATATGCTGACAGCACATATGTGATTTAACCTCACGATGAAGGAGACGCAGAGCCTGGGACACGAGACGCAGAGTCTAGGACACCTGCGGAGGACAGCGAGACAAGACAATAGGTGTGGACAGAAGACTCCCTGACCTCTGAGGCTCGAGAGGAGAGTAATGTAAATAAAGGGATTATGAATGTGAATAAAGGGATTATGATGGAGATGTGTGACCTCCCCTGCGAGGGAGATTTCTTGATGTGAGAATGTTTAAAGGTGAAGACTGTGGTGTGTTTCCCTCTCTTTGTTCACTGCTCAAGAATGAGAGCAGACTGTGGGAATGGATGCTTGAAATAAACTTGAATTAAATGCAATTCAGTTTCGTTATTCAAGGCTCCCCACAATTGGTGACCGACGACGTTGAGAATGACCGGAGAAGGTCTCAGGGTCCCGGACTCACAGAGTTCGGTTCTGGCGAGCGCAGTGGCCGTCAAGCTGCCTGATTTCTGGCAGGATAACCCACGGTCGTGGTTCCTGCAAGCGGAGTCGCGGTTCATGCTCGCAGGAGTAACGGTGGATGACACTAAGTTCCACCATGTCATCGCTAAACTGGATAACAGCACAGCTCGGTGTGTGCAGAGCTTGGTGGAGCAGCCACCCGCTACCGGCAGGCATGACAAGCTGAAATCCACCCTCATTAAGTTTTTCACCCCCTCGGCCGAAGTGAGGGCAAGGAGGATTCTGTCTTTGCTAGACCAAGGAGGACACAGGCCGAGCGCCCTGATGGAGGATATGATACAGCTGAGAGGGTCGGACAACGATGATTTCCTTTTCCAGTTCATCTTCCTCTCCAACCTCCCGACGCATGCGAGAAGCACGCTGGCCGGCAACAAGTGTCACACCCCGGAGGAGTTCCGGGAGCTGGCCCAGGAAGCAGACGGGATTCTGGACGCCTGCGGCGGGCAGGCAACCACAGCGGCGACCCAAGACAGCGGGGAGCCAGAGGCGGCAGACCCAGGCTGGCCGACGACGGCGGCAGCACGGCCGCAACGAGGTGGAGTCAATGGTCCGGTGGCAGAGGCGCGGCCCCGACACAGCGGAGGAGAGGATCTCTGCTTTTACCATTGGAGGTTCGCTGATAGGGCACGCAGGTGCGTGCCGCCCTGCAACTTCAAGAGTTCGGGAAACGGCAAGACCAGGGGTCGCTAGCAGCTTCGACTCTCGGAGAAGGCAACAAGCTGCTCTACATCACGGATACGAGCTCCAGACGAGAGTTCCTCATAGACACCGGAGCCCAAGTGAGCTTCATCACCCCAACATACGCGGACCGGGTGGCTGGACCCCGCGGTAGTGGAGCTACGGCGGCAAATGGCTCGAGCATCAACACCTACGGGAAAAGGACCTTGCCTTTGTGCTTACATGGCCGCACATATGAATGGACTTTTGTAATAGCGGCGGTGAGTTTCAACATGTTGGGCGCGGATTTTTTGTGCTCACACAATCTGTTAGTTGATCTTGCTAATAGACGGCTGGTAAATGCACTCTCTTTTTACTCTCTCCCCTGTTCAGCTCGAGTGTCCCCCCACCAGTACAGACCCACGTCGCTACAGCAGGTGGTAAGTTTCACACACTCCTCACCCAATTTCCAGCGCTCACTGTGCCCACTTTTTCGGCGACGGTCGCAAAACACGGGGTGGAACATTTTATCCCTACATCTGGCCCTCCCGTGTTTGCAAAGGCTCGGCGCTTGGATGCAGTTAAGCTCGTTATAGCGCGCGAGGAGTTCGCCAGCCTAGAGAGGCTGGGCATCGTTCATAGGTCAAAAAGCCCGTGGGCTTCGCCGCTGCACATGGTCCCGAAAGCCGATGGCTCCTGGAGACCGTGTGGCGATTACCGCAGGCTAAACAATGCTACGGCGCACGATCGTTATCCCATCCCGCACATTCAGGACTTTTCGGTGCACCTGGCGGGGGCGCGCATTTTTTCAAAGATTGATCTGGTTCGCGGCTATCACCAAGTCCCAGTCCAACCGGGGGACATTCCTAAAACAGCGGTAATAACCCCGTTCGGACTTTTCGAATTTTTACGCATGCCGTTTGGTCTCAAAGGGGCGGCGCAAACGTTTCAGCGGATGATGGATGCCGTGTTACGCGATCTCCCTTTCGTGTTTGTGTACCTCGACAACATTTTGGTCGCGAGTACTTCAGAGGACGAACACGAAAAGCACCTCACAGCAGTTTTTAGGAGGCTGGGAGAGCACGGCTTAATAATTAACCCAACCAAGTGCCAGTTCGGCGTCGAGCAGATCGATTTTTTGGGTCACCGCGTCTCCCCAGAGGGAGCGGTCCCGTTACCAGATAAAGTACGCGCGGTAGCGGATTTTTCCCGGCCACAAACGGTCAAATCACTGCAGGAATTCTTGGGGATGGTGAATTTTTATAACCGATTCCTGCCCCACGCAGCTCAAATCATGCAACCGTTATATGCTGCGCTCAAAAAGCAAAAACCAACCCAGGCGGTCGAATGGTCCCCGGAGCGGGAGCGCGCGTTCACAGAGGTTAAAAAAGCCTTGGCTGATGCTGCGCTCCTGGCCCACCCAGACCCGGCAGCACGTATCGCGCTGACGACAGACGCTTCAGATTTAGCCATAGGGGCCGTTATTGAGCAACAGGTCGCCGGAGTTTGACAGCCGTTGGCTTTCTTTAGCAAATCCTTAAGCGCGGCTGAGCGAAAATACAGCACGTTCGACAGAGAACTGTTGGCGCTGCATTTGGTTATTCGTCATTTCCAGTTCTGGCTGGAAGGACGGTGCTTCGCCGCTTATGTGGACCACAAGCCGCTCACATACGCCATGGCCAAAATTTCAGACCCGTGGTCAGGCAGGCAGCAGAGGCAGCTGGCCGCGATCTCGGAATTTACCACTGACATTAGGCACGTTGCGGGCAAATTCAATGTAGTAGCAGATTGTCTCTCGCGTGCGGTCACGACTCCACCGCGCGCAGAGGCAGAACGGGCCACTGTGACCGCGCCGCAGGAGAGCGGCGCAGTGGCGCGCGCAGCCCCGGTGCACGTGGGTATAGATTACGCAGCCATGGCAGCGGACCAGGGGGCGGACGCAGACGTGCGCACGCTCCAGTCTGGACCAACAGGGTTAAGGCTGGAGAGCAAGTGTTTACAAACCGGTATGCCCCCCCTGATCTGCGATGTGTCGACGGGGCGCCCGCGTCTGGTGGTTCCGGCCGCGTGGCGCCGCCGTGTTTTTGACTTGGTCCACTCACTGGCGCACCCGGGGGTGCGCGCGTCGGTGAAAATGGTAGCGGAAAAGTTTGTTTGGCCGTGCCTGCGCAAGCACGTGAAGGAATGGGCAAAAACCTGCATGTCCTGTCAATGGGCCAAAATTCACAAGCACACAAGAGCCCCGTTAGAACCGTTTCGCATTCCAGCCAGAAGGTTCGACCACGTGCACGTCGACCTCGTGGGCCCCCTACCGGCATCACAGGGGTTCACGCATCTTTTGACAATGGTGGACCGAACCACACGTTGGACGGAAGTGGTCCCGCTGGCGACGACCACGGCCGCGGAGGTGGCTCGCGTTTTTTTAACGGCTTGGGTGGCGCGCTTCGGGGTTCCGTCGGACATTACGTCCGATAGAGGGCCTCAATTCGTCTCTGAGCTGTGGTCAACGATGGCCAACGGCTTGGGAGCCAAAATTCATCGCACTACGGCTTACCACCCTCAGGCTAATGGTTTATGCGAGCGTTTTCATAGGTCTTTGAAGGCAGCACTCAGAGCGTCGCTCACGGATGCAGATTGGGTAAATAAACTACCATGGGTTTTATTAGGGTTGCGTTCTGCGCCCAAAGAGGACTTAGACGCCTCCCCAGCGGAGCTGGTGTTCCCACAACCTCTTAGGCTGCCAGGCGAGTTTTTACCAGAGCACCCGGAGCCCCCACCTCTCCCGGCTCTGGGACCGTTAGTTGGCACGGGAGCAGACACGCTTCTGGGTCCGGTGCATCACGCTTTTCCACGAGTTTTCGTCCCCAAAGCTTTGAAAAATGCTGAGTTCGTTTTTGTCAGGCGCGAAGCCCTAAAAGCAACACTCAAACCACCTTACGAAGGGCCATTTCGAGTGCTGGAGGCAGGTGATAAGCAATTTGTGCTAGATTTTGGAGACAGAAAAGAGACAGTCAGTATTGACAGACTAAAACCTGCTTTTGTCATGAAGGACGGGTCTGTACCAGTCGCGAGGGTGCCTCGACGAGGCAGGCCCCCGCAGGGGGCAAATAATCACTCTCTCCCTCAGTCAACAGAGCCGGAGCAGAAAGGCGCCGCAGGCAAGGCGGGGCCAACTCACAGCAGATTCGGCAGACGGTTGAAGCCCAGGCGGCGCACAGACTGAATGTTGATGTTGATTATACAGTAGTCAGTAACATGTTATTGAATTTTAGGGAATAGTCCGTTCTTCATCGTTTGGGGGGGGTTATATGGCTGTGTAGTTGTGCATATACATGTTGGACATATGAGAGATATGCTGACAGCGCATATGTGATTTAACCTCACGATGAAGGAGACGCAGAGCCTGGGACACGAGACGCAGAGTCTAGGACACCTGCGGAGGACAGCGAGACAAGACAATAGGTGTGGACAGAAGACTCCCTGACCTCTGAGGCTCGAGAGGAGAGTAATGTAAATAAAGGGATTATGAATGTGAATAAAGGGATTATGATGGAGATGTGTGACCTCCCCTGCGAGGGAGATTTCTTGATGTGAGAATGTTTAAAGGTGAAGACTGTGGTGTGTTTCCCTCTCTTTGTTCACTGCTCAAGAATGAGAGCAGACTGTGGGAATGGATGCTTGAAATAAACTTGAATTAAATGCAATTCAGTTTCATTATTCAAGGCTCCCCACACCAGAACCTTTACTGTATGTGATGAGAGACCCCATGTACTGTTCTCAAAATAACTTTGGTATGAATGAGTCACAAAAATTAACCAAAATATCTGAATTCAATGAATATGTCACACCCACCTGTCCCGTAACACTAACACGATCATGTTGTCGTTTCAGAGGTCAAAAACTTCTTTAGAATTAATTTAGTTTAGTGTCAGTCATTTAACTATTTCTACACAATATTGTGTTCCATTTTACTGACAGATTTAATCATCATCAAACCACAGTTCCTTCATCATTCCACTGTTACAGCTGCCCCACAAACCCTTACTGTGATATCACTGCTCACAGTAGTGAAGACTCCACCAGCCCCGATGGTCACTGCTCCAGTCTTCAACAACCCTCAATCAGCTGCAGAGAAATGACAGAAAAAAACACATCACTGTGCCTTAATACTGGATGATTCCTGCCCAAATAGGAAGGTTTTTCTCACAAATCTGTGCCTTTTCTTTTAATTCTACTACTTTTATTTAATCCTCCTAAATTTGAATCCCTTTTGCATAAATTTGCTACTTTTGAGACAGTTTTTATATTGAAATTAAAAAAAAAAAGTTTTAAAATAACTCATGACATTTTTCTTATTAGTAATTTTTATATTAAATGTGCAACTTTTTTGTTAACATTTTTAGTTTTTATGCATACATCAGAGAAATATTTGGAAAACTTTAGATTTTTCTCTTAAATGTGTTCACGAGGAAAAAAAAATATGTACGTGCAGCGTCTCATACAATTCAAATTATATATACATAAAAAGTAAACAGTCAAAATGAACTTTTTGCTGGATTACAATATAGAAATTGGAAAAGAAAGAAACCAGATATTCTTCCCCTATGTTCATAGTTCAGTTACAGTCAGTTTTTTTTAAATTAATTTCAGGTGAGCTATTTGATACAAGAGAATATTTTACATTTATAAATATGCCAGTTGATTCCAGAATATTTTTGATTGGTTTCAGCATTTTTGATTTACTGTTAAAATAAACACACATCATGAACACAACTTCCATTACTTCTATTTCATTAAGTTGTGCAGATCTGAATTGTTTCCACTTTGTTTACAACTGCATTAAATAATTAAACCAGTCTTCATCCTGAGTACCTTTCTTATAGTGTTTCTGTCAAGAGTTTGTTCAAATAAGTATAGACTATTTCAGCAGAATTCTTAAATATTAATAGTGCTAATTTATGGATGTTAAAAATAACATTTCCGTTATCAGGGCTGACACTGATGATGAGGACTTTGGAGGATGTAAAGAACTGTATTTGGTCATTTCCTACCTTGTTCCATGTTCCCTCCTTGTAGAAAGCAGGTTTGCTGGTAAACATGTCACTCTCTCATGGTTTCATGTTTTCCTTTATAAAACAGTAGAACAATTTCATTTTTGTAAGCCATCTTTTAAATCCTCCACCATAGTCCTGTTATGCTACTAATGCTACAATTGCTATGAACAAAATAATAAGTTACATCTGCTCTGTCACAGGTTTTCATGTCATGTTCCATCATGTAATGCTACTACCAATCTCTAATGTCTCTCAGAAACTGAGCCTTCACCCAATAACTGTACAAGAGATTTTTGAAATAAGGGCTGACCCGGAAACCTAGTTGAGCTAGCACAGGCTAATAACAATTGCAAGTTTATGAGCTTTTACTGCACATAAACAAGAAAAAAAGCTGGTGAAATAAAATGAGATCATAGATTACAGAATCTACCTGTTAACTTAAGTGGTAAAATAACCAAAACAACAGCCATTCATTAACTTACCCGGGATTCTTAAGCAGACACCCAGGAAATGAATGGTGGTCTATGGGGAAAGTTCCATTGTTTGGAACTATTCGCTGCTCCATGACCCAAGTGACTTCCGCCTTCACAATTTCTATAGAAGTCTACCAGAGTGTCACAACTCTCATATTATATGGCACTGGTCCCACTGTTGCCATAGTAACCTGCAGGGTTGATTTTTTTCCCAAATGAATTTGTGCAGCAAAAAAAAGTCCCGAGGAGAGCAGAAGCAGGAAGAGAAGAAAGTTTTGACTGTGAAGCTTCAAAGAGAATTCTCTGTTTTTGGTTGAGGTACAAATTGACAAGTGAAAAAATATACATCACAAAATTAAAATAAATGTTTAAAAAGAGCACTCTGAGGCAAGTGCAACACCCCCCACCTCGGTTTTCTTTGACGATCCCAATATGTCACTGAAGGAGAGCAGTTTTCAATTCTTCCATATAATTACTGGGGCAGAACCAAATGATGATAATCCTATCATCAATGAATACACAGCCTGTGTACCAAGTCTGGTGATTCTAGAGAGCTTTATGCAGTCTATAGTAAGAGAGCATAGGGAATGCTAACTTTAAAGTTTTGACCCCACACCCATAGTCAGGCCAGGGTGTAAGCCATCCAATATTTGTCTTCGAGACAACTATAGTATCGATTTGAAAGCCTACTGCATTTCTTTCTGTAGTTACCATGTTTACAAAATTTAAAGAAAAACTGACCTGACCTTAACCTCAAGGTCTATAGTTCCTGCAAAGATCATCTGATCAGAGTCACACAATATGCACATCATCAGTGTATATCAAACCCTGGTACAAACGTTCAAAACAGTCAGAACAAAACTGTAGGAGGACCTGATTTCACAAAAGTGGGACAGACGGATGGAAGGACCCATAACATAATCCCCCTTAGGTTTTCAACTGGGAGGGATAATTAAAAACACTGCACATTTGACACAAGTAGCAAATTTATTGTGTGTAAAAAAAAAAAAATAAGTAAAATGTTACAGATAGCAGTAAAGCTGTGGTTGCTGCTCCACATTTTGTCTCATTAAACATAAAATGATCATATTTAAGAACATGTTATCAATTCAGAGTGACCTAGCATCACCCTCAGACGGACAACATTTGAGAAAAAATACAGAACTTTTAACATCTAAATGGGTTCCACACAGAATTAAAGCCTAAATTTATCCTACCTACATTCTACCTGTTGTCCTATATGGACCTGCATGTGTAAATTGGACATCTTTATGAATAATATGACACCTTCACTGCTCCAAAGCTTGTTGAATTAACAAGTGAACAGATGAGCAGAATAACACGGTCAACATCCAGTGAGCAGTGTGCCATATCCAAAAGAAAAACAGCACTAAGGACAATCAGCGTTTTCATTTATAACAGTAACAGAATGGAACAAACTCCCAACAGAACTAAAAATATGTAACACCTGAAAACATTTTCCACAGAAATAAAAAAAAAAACATTAAAAAAAAACCCTCATAAAAACAGACATGTCAGCATTAATTTAATCATTTTTTAGTTCCCTTTACCTGAAAAAAGAATATATGTTTAACATCACATTCTGCAACACTGCACTTTAAATGGGACTGAGGGTTAAACAGGGTATAGTCCCACTTAGTTTTATTACTACTATTACTACATTGTGTTTTTACTGCATTTTTCACTATTTTACTGCACTTTTCCTATGAAACGTACTTTTTTATTACTAATCTATGTGTAAAGTATGTCTGTGTGTCTCAAATGGCCCAAAAGGCCTACAATTATGGCAGCTCTTCTAAATAGTTGTGAGAAAAGTTGCTTTGTTGTTTTTCAAGGATTTTTTGCACTCTAGTTGTGGGAAGAAGTACACATTTTAAAACAGTCCCCCGCTCCCCTTCCCCCCAAATACTGCTTGCTATTCTATATAACACCAGAAGAGAAGTACGGGATTGTCAAAATTTCCTATTAAACAGTGATTTATTTGTAAATTAAGCAGAAGTTTCTGCTAGACAGAAACTCCTTTTATGCAACAGCAAGTATAGAATTTTGCACAATTAGGTGAGAATTAAGTACTCAGTAAATTTCATTTAAAATGACCAACACTTTATTCTTATTGAGAACTTGCATAAAAATATGGGCGCATGCGCACGCAGCGACCAGCAGCTTGGTGATATAGTGCGTGTGTGCGTGTGTGTGTTTTTTGTACTTTTTTACGTTTTTAGAAAATCCTCTGTGTCGTTTCTGCCCTGGAGCGTTGGTGGAATATATGGCGAACAGCTCCCTGGTATCTGCAACATGGATTTCCTGTCATATCTCGCACTACTGCTTTCTGTGCTGTGGCTCTTTGTCTCTGAGGTAAACGCGTTCGGCTCCATGGCGAGCAGAATAGCGGGCAGAATACAATATTCCAGGGACATGTTGCTGCGCTTTAACACAGCTGGTGCAGAGTCTCTGATTGCGCCCAGATTTCAGCTGCCGGACTTTATTTTGAGAGACGGACACAGCGGTGAAAAGAGAAGCGGCAGGAGGAAGCGTGGAAGACGTGGAGGTGTGAAATTGCGCCTTAGGAGACGTCAGTTTGGTAACATTCCTCTTCCTTCAATCATTTTTGGGAATGCACAGTCTGTGAGAAACAAGGTGGAGGAAATTCAAGGCAACGTACGTTACCAGAAGGATTTTAAGAACTGCTGCGTCATGGCTTTCACTGAATCTTGGCTTACTGCGCATGATCGAGATGCAGAGCTGTGGATTGACGGCTTTGGAGCTCCGCTGCGCTCGGATCGGCAGGAAGAGGTAACGGGGAAACGTCAGGGGGGCGGAGTATGTTTATACATTAATAAGCAGTACTGCACATCTGTCACGGTCAGAGAGCGCATCTGTACACCCCATGTGGAGCTGCTGTCTGTGTCGCTTCGCCCCTTTTATTTGCCTCGAGAGTTTCCCCAACTTTTCATCACAGTTGTGTACATTCATCCGAGGGCAGACGCTGACTCCGCCTCCAGCACCATCTCTGATGTGATCCAGCGGCTGCAGTCAATTTCTCCAGAGGCGCCAAACTTCATTCTTGGGGATTTTAACCATGTTTCTTTAAAGAAGACACTTAAAAACTTTCATCAGTATGTCTCCTGCCCAACCAGGCGAAAAAAGACATTGGACCTGTGCTATGGATCCATAGAGAGGGCCTATAAATCACTCCCCCTTCCTCCTTTAGGATCATCAGATCACAACTGTGTTCATTTGCTGCCCACATATAAAACTGCTCTCAGAAGAGGCAAGGTGGAGATGAGAGACATTGATGTGTGGACAGAAGATTCAGAGCACAGCCTCCAGGAATGCTTTGACTGTACAGACTGGAAGATGTTCATAATGGCCTGCGGGGATGATTTGGACTCTCTGGCTGAGCTCACATGCTCATACATGGCTCACTGTCAAAATAAGTTTGTTCCACGTAAACGTGTCAAAATATATCCCAACAACAAACCATGGGTTACTAAATCAGTTAAATCCTGCTTACAGAGGAAAGCACTTGCCTTTAAACAGGGGTCTGTTTCTGCGCTACAGGTTGCCACTAAGGAGCTAAAGGCCGAAATTTTAAGAGCAAAACAGAATTATAAATCAGAATTGGAAAGCAAGATGGCAGCAAATAAACTTGGTTCGGCCTGGGCCAGTATGAAAAAAATTGCAGGCCTTCAGAGCACAGAGCGCAGTAATCGTGTGTTTTTAGATGGTTTTAGTTCAGACACAGAGCTGGCTAATGCTCTTAATTGTTTTTATGGTCGTTTTGACTCCTTTGATTTTAGCACAGAAATCCAAGATTTGAAACAGAAACTCAAAGACAATCAGCACTTTAATATTGAGATGCAGGATGTTGAAAGGGAGTTCCGCGCTGTAAAAGTGAACAAAAGTCAGGGCCCTGATAATATATGTGGACGCCTGGTAAAGTCCTGTGCACATGAACTGAGTCCTATATTTCACTACATTTTCAATAAGTCCTTACAGACACAACATGTGCCTAAGATCTGGAAAGATGCCGTGGTTGTTCCCGTTCCAAAATCCAGCTGTCCTAAAACGGTAAATGACTTTAGACCAGTTGCTTTGACTTCAATTTTAATGAAAATTTTTGAAAAACTGGTCAGATGTGAGGTCCTAAAGCAGACTGAACATGCATTGGATCCTCTGCAGTTTGCCTATAGGCCTCACAGAGGAGTGGAGGATGCCACTGTCACTCTGTTTAACATGCTTTTTAAACATCTGGATTTTAATGGGACACACGCCAGGCTTTTATTTGTGGACTTTTCTTCTGCCTTTAATACAATCCAACCTCATATTTTAGTTGAAAGGCTCCTGCAACAATTTGATTTAAGCAATAATCTGGTGGGTTGGATTCTGGATTTCTTAACCAACAGGACGCAGAGAGTAAGGGTCAATGGTACATTGTCTGACCTAAAGTGCTCTTCTACTGGCTCTCCTCAGGGGTGTGTGTTGTCACCACTACTCTTCATCCTGTACACAAACATGTGTCGGAGCAGACATGACAACAGACACATTATAAAGTATGCTGATGACTCAGTCATTGTCAGTCTCCTCCAGGATGGTGAGAGTGGCCATGGCCCAGTAGTTGATGACTTTGTTCACTGGTGTGAGGATTCCTACCTGCAGCTGAATACAACAAAAACGAAAGATATGATTATTGACTTTAGGAGGAAAACTCCCAGGCACAAAGTCACCATACTAAAAGGCCAGACCACCGAATGTGTACAATCGTACAAATATCTTGGGACGATTATTGATAGTGGATTGAACTTTGAGGTGAACTGTGAAAGGGTGTGCAAAAAGGGTCAGCAAAATTTGCATTGTTTGAGGAAACTTGCACGCTTCCAAATTGACCGAACCATAATGACTATGTTCTATCGGGCTTTTATTGAATCTGTTTTATCCTTTTCTTTAATGTCATGGTTTGGTCAGATAAAACTGAAACAGAGGAAATCCTTGGATCAGGTAGTCAGATGGTCCAGTCGTTTGCTTGGTGAGTCACAGCTGAGCCTGACATCCCTGTACACCAGACAAGTACAGAGGATGGCCGACTCGATTTTAAATGATGACTCCCACCCTTTGCACTGCAACTTTCAGCTTCTTCCCTCCAGACGGAGGTTTGCTGTCCCAAAAAGTAGAACCCAGCGCTACAAAAACAGCTTTGTCCCTGCTGCTGTCAAAGAGTTGAACAAGCTATAAAAATTATATTGTACATATTTTATATTTACCTATTTTGTAAGATGTGTGCCTGTGTTTGTGTCTATGTTGAATGTAATTGTGGCTTGTAAATATGGATGTCACCAACTGCAAAACAAATCTACCTACGGGTACAAATAAAGTAACCTGAACCTGAACCTGAACCTGAAAAAGAAGAACAAAAGAATCAGCCATTACAACAGTTAAATTGCTAAGTTGGTCTCAGGGTCGTCCTGTGTAGGTGCCCGGAGCGGTGCACCAAGGTCGCACACCAGGGCACTTCAGCGCACACAGTCAGCGTGGAGATGCAGGGGCAGAGGGAGGAACAGATACACAGTGGGGAAAATAAGTATTGAACACATCAACATTTTTCTCATTAAACATATTTCTGATGGCACCATTGACCTGAGACTTTCCCCAGATGTCGGTAAAAACCCAATTAATCCATACATACAAAGAAATCAAGGCAACTATGTTAACAAAACAAGTTATATTTAATAAAGTGGAATAAATATTGAACACATGAAGAAAAAGAGGTGCAAAAAGGCATAGAAAGCCAAGAAACCAGCTGAAATCCATCAGAATTTAGGAAGCCATTCCATCCCCCGTCAGTGCAAATTAATTTCAGCAGGTTAAGTCCTGACTTATAGCCTTTAAAAAGGTCTGTGAATATCAGATTGTCACACCACAAAAAACTCATGATGGGTAGAAGCAAAGAGCTCTCTCTAGACCTTTGCAACCTTATTGTTACAAAATATGATAACATTAGTTACAGGCACATTTCTAAACTACTGAATGTTCAAGTGAGAACTGTTGGAGCCATCATTTGGAAGTGGAAAGAACATCATTTTACCATAAACCAGCCATGACCAGAAGCTCCTCACAAGATTTCTAACAGAAGAGTTAAAAGAATTATCAAAAGTGTTATCTAAGAGCCAAAGACCACTCATGGAGAGTTCCAGAAATACCTGGAGTTAGCAGGTACTGCTGTTTCAAAGAAAACAATAATACACTCCCACTCCACCGACGTGGGCTTTATGCCCGCTCACGTCACAAGACTCCACTGCTGAAGAAAAAGCATGTTGAAGCTCATTTAAAGTTTACTGCACAACATTTGGACAAACCAGCAAAATACTGGGAGAATACAGTCTGGTCAGATCAAACCAAAATTGAACTTTTTGGATGCCACAACACACAACAGGCAGACTTCATATAATTGAAGGAAAGATGAATGGACAAATGTAGAGAGACATTTTTGATAAGAGCCTGTTGCCATCTGCCAAGATGCTGAAGATGAAACAAGGGTGGACATGTCAGCAAGACAGTGATCCCAAACACACAGCCAATGAAACTCCCAACTGGCTCCACAGAAGGAAAATAAAGCCGCTAGAATGGCCCAGTTAGTCACCAGACCTGAATCCAATTGAAAATCTATGGAACAAACTGAAGATCAGAGTTCATAGAACACACCCATGGAACCTTCAAGATTTGCACAATTTGTGTGGAAGAATGGGCTAAAATCACTCCTGAGCAATGCCTGTGCCTAGTTTCTCCATACAGGAGGTGTCTGGAAGCTGTCATTACCAACAAAGGCTGTTCTAATTATTAAAATGAATTTCACCAAATGTGTTCAATACTTATTCCCTGTGTCATTCAACATTATTAAATATAACTTGTTTTGTGAGCACAGTTGCCTTGATTTCTTTGTATGTATGGACTACTTGGGTTGTTACTGATATATGGTGAAAACCTCAGGTCAATGGCTCCATCAGAAATATGTTTAATGAGAAAAATGCTGATGTGTTCAATACTTACTTTCCCTGCTGTAGCTTATGGGTAAGTTTTTTTCTCACACATACACACTTGCATATTTTTGACTGATGTATTCTGTTCAGAAATTGTTGAATGGTTTTTCCATCCATCAATCCTGTTATACATTTTCATATTAACAACAAGCAGCACGGATATGATGGCGCAGGCAAGGATGGCATCATCACGCCGTGCCTATAATATAGGACTGCTGGCAGCAGCCTAGACTCTTTGGTGCTCTGCCTCTATCACATACACCAGCCTGTACTCCCAGTTATCTAGCATATTAGCCTGTTTGTGTGTTACACATGCTCCTAGCCTCTTCAATAAAGAGCTACTGTTCAGCCATCACCTCCACTGTCCCTGTTATCCAGACACAACATTGGCGATGAGAAGAAACTTTATTAATGTCAACATGGAAGCGTGCTTGGCACCCCTGCCTCCATTCCTTGCCTCCCCAGGTGAGCCGCCCATCCCATGGCCTCGCTAATTTGATTCATTCCGGACATACGTGTTGGCTATGGACCTAGTTAGAGTCAGTAAGCTGCGGCTGCGGGCGTTCCAGATTCACAGCCTGGGTACTGAGGGACAGCGGGTGTTTAGTACATTGGGACAAGCGGACACATACAAGGAGTGCATCGTGCTGCTAGCCAGACACTTCACGATGCCTGAGAGCGTGCTGGCGAGAAGAATAAGGTCCCACCAGCACCGACAGGGAGCAGGAGAAGCAACCCAGCAGTATGTCGCAGATCTCCGCTGTCTGCTGGCAAACACAAGCAGATTTGGCCAACTAGAGAATGACATGGTGTGGGACCAGCTAGCGGAACACACCAGCAACCTGCGGCTGCTGGCAAAGCTGCTGATGTCACCGGACAACCTGCTGCTGGCAAAGGCGGTGGATTTTGCATTTCAGCTGGAGGCTGCTTCAGTTAATGTGATTTGGTACAGTCACAACAATGCAAAATCCTGGAGGGACTGACAAATTAGAAACCTGAAAATAAAAATCTATAGATGTTGATGTACTACAACTCTTAATCTGTGAGTTATCATCTACTACCCCCAACTAGAATGAGAGCTGGCTTCTCACCTGTGTGGATCATTCTGATGTGTTTTTTCAAAGAACGACGTTTCTTAAAACTTTGACAACACATGTCACATGAATATGGCTTCTCATCGGTGTGAATTTTCATGTGTTTTTTCAAAGAACTATATGCAGTAAACCTCTGCCCACATGTTCCACAAGAATAGGGCTTCTCACCTGTATGAATTCTCATGTGAGTTTTCAAAGAAACACATTGAGTAAAACTTTGCCCACATGTTTCACAAGAATACGGCTTCTCACCAGTGTGAATTCTCAGGTGAGTTTTCAAAGTAACACATTGAGTAAAACTTTGGCCACATGTTTCACAAGAAAACGGCTTCTCACCAGTGTGAATTCTCATGTGAGTTTTCAAAGAACTGTGTCGATTAAAACTTTGCCCACATGTTTCACAACAATACAGCTTCTCACCAGTGTGAATTCTCATGTGAGTTTTCAAAGAACTGTGTCGACTAAAACTTTTCCCACATGTTTCACAAGAATATGGCTTCTCACCTGTGTGACTTCTCATGTGTTGTTTCAAAGAACCATTTGAAGTGAAGCTATTTCCACATGTCTCACAACAATATAGCTTCTCACTGTTTTATTTATTTGCATCTCATTTCCTTACAAGTGCAATGGGCCCCAGCCAGGGG
Source organism: Pholidichthys leucotaenia (assembly GCA_020510985.1). NCBI lineage: Eukaryota > Metazoa > Chordata > Actinopteri > Cichliformes > Pholidichthyidae > Pholidichthys > Pholidichthys leucotaenia. The sequence continues at coordinate 161,771,895 of CM035843.1, read as the reverse complement.
TCTATGATTACACTTTAAATTAAAAAGCTTTGTATCCAAGGGCTCTCTTTAAGATAGAGACTGTTCCTCTGATTGCTGAGATCTGTATTTCACAGATGCTAGGGCAGCCGGGTATTGCTTGTAGATATTTTTTCAAGTTCTTCTTAACCATCCCAGTTGCTCCCACCACCACAGGTATAATATCTGCATCCTGCAGATTCCAGGTGCTCCTTAGATCGTTTTTGAGGTCTTGATATTTTGTTATTTTTTCTCTTTCTGCTCTGTTGAGGCCGTAGTCGTTTGGTATAGTTACATCGATTAATTGGGCAGTTTTGCCCTTTTTGTTCAAGATAACTATGTCCGGTTTTATTGCTCCTCCTTCAATGTGTCTTCCAGTTGGGATTTCCTTGTCATAAAAGATGGTAATATCTCCGTTGGAGCTAACTGGCTCTGGATCGTGCTCCCATACTGGTCCTTTTACTTCTATTTTGAATTCTTTGCATATTTTCCAGTGTATATAACGGCAGATCTTATTGTGGCGAGCAGTGTAGTGTCCATCAGCCATGAGGACCTGGCAGCCGGAGAGCAGGTGGCTTACACTCTCCACCGCTACATGACAGAATCGACATTTGTCACTCTGTGACAATCCTGCCATTTTTTTAAAACCATTGGTTAGAAGTCCCTGGTCTTGTGCTCCAATCACTAGTCTCTCCTCGTCGTACCCCAGATCTCCATTCCTGATCCAGCGCAATGTCTCTTCCCTATCAATATAATCCCTATTGAGTTCCTCCTGGAAACGTCCTGCTCGCTTATGTTGTTTCCATCTTTCTTTTCTTTCCTCCTGTGTCCTTTTACTGTATTTTTCTCTCGTCTTTCTAGCTATTTTTGTTGCTGGGTTTTGCTGACTGGCTTTCATGTTATCTAATAAATCTGCTGCAAAGGTCTCGGCTTGTTTAGTTATAGATGTGTTAATACTGAGGGTTTCATGATGTTGGGTGACCTTTTCCATCGTCTCATCATTAGCGCTTTTTAGGTATTGACCAATGCTTATTATTGTTGCCCTGTAGGCCTGGTTCATTTCAATTAGGCCCAGCCCTCCCTCTTTACGTGGCATATATATCCTATCTAGGCTTTGGTTTCTGTATGTTACCTTATGAAGGGTTAGGGTCTTCCTGGTCCGAACATCCAACTTATCCAGTTCCCCTTGTGGCCAGTCTATCACCCCAAATCCATATGTGGCAACTGGTACTGCCAACTGGTTTATTGCAGTGATCTTATTTTTAGGTGTTAAATTTGATTTACAGATTTTCTTTAGGCGATGTTGGTATTCTTTTTTGACCATTTCCCTCATTTTTCTGTGTTCAATAGTTGCGTTTTCTTCTATGCCCAGATATTTATATGCCGATTCCCCTGCCAGGTCTTTGATATGCTTATTGTCTTCTATTTGGATATTTTCTGATGCCGTTTTCTTTCCTTTTTTTATTGTACATTTTGCACACTTGTCAAGTCCAAATTCCATGCAGATGTCTTTTGAAAACATGTGAACGGTACTGACAAGTTGATTCAGTTTCTGTTCAGATTCTGCATAGAGCTTGAGGTCGTCCATGTAGAGTAGATGATTCACTCTCTTGCTCCCTTTTTTTGTTCTGCCTTTGCTTAGGTCATACCCGATGTCAAGGTCCGATAAGATTTTGCTTAAGGGGTCGACACAAAGACAGAAGAGCAGTGGCGAAAGGCTGTCCCCCTGAAATATTCCTCGCTGGATCCTGATGTCTGGAATTGTTATTTGTCCTTCTTTGTGGTTAAGTGTAATTGTAGTTTTCCACTTAGCCATCTGGACCTCCAGAAAAGTTTTAATCTCTGGGCTGATGTTATACAGCTCCAGACAGCGTATTATCCAGGAGTGGGGGATGCTGTCGAATGCCTTTTTGTAGTCGATCCACGCCACGCTTAAATTTCTCTCACGCCTCTTGCAGTCTTCCAGGATGGTTTTATTAATGAGTAGTTGTTCTTTGGCTCCCAGCTTATTTCTTATGCAGCCTTTTTGCTGTGGCTGCAAGTAGTTTTCTGAGTCCAGATGTTCATAAATGGCCTCAGTAATGATTCCTGTCAGCCATTTGTATGTGGTCGGGAGGCAACAGATGGGTCTGTATTTATTGACTTGTTGGGTTTCAAGACTCTTGGGCAGGAGTATGGTGTTTCCATATGTGAGCCACTCTGGTGCTTCTTCCTCTCCCCCAACAAGTCGGTTAAATGCCTCTGCGTAGTGTTTGTGTAGTGCTGTTATTTTTTTGAGCCAAAAGTTTGGTATTTTATCTATTCCAGGGGATTTGAAGTTAAGGTATTTCCTGATTTTTTCTTGAGCTGTTTCTTCTGTGATTTTTAGTGAGGGCATCTGTTGTTTTCCTTTATTTTTCTCAGCAATGGTTTGAATCCAATTATTATTTTTATGTTGAACTGGGTCCTCAAACAGATTTCTCCAGAATGTTTCCAGTTGGGTTTTCTCAGGAGGTACCTGTACTTCAATAGTTTCATCTATCAACCTCCTGTAGACTTGCTTTGGGTTCTGTGCAAATAATTTATTTATCAGTTTTGAGTTCTCTCTCCGTTGCCTGTTTCTGATTTGAGCTGCTAGGGCCTTGACTTGCGCCTGGTGCTCTGCTATTTTTCCTATTATTTGCTCTTTCCTAATGTTGTATTTTTTTTGGATTCTGTTGATTACTCTCAGTAATTTAGTATTGCAGTTTTGGTTCTGTATGTAGTAAGTCATTTGAGAAATTTCTGCCCTAAATTGATTAATTTTTCCTTGAAGTTTATTTTTCCAAATGGGTGTAGAGATTTTTGTTTTGGTTTGACGTTCAGTTTTTTCTTTATGCTGTGGAGCTAGCTTACTCTGCACATACCACGCTGCACCAAAGTTTATGCAGTTAAGCTCTGTCAAACTGACCCCCTGAGGTACAAGGTCACATAGGCCTCTGTTGACCTTTTGCAGTAGTAATTTGAATTCTTTATTCTCTTTTAGCTTAATTAATCTAGGACGTTCTTTCATTGTCATTTTTTTTGTTTCTTCTATTTTGTTGGCAAGTTCCTCTTCCATTTCTAGTTGATGTTGGTTCATTTCTATTTGGGGGTTGATCTGTTTCCTTATTGGATCCTGGTCTACACTCCCCCTTGTTGCTTCATCAGGATGTTCTGATTCTGAGCCCGAAGTTGCAGGGGATTCGCCTGGGTGGCCTGGTGGCACCTCTGTAGGGTGTGTTTGACAAGGTTGCTCCAGAGGTTTTTCAGTTAATGGTAATGGTAGCGGACACTCAACTGGGCAGATGTTATTCTGTGCCATTTTTCCTATTTCAGTGTGCATGTACTCCAATTGTTGCTCTGTGAAGTACCTTTGGGTGAGGAAGTTGTGTCTCTGGGTTGTGAGTTTGGCTCGGGGTACGCCAGCTTTATCCGGGCAGTGATGGAAAAAGATTCGCTGCCACTCATTGCATCGTTCCCGCTGGTTGCTGTGTTTCATCTTGGCGTACTCGGTTGCCCATATTAAAACCCATCTTTCCTCCATGCTCCACTGACTTTGTTTGTATTCTTGTTGTTCAAATAGGTTGGCATCTTGATAGTCTTTTATTGCTTGGGCTTGAGCTTCATATTTAATCTTTTCTATTTCTTCTTGTTGTAAGTATTTTGAGACCTGAGAGACTATAGATGTTAATTTGGAGATGGTGGTGGCTGCTTTCTTTTCTGGTGGTAGCTCGGATTCTCTGATCTTCTCCTCAAATACATGCTTTTTCCTTCTGCCCCACTTCTCATACCTTGAATAGGCGTAGCAGGACAGAATAACTTTCTTCTCATCAAGGGACCATTTTACAGTTTCTTCTAACTGTGTGAATTCTCATGTGAGTTTTCTCATGTGAGTTTTCAAAGAACTGTGTCGACTAAAACTTTTCGAACATGTTTCACAAGAAAATGGCTTCTCAACTGTGTGACTTCTCATGTGTTGTTTCAAAGAATCATTTAAACTGAAACTTTTCCCACATACCTCACAATATGGCTTCTCACCTGTGTGAATTCTCAGGTGATCTTTCAAACTACGGTGATACTGAAAATTTTGCCCACATGTTTTACAAAAATAGGGCTTCTCACCTGTATGAATTCTCATGTGAGTTTTCAAAGAAACACACTGAGTAAATCTTTTCCCACATGCTTCACAACAATACGGTTTCTCACCTGTGTGAACTCTCATGTGACTTTTCCAATTACTACTACGACTAAAACTTTTTAAACACATTCCACAAGAATATGGCTTCTCACCAGTGTGAATTCTCATGCAACTTTTCAAATGGCCACGTACAGTGAAACTTTTCACATATGTTTCACAAGAAGATGGCTTTTCATCTGTGTGACTTCTCAGGTGATCTTTCAAACTACAATGATACTGAAAATTTTGCCCACATGTTTTACAAGAACAGGGCTTATCACTTGTGTGACTTCTCATGTGTCTTTTCAACTGACTACTATCAGTGAAACTTTTCCCACATGTTTCACAACAATATGGCTTCTCCCCTGTGTGAAGTCTTCTATGAACTGATAAACCACTCTTTTTACTGAATCTTTTCCCACACGTGTTGCAAACATATTGCTTATCCACCATGTGTTGTTTCTTTTTTTGACACTCATTCTTAAAGTCTTTGTGATTCATAGAACATTTTACAGACTTTTCACCTGTGTCATTATCACACTGATTCTCTGACATGGAGGAGTTGTCTACACCGTTACTGTCACTTCTGCTTCCATGAAATCTCTTCTTTAGTTTTGGCTCTTCATGTTTACTTGATCCTGGGTTTACATTCTTACCTGATCCCTGGTCTTGACTCTCAGTGTCAGAAGAGTTGTGAGAGAGGAGCCGCTCACTGTCTGGTTTAGTTTTACTGTTGTCATTCTCATCCGTTGGAGTCACCATGAAGGGATCAGGCTCTTGTTTCAGTCCAAAGTGTTCTTCCTCCTGACTGATACAGAGTTCTTCCTCTTTAACCCATGCAGCATCTTGCTCCTCCTGGTCCAGAATGGAATTCCTCTCTTGGTTACAGAGCTGCAGGAGAACTTCCTCCACCTTATAGTCATGTAGCTGTGGAGGATCTGGAGGGACAGACAAGAAAAATGCGAGTAATAGAAAACCCCCCCATAAAGAATAAATGCACTGGCTGGCCAAAAAGTCACCACCTGGTAACAAATAGTTCTTCTTTTAGATTTGATTGGCGGTTGGCAACCAGCTTACAGGTGCATTACCACCACTGACTTTGATTATCATTACTCTATAGCTTTGTACAAGGAGTTCTTAAAAGGAGTTCTGAACAACTCCCTATGCATGAAAAAATTATCCGTCCCCGGACTGTGTCTGGCTGGCTGCTCATCTATATTAATCATCACTCTATGTAATTCAAGAAATCTCTGTCACAATGTCACGACCATAGGACTAGCTAAAAGATCATAGGATTTGCCAATGATGCGCCTATGATGTCTATATGACATCATATAGCCATCATCTCTGTCACGATGTGACAATGTCTGTCACGACCATAGGACTTGCTAAAAGATCATAGGATTTGTCTATGATGTCTAAATGATGTCTATATGTCATATATGTATATGATATGACATAGTATATCATAAAAACGTATCATATATGTATATATGATGTCATATAGTATGACATAATATTGACACTAAAAAGCGATTCAAGAAAATCTGTGTGTGTGTCTGTGTGATCAAAGGTAGGCATCACTTACGATCATCGGACATAAAAGATCAAGGCAGGCATCACTCACGATCATAGGACTCGCCATGACATCATCAAAGATCAAACGCAGGCATCACTCACGATCATAGGACTCGCTATGCCATCATCAAAAATCAAAGGTAGTCATCATTCATGATCATAGGACTCACTATGACATCATCAGAGATCACAGGATGCACTATGACACCATCAAAGCTCAAAAGCAGGCATCACTGAACGAGTGCTGACGTGCTTGCTTACACCTGCTTTCTTCGGGCAGGCAGAAATACTAGCTTATACTTAGTTTCTACGGGCATGCACAGGTATGCACTAGAATTTGAAATTTAAGTCAGTCAATGTTTAAGTGTGAGTGGTTGCTATTCTGACAAAGCCAGAATTTTAAGTGGGTACCTCAAAGGTCCATTCTTGGACTTTTATTATTCCTTGTGTATAGGACTGATTTCTCTTACGTTTCCAGTATTTTTATGCCAGTAAGGTTTGCAGATGATACTACACCAATTCTCGCTCATTCAAATTTTGACTCATTAATTATGAATCCTGATCTTGGTTTAGTTGCATATAGTACATGGTTTAAACTAAATAAATTGTCTTTGAATAAAAAAAATTAAATAAAGTTTTATTATCTTTAGTGGTTAAAACAATCTTATTCTAAAGACTTATTATTAGGGCCAGAGCACGATGAGGTGAGCACTGTGTAAACAGCGCACACTGAGGTGTGAGACCCTATTGTAATCGCTCCATTTATTATTGTTATACTTTGTCTGATTCATTCATTGTGAGGAGAAATGGGCGTGGCCAACGAGCTCAACTGCCCCCTTGAAAATTTAAAACACCCTCAACATTGGGCATATTTTCACCTATATTCATGAAATTTAGTAGGTAGCTGCAGCATCCAAAGACCTACAAAAAAGACTTTTGCACATATGTTCCAACTCAAACAGGAAGTCAACCATTTTGAATACCATTTTGGAAATTTGATTAATTTTAGCGAATTCCAGGACATATTTGAGAGCTGTCTCCTCTGAGACCTTTCATCGCAAAGACTTCAAAGAGACTTCAATATCTTCTGAAGGGGTGAGTGATCAAAAGTTATCAAAATGGTGAGTTTTCATCAGACGGTCTAGGCTACATCCCTTCGCCAATTTTGCAATCTCGCCAAAAAAATTCTAACAGCTGTATCTCCTAAGTATTTCAATCGATTGGCACAATACTTTCCATGTTTAATGGGGGTCCAGACCTAAACACATATAAATGGAAAAATTCAAGAACAGCTGTAGTGCCACCTTGTGGCGGGAGAAAGTCACATGCTTTAGGACATGATGTGGCTCTCCGAGCATGTTGACAGCAGCCACTTCAAATGCTCTCAGACAGGTCTTCAGACATTGATGATGCTTTACAGTGAAAACTATGACTTTTTGTGGAACACCCAGGCTTCACCTCCATAATGAATGTTGGCGTGACGCTCTGAGACAGTAAATTGTTGTAACTCACTCGTAGATCCATTGGGCATATGTTCACCTACATGCACAAAACTTAGCAGGCAGCTGCACTGTTGCAAGACCTACAAAAAAGCCTCTTGCACATGTGGCCTAAACCAAACATGACGTCAGCCATTTTCCATAACATTTGGGAAATTTTTGTCATTTCCAGGGTGTATTTGGGACCTATCTTCTCTGAGAGCTTTCATCACAGATACTTCAAACATTGTCAATGCCATCTTAAAGGAGTGAGTGATCAAAAGTTATTAAAACCATGAGTTTTTGTCAAACAGTCTAGGCCACACCACTTCATCAATTTCGCCAACCTGCCAAAACTTTTCAAACAGGTATATTTCCAACATATTTCAACAAACTGGCATGATACTTTTTGCATTTAATGGGGATCTGGACCTAAACACAAGTAAATGGAAAAATTCATGAACGCCTGTAGCGCCACCTAGCGACAGGAGGAAGTGGCATGCTTTATGTTATGATGTGGCTCTCTGACCATGTTGACAGCAGCCACGTCAGATGCTTTCAGACAGGTCTTAAGATATGGGTGATGTTTCACAGTGAAAACTCACTTTTCGTAGTCAAAGCCTGAACAGATTTATATAACTATAACAAACATCCATACCGCCCCCTAGGAAAAAAAACAAAGCTTTATAAGTCAGGCATGTTTTGTCCAAATTCAACCAAATTTTGTGTGGTGGATCAGTAGCCTACATTGAACCTTTTTATAATGAACAATGACACATAGCTATAGCGCCCCATAGGAAAAAACAAAGCCTTATAACGCTGGCATACTTTGTCCAAATTCAACCAAATTTTGTGTGATGCATGGCTGGCCCCCCCTCATGGATCGTCACCTTATCGTGGTGGGGGGGGTTGCGTGCCCCAGTGATCCCAGAAGCTATGTTGTCCAGGGCAATTTGCCTCTGATAGGGTCACCCAAGACAAACTGGTCCTGGGTGAAGGGCCAGACTAAGAATGATCCAACAGACTCTCGTGATAAATTCTATATCAAGGATTCAGTGTACCCCGCCCGGTATGGGGTTACCGGGGAACCCACCCTGGAGCCAGGCCTGGGGGAGGGACTCGAAGGCTAGCGTCTGGTGGCCGGGTTTCCACCCATGGGACCCGGCTGGGCTCAGCCCGAAGGAGTTACATGGGTCCGCCCTCCAGTGGGCTCACCACCTACAGGAGGGATCATGGGGGTCCGGTGCTATGTGGATTAGGTGGCGGTCAAAGGAGGAGACCTTGGCGGACTGATCCCAAGCTTTCTAAACTGGCTTTTGGTACGTGGAATGTCACCTCTTTGGTGGGGAAGGAGCCTGAGCTGGTGTATGAGGTTGAGAGATACCGGCTAGATATAGTCGGCCTCACCTCAACACACAGCTCCGGTTCCAGAACCAGTCTCCTGGAGAGGGGCTGGAGCTTGGCCTTTTCTGGAGTTGCCCCGGGCGAGAGGCGACGAGCAGGGGTGGGTATTCTTGTATCCCCCCACCTTGCTGCCTCTATAATGGAGTTTTCCCCGGTGGATGAAAGGGTTGCTTCCCTGCGCCTTCGGGTTGGGAAACGGGTCCTGACCATCATTTGTGCCTATGCACCAAATGATGTTTCAGAGTACCCACCCTTTTTGGAGTCTGTGACTGGGGTGCTGGAGGGTGCTCCTCTTGGAGACTCCATTGTCCTACTGGGGGACTTCAATGGGCACGTGGGCAATGACAGTGAAACCTGGAGGGGGGTGATTGGGAGGAACGGCCTGCCCGATCTGAACCCAAGTGGTGTTCAGTTATTGGACTTGTGTGCTAACCACAGTTTGTCCATAATGAACACCATGTTCAAGCATAAGGGTGTCCATATGTGCACCTGGCACCAGGACACCCTAGGTCACAGGTCGATGATCGATTTTATCGTGTCATCAGACCTGCGACCGTATGTCTTGGACACCCGGGTAAAGAGAGGTGCAGAGCTGTCAACTGATCACCACCTGGTGGTGAGTTGGATCCGATGGCAGGGGAGGAAGCCATTCAGACCTGGTAGACCCAAACGTATAGTGAGGGTGCGCTGGGAATGTCTGGCTGAGGCCCCTGTCCGGGAGGTCTTCAACTCCCACCTCTGGAAGAACTTCAACCACATTCTGAGGGAGTCTGGAGACACGGAGTCTGAATGGGCCATGTTCTCCCCCTCTGTTGTTGAAGCGGCAGCCCAGAGCTGCGGCCACAAGGTGGTCGGTGCATCTCGTAGTGGCAACCCCCAAACCAAGTGGTGGACACCAGTGGTGAGGGGGGCCATTAAGCTGAAGAAGGAGTCCTATCAAGCTTGGTTGGCTTGTGGGACTCCAGAAGCAGCTGAGGGGTACCGGCAGGCCAAGCGGAGTGCAGCTCGGGTGGTTGCTGAAGCAAAAACCCGGGTATGGGAGGAGTTCGGTGAGGCCATGGAACAAGACTTTCGGTCGGCCTCGAAGAGATTCTGGCAAACTGTCCGGCGGCTCAGGAGGGGAAAGCAGCTCCCTGCCCACACTATGTATGGTGCGGATGGGACACTGTTGACTTCGACTGGGGATATTGTCGGGCGGTGGAAGGAATACTTCAAGGATCTCCTCAATCACACTGATATGCCTTCCACAGAGGAAGCAAGGTTTGGGGACGAGGGGGATGACTCGCCTATCACAGGGGCTGAGGTCGCCAAGGTGGTTAAAAATCTCCTTGGTGGCCGGGCCCCGGGGGTGGACGAGATTCGCCATGAGTACCTCAAGGCCCTGGATGTTGTTGGGCTGTCATGGTTGACACGCCTCTGCAACATTGTGTGGAGGTCGGGGGCAGTGCCTTTGGCATGGCGAACCGGGGTGGTGGTTCCTCTCTTCAAAAAAGGGGACCGGAGGGTGTGCTCCAACTTTAGAGGGATCACACTCCTCAGCCTCCCTGGGAAGGTCTATGCCAAGGTACTGGAGAGGAGAGTCCGGCTGTTGGTCGAACCTCGGATTCAGGAGGAGCAATGTGGTTTTCGTCCTGGCCGTGGCACATCGGACCAGCTCTTTACCCTCTCGAGAATTCTTGAGGGTTAGTGGGAGTTTGCCCAACCAGTTTACATGTGTTTTGTGGACTTGGAGAAGGCATTTGACCGCGTCCCTCGTGGTTTTTTGTGGGGGGGTGCTTCGGGAGTATGGGGTGTCGGGCTTGTTGTTACGAGCTATTCAGTCTCTGTACGACCGTTGTGAGAGTTTGGTTCGTATTGCCAACACTCGGTCGGAGTCATTCCCAGTGAGAGTTGGACTCCACCAGGGCTGCCCTTTGTCACCGATCCTGTTCATAATTTTTATGGACAGGATTTCTAGGCGCAGCCAGGGGATGGAGGGTGTCATGCTTGGTGACCACAGGATCTCATCTCTGTTGTTTGCAGATGATGTTGTCCTGTTGGCTTCATCCAGCAATGACCTACAGCTCTTGCTGGGATGGTTTGCCGCTGAGTGTGAAGCGGCTGGGATGAGAATCAGTACCTCCAAGTCCGAGTCCATGGTCCTCAGTCGGAAAAAGGTGGATTGTCCTCTCTGGGTTGGGGACAGGCTCCTGCCCCAAGTGGAGGAGTTTAAGTATCTTGGGGTCTTGTTCATGAGTGAGGGGAAAATGGAGCGAGAGACTGACAGACGGATTGGAGCAGCATCTGCAGTGATGCGGACGTTGTACCGGTCTGTTGTAGTGAAGAGGGAGCTTAGTTCTAAGGCAAAGCTGTCGATTTACCAGTCAACCTACGTTCCTACTCTCACCTATGATCACGAGCTTTGGGTAATGGCCGAAAGAACAAGATCGCGGATACAAGCGGCTGAAATGAGCTTTCTCCGTACGATTGCTGGACTCACCCTCAGAGATAGGGTGAGGAGCTCAGTCATCCGGGAGAGGCTCAGAGTAGAACCGCTGCTCCTCCACATTGAAAGGAGTCAGTTGAGGTGGTATGGGTATCTGATTAGGATGCCTCCTGGACGCCTCTCACTTGAGGTGTTTCAGGCAAGTCCCACTGGGAGGAGACCCCGGGGCAGACCCAGGACTCGGTGGAGAGACTATGTCTCCCAGCTGGTCTGGGAACGCCTTGGTATCCTCTCTGAAGAGCTGGAGCAGGTGGCTGGGGAGAGGGAAGTCTGGGCTTCTCTGCTTGAACTGCTGCCTCCGCGACCCGGACCTCCGGAAAAGCGGTAAAGATGGATGGATGGATGGATGGCATGGCTGGCCAACACTGAAACTTTCTATAATGAACAATTACACATAGCTATAGCGCCCCCGAGCAGAAAAACAAAGCTTAATAACTCTGGCATGCATTGCCCAAATTCAACCAAATTTTGTGTGGTGAACACTGAACACTCCCGTTATACAAAAGGATGCACAGCTGCAGCGCCCTCTAGCTGAGAATTAAAAGGGTTATAACTCCAATAACGGGATGCTATGCAATATATTGTTTTATTCATCAATCGGGGATGTTTTGACCCAACAATGTGAGCGTTTTGAGTCACGTGACCCCCAAGTAGCGCAGAATGTGCAAGGGCCCTTCAACACTGCTTGCAGTTTTAATCTAAAATTGAATTTGAGTCCACAGAAATGCCTCAAGTGAGTTCTTCAAAATTTAAAGGGGTCATTGACTGAAAAAAATGGATTGTTTGTGGGTTTTAACTGTCTGAAATGAGTCTACTGGTCACCTCATTATCCCAAAATTTTCAAAACAGTCAATTCTCTTAAAAATTAAAAAAAAAAAACAGGCTTTATCTCATTTTTCTCTTCCAGAAATGAGCCATTAGCCCCCAAGCTAACAATGGTAATAGGAAGCTTGAACTGAGTACGGCTTATATTGTTATTTTCTTCAGATATTAGTCACCCTAATAACTATCCCTGTTACCACCTGGTTTACCGGTCCGCAGTCCATATTGCGTCTCACGTGCATCTCCAGCACAAAGATGCAGGCCCATGTGCAAAGGCACAAGGTAGTACGTCTCGATAAGTAGCACAGAATTATAGAACTCTCAGTGATATGAGTAGAGCACCGGACTCTGATGAAACAGTTTGTGAGTTCGAGCCCCAGCTTGGGCGTCTTTTGGGTCAAATTTTATTTTTCATTAAAAAAACTAAGTATTCTGAATAATGTGATGTTATAAATCAAGTGCTTTGCAAGTTAGTTAGTCAAGTTACATTGCAAGGTCAGTTAAGTTACATTGCAAGGCAGTAGGCTATTTTACAACATTTATCATTCCATTCAGATGTAATGGCTTTTGCTATAAAAGATTTTTTTTCATGTAAATTTGTACCTTTCTTTATAAATTTGCAGCGTTTCCTGTAAATTTAAGAGCCTTTTTTTCTTGTAATTTGAAAGCCAGCAGGGTGGCTGAGAGCCGCTTTGTGACGAGGCATCCCCCGGCTGGCCATCGGAGAGGAGCAGAGTACTGCGGAGTGAGATATTGCCCAAGCTGGAAGGAGCAGGCTAGAAGCTACTCAGCTAATGGCTAACTCACGTAAGAGGGAGGGTGGAGCTGAACAGCTGAAGTCTGTTTCTTAAAGTAACAGGCTTTGAATCGGAGTGACTGAAGCCAGCCAAGAAAAATTAAAAAAAACATATTTGTTTCGATAATTAAAAAATTAAAAAGAAAATGTGAACAAAAAATGTCATAAGCACTTCATTTAGATGTGAGTGAGCTGTTAAAATGTGTAAAAAGTGCAGTCAATGACCCCATTGAAAGGAATCTCTATTGATGAACATTTGAGTTGGAGCTTGAAGCTGGGAAGGGTACCACAGTTGTCGAAAATGTCCTGCGTGGTACCTGTGCCCAAGACTCTGCACCTCAAGGAACTAAATAGCTACAGACCAGTGGCCCTCACATCACACATGAAAAAGACTCTGGAGAGGTTGCTCCTCACCCATCTCCGTGTCCTGGTGAGACCAGGGATGGACCCACTCCAGTTTGCCTATCAGCATGGCACTGGGATGGAGGATGCAGTGCTCTTCCTCGTACATCATGCCCTATCTCACCTGGAGAAGCCTGGGAGCACTGTGAGAAGCATGTGCTTCAATTTCTCCAGTGCTTTTAACACCATTCAACTAGTGCTCTGAGGGACATGTTACTGTGTGCAGGAGTGGACCAACTCCTGCCATCTTGGATTCTAGACTACCTCAAAGACCGTCCAGTTTGTGAGGGCCCAGAACTGCGTCTGACACCAATGTCTGCAGTATGGATGCCCCCAAGGGAACAGTTCTGTCTCCCTTCCTGTTCACCCTCTACACTGCTGAGTTCTCATATAACACACCACACTGCTATCTGCAGAAGTTCTCTGACAAGTCTGCAATCTCTTCTGAGGAGACTCTGGTCTTTTGGAGTACAGGTTGCACTCCTGGAGACCTTTTATGACTCTGTGGTGGCATCAGCCATCCTGTATGAAGTGGTCTGCTGAGACAGCAGCATCACGGCTGCCGACAAGAAGATAATGAACAAGCTAATCAAGGTCAGCTCTGTTCTGGGGTGCTGCATCGACCCCTTGGAGGTGATAAGTGAGAGGAGGATCGTTTTTAAGCTGTCATCTCAGCTGGAGTCCGGGTCCCACCCTATACGGGACACAATGAGTGCACTGAGACCTTCGTTTAGCGACAGGCTGTGACATCCAGGGTCCATAAGGGAGAGGTTTTGCATATCCTTCCAACCTGCTGCTGTCACTCAGGATTTCCAGTGACTCCAGATGCAGTCCCTCACGGCTGTGATCCGGTCTCTGCAGCAAATGGTTCTCATTCTGATAAATGTTCTACTCCTCACCTGGTCTGGACCACTGTGGAATGAATCTGGCTCATGGGATTCGGATCAATAAAATACCCAATGAGGCTACTTTTAATGGATGCCGAATCCAGTCCACAAGGAAAAACCTCGGTATCTATTGTATTTAGTAACTCTTTGTTCATTAAAATCTATTTAATGATTGTCCCTTATTTTCTGAGGTCTACTCCACCACTGTGTCAAAGAAGGTAAAAACTTTGACATAAAATACAAACACTTCATAGAATTAAAATTAATGGGCTATTGATGTATTATTAGAGCAGAAAAATCCAGATGGACAGCCGGTACATCACACTTCCTTGTGGTTATCATGTGATTGCAATTGGTCCTTCTCAGTCTCTCTTAGGTCTTTCTTGAGATCTCACGTTGTTTTATACAATTCTTATATGATCTTGTATTTCAAACCCTGTTCTTATCTGTGGTGCTTCAAAACACAAACAAGAGCTGGAAGGGATGGATGCAAGGCACTGCACTGCATCTGCAATGGACTGCATTTGGAGTCAGTGGAAATCCTGGGTCAGACTTTACAATCTGTACTGCTCATAGATTGAGGTGTGCCATATCGTATCGTTCATGATAATACCAGTATAAATTTTGATACCGGTGTAAAAACGAATATCGCGATATTTGGGGTCTGCTGCATGACGACGTCACAATGCTGCCAATGGAAGTTACGCGTGACGGCAAAACAAACATGGCGCAGGAAGGTGCTGCTCTGTTTGCATCAATTCATTCATTCATTTTCTTCCGCGTAATCCTTTTCGGGTCGCAGGGGGGGCTGGAGCATATCCCAGCATCTTTTGGGCAAGAGGCAGGGTACACCCTGGACAGCTGAGTGGAAATAATCAAGTTTCACTGTCCCGTTCAGACTGTTGCCATGTTCTTCATGTGCTTCATCTTGATTTTTCATTCAGAAAAATTCTTAATTCTTAATTCAGATAAGACTGAAGTCATTCTTGTTGGTCCAAAAAAACTTAGAAATACCTTTCCAAATCAAACTTTCAGTTTGGATGCGGTTACTCTTTCTCTTAATAGCTCTGTGAGGAACCTTGGAATTATTTTTGATCAAGATCTGTCCTTCAATTCACATATTAAATTTGTTTCTAAGACTGCCTTCTATCATTTGTGTAATATTGCCAAGATTAGGAGCATCTTGTCTCAGAGTGATGCTGAGAAACTGATCCACGCTTTTGTTAGCTCGAGATTAGATTATTGTAATTCTTTATTATCAGGCTGTCCTAAAACATCTTTAAGAAGTCTTCAGCTGATCCAAAATGCTGCAGCAAGAGTTTTAACAGGTACTAGAAAGAGAGAGCATATTTCTCTGGTTCTGGCCTCCCTTCATTGGCTTCCCACAGAGTTTAGAATTAAGTTTAAAATCCTTCTTCTTACTTACAAAGCTCTAAACAATCAGGCTCCTTTTTATTTAAAAGATCTGATACTACCGTATTATCCTAACAGAGCACTGCGCTCCCAAAATGCAGGATTACTTGTAATACCTAGAATCTCCAAAAGTACAATGGGAGGCAGAGCCTTCAGTTATCAAGCTCCTCTCTTGTGGAACCAGCTGCCAATCTGGATTCGGGAGTCAGACTCAATCTTTTGTTTTTAAGAATAGGGCTAAAACCTACCTTTTTGATATAGCCTACAATTAGGGAAGGATCATGTGTTTCTGAACCCTCCCTTAGTTATGCTGCTAATAGGTTTAGTCAGCCGGGGAACCTCCAATAATGCACTGGGCCTCACTCCTTTCTTCACTCTCAATGAAATATTTTTTTTTGCTGGTCATTAACATCTGTTTGTTCTCTCCCATAGATTGAGTCCCCATCGTGCTGTTTGCTCTCTACATGTCTGTTCTTTTCATCTCTGTCCCCTCACCCCCCAGCCAGTCGCAGCAGATGACTGCCCCTCCCTGAGCCTGGTTCTGCTGGAGGTTTCTTCCTGTTAAAAGGGAGTTTTTCCTCTCCACCGTCGCCAAGTGCTTGCTCACAGGGGATTGCCTGATTGCTGGGGTCTTTCTGCAACTGTGGGGGTCCCCCCTACAGTTGAAAGTGCTATGAGATGACTGTTGTTGTGAAATGGCGCTATATAAATAAAGTTGAATTGAATTGAATTTTATTCAACTACCCTCGAGAGGGGGAAACAAAACATCCGTTCAGTGCGACGAGAGCCAAAAAGCCCCAGCAGAGGTCCGTGCAATGAGAATTACAATGCAGGTAAAGTGATTCAGCATAAAACCCAACATCTGTGTGCACTTAAGCTGTAATGGTTTATATTATTTTCTTGTAATATTTGACACAGAACAAAAAATATTTTAAAACTAAATCTGTGCTGCTGTTTATAAATGGGAGAAATAAGAGTTTTTGTTTTGTTTTTCTGAATATGTTGACGGTAAATAATGCTGGCCTGTGAAACTGTCCTTTTTGCATGAATTAAAAAAAACCCCTGTATTCTGCAATATCGCGAAAAATGTCGTTAGCGTAAAAATTCACAGAAATATTGTGACATCATTTTTAGGCAATATTACCCACCCCTACTCACAGAGACCACACAAATAAGAATGTTAATATTGTTATTACTGGAAGTCACAACAACACTGTACTTAATTCATGTCTGAAATACACTGTTAACATATACAGTGGTATTCTGCCTTTATGAATTAAGTTGGGCAGTTCCCATTACAGCATTTCATGTAAGTGAGTTTGGTTCCCTCTAGTGGTGTAGTGAAAGCATCGTTTTGAACTGATACACAAAGTGTTGCACATGCGCAGTAATGATATAACGGGAGACCGGTCAGAGCTTCACCCAGTGTACGAACGCTGTGAATGTTGTTTAATTATCGGCGCCTTGGACATCATTAGTCCGTGAGTATCCTACATGGTTTGACAGTGTTAACAGCTACAGTGAGAACTGCACGGTTGCATTGGTGTATTTTAAGCGACTGTCTAGTCCGTTGCCAACATTGTTACCAGCTAAGTTAGAGCTAATGCTAACATGTGCTAAGCTAGACACGGTGAACATATCATTGACGGCGTGTATATGTCTACTTTGTTGCAGTTTTACACGGATGTAGAAACGAATGTAAACGGATGTAAGACCAAAAAGACGAGTGTACATCACGTTGAGTTCCTTGTGGGGTAGCATCAATAAACGAGATAAAAGGAAGCATCTTGTCATCATTGAGGCCTGCACCACACGTGTTAGCTTGCTGTCTACCAGTCAATAACTGGGAAACTCGATGGGAGGGCAGTAAAAGTGGTGTGAAAAAGTATTTGGCCCCTTCCCGAGTTGTCATTTTTTTGTATGTTTGTCCCACTTAATTGTTTCAGATCATCAAACAGATTTAAATATTAGACAAAGATAACACAAGTAAACACAAAATGTAGTTTTTAAATGAAGGTGTTTATTATGAAGGGGGGGGGGGGAATCCAAACCTACATGGCCCTGTGTGAAAAAGTGATTGCCCCCTAAACCTAATAACTGGTTGGGCCACCCTTAGCAGCAACAACTGCAATCATGTGTTTGCGATAACTGACAATGAGTCTTTTATAGCACTGTGGAGGAATTTTGGCCCACTCATCTTGGCAGAATTGTTGTAATTTGGCCACATTGGAGGGTTTTCGAGCATGAACCGCCTTTTAAGGTCATGCCACAGCATCTCAATTGGATTCAGGTCAGGACTTTGACTAGGCCAATCCAAAGTCTTCATTTTATTTTTCTTAAGTCATTCAGAGGTGGACTTGCTGGTGTGCTTTGGATCACTGTCTTGCTGCAGAACCCAAGTGCACTTCAGCTTGAGGTCACGAACAGATGGCCAGACATTCTCCTTCAGGATTTTTTGGTAGACTGCAGAATTCATGGTTCCATTTACCACAGCAAGTCTTCCAGGACCTGAAGCAGCAAAACAGCCCCAGAATATCACACTACCACCACCATATTTTACTGTTGGTATGATGTTCCTTTTCTGAAATTGCTCTATACTTTTACGCGGATGTAATGGGGACACACGCCTTCCAAAAGTTCAACTTTTGTCTCATCAGTCCACAGAGTATTTTCTCAAAGTCTTGGGGAACAATCAAATGTTTTTCTGGCAAAACTGAGACGAGGCCCTTTATGTTCTTTTTTGCTCAGTAGTGGTTTCGTCTTGAAACTCTGCCATGCAGGGCCATTTTTTGCCCCAGTCTCTTTCTTATGATGAACACTGATCTTAACTGAGGTAAGTGAGGCCTGCAGTTCTTTGGATGTTGTTGTGGGGTCTTTTGTGACCTCTTGGATGAGTCGTCGCTGCGCTCTTGGGGTAATTTTCGTTGGCCGGCCACTCCTGGGAAGGTTCACCACTGTTCCATGTTTTTGCCATTTGTGGATAATGGCTCTCACTGTGGTTCGCTGGAGTCCCAAAGCTTCAGAAATGGCTTTATAACCTTTTCCAGACTGATAGATCTCAATTACTTTGTTTCTCATTTGTTCCTGAATTTCTTTGGATTGCAGCATGATGTCTAGCTTTTGAGGATCTTTTGGTCGACTTAACTTTGTCAGGCACGTCCTAATAATTAATTTCTTGATTGAGAACAGGTGTGACAGTAATAAGGCCCTGGTGTAGCCAGAGAAATTGAACTCAGCTTTTCAAAGATGTGCTAAACCACAGTTAATTTATGTTGTTAACAGGGGAGGGTCTATCCACTTTTTCACACCGGGCCAATGTAGGTTTGGATTATTTTTACCTTAATATCACAGGGTTACAAAAATAAATTTTTTGTAAGCTGTCTGTGTTTTTTCAACTGATTTAAGACAATTTTGCACCGCTGAATCCGAAAATGACATCCGTTTCTCTCGATCAGGTCAGGTTTTTATGCTAAGTTGATTTTTAAAAACTCTGATCTTCTGACTAAATCAATTACATTTTTGTGACATTATCAGTTGATTTTTGTTAATAGTTTTCATCCAAAATAGATTTTTAAGAGAAAAAATCGTTTTCTAACACAATTTAATTGATAAATGTTACAAACTTGATTACTGTAAATAGAATAGTAGACACTGATAAAGGTAAGTACATGTAAATTGAAAGTTACGTCATCATTGTTCAAAATTCAGAGCTTCAACTTCCGTTTATTCAAACCTCTAGAATGCTCAGCGGCAGGGATGTCTCTCTTCAGAGTCCAACAGTAATCAGCCATCATGACAATTTATGACATCATGTCATAAAGTGGTACATGCAAACTCTTCTGGCAGAGTTCAAGAAATTTCAAGAAATAAAGAATTTTGCATCATATAAAGCGAAACTACCTGTACATGTAAACAAAAACATAAAAAAAAAACATGTGGCCATAGTTCAAGAAGTTGACCTGAATGAGCAAAACCAATGTGATTTTTGGATTCAGCACATCAAAATTGTCCTAAATCAGCTAAAAAAAAACCAGACAATAAATTTGGTGTTGACCAGTGTAATAAACACCTTCATTTAAAAACTGCATTTTGTGTTTACTTATGTTATCTTTGTCAAGTACTTAAATTTGTTACCTCCACCAAGGAGGTTATGTTTTCATCGGCGTTGGTTTATCTGTCTGTTTGTCTGTTTGTTTGTTAGCAAGATAACTCAAAAAGTTATGGACGGATTTTCATGAAATTTTCACAGATTGTCAGAAATGGGGTATCCTACAGATGATTAGATTTTGGTGGTGATCCGCATCACCGTCCACAAGAAAACCGCCATTATGGAAAATGCCATTTTCGTGAATAACTACTGAACCACTAATCCTATCGTCAATCCAATTGCTAGTCATATGTTTTCATGGTCAAGGAATCTGAAAACGTACACACAAACACTGTATGGGGGGGAACTGTGGCAAAAACCGCCACTACGGAAAATGCGATTTTCGTGAATAACTACTGAACCACTAATCCTATCATTGTGAATCCAATTGCTAGTCATATGTTTTCATGGTCAAGGAATTTGAAAACGTACACACAAACACTGTATGGGGGGAACTGTGGCGAAAACCGCCATTACGGAAAATGCGATTTTCGTGAATAACTACTGAACCACTAATCCTATCATTGTGAATCCAATTGCTAGTCATATGTTTTCATGGTCAAGGAATCTGAAAACGTACACACAAACACTGTATGGGGGAACTGTGGCGCTTGGCGGAGGTCTGCACTCTCCAAGTGCTTTTCTAGTTTGATGATGTGAAGCATTTAAGTGTGACAAACATACAAAAAAAATGAGAACTCAGGAAGGGGCAAACACTTTTTCACACTACTGTATAATGTGGAATAATTTCATTCAACTACTTATTTGTGCTGTAAATACTACACCACGTTCCAAATTATTATGCAAATAGGATTTTAGTGTCATGAACATTAAATTTTTTGTTTTTCAATTAAAATCATGGATGGTATTGTGTCTCAGGGCTCTTTGGATCACTGATATCAATCTCAGACGCCTACAATAATTAACTTGCCAGGTGAGCCCAATTAAAGGAAAACTACTTAAGAAGGATGTTCCACATTATTAAGCATGCCACAGGTTTCAACCAATATGGGAAAGAAAAAGGATCTCTCTGCTGCCGAAAAGAGTCAAATAGCACAATGCCTTGGACAAGGTATGAAAACATTAGATATTTCACAAAAACTTAAGTGGGATCATTGTACAGTGAAGAAATTTGTGGATGATTCAGAGCACAGTTCATGCGGATAAAGACATAATGACGAAGGTTTCTGGCAGACAAATTCATCGGATTAAGAGAGCAGCTGCTAAAATGCCATTACAAAGCACCAAACAGGCCTTTGAAGCTGCTGGTGCCTCTGGAGTCCCACAAACCTCAAGGTGTAGGATCCTCCAGAGGCTTGCAGTTGTGCATAAACCTACTATTCGGCCACCCCTAACCAATGCTCACAAGCAAAAACGGTTGCAGTGGGCCCAGAAATACATGAAGGCTAATTTTCAAACAGTCTTGTGTAGCATCATCTCACTTTGGCTCTTCAATAAAATTATTCTTCAGCTTAAAGACACTGTTTCACTCAAGAAAAAAAATAACAGCTAGGAAACTGCTCTTGCATCCCCTAGGCCACAATTGAACTCGCATTCCTTTGGTAAAACCAGTCTAAGGAATTCATCCACAGCTCAACATTGCCCCCTACTGGCAACTCTGGGACATGCCAATCTACACAGTGAAGCTTTTCATCACATCTGTGTTAACTCAATTCTAAACCATTCTCTTCTTTTCCAGGACCATGAAAAGCAAATGGACCTTGAGGTTGATCTGAAAATCAATAATGGGTTTGAAATATATTAATCTGTGATGTTACATATGTGCATGTTAAAAATGTTTAAATGAATGTTTATTCCTGCATGTTAATTTATAAGCATGGATTATAAGTTTATATACATAAATGTATATATGAATATTAAGTGTTAAAGATTTGCCAAAATATCTCTCAAATCATGTGACCGATCTCAGCCAATCTCTGCTTGACAACAGCTCTCTCAATGTTCCAGACAAAAGACTGTTTGTTTATTGGACTAAAGTTCTTAAAGCCCGCCCACGAAGGAAGGCTATTGGTCTGAGTTCCTGTCAACCCGGAAGCCCGCGAAAGCTCGACTGAAGTTATAAAAGGAAACGACGACCTCGCTTCCATCTCTTTTCTCTTTTGTCTTGTGTCTTTTGTCCGTCACGTCTGTCTACACAGCAGAGAACTACCGGAGAACAAAGGGACTTATCTCATGTGTTTTTTTTCTACGATCACAGAGCTTGAAGTATCATGTTTTGATTGTAACCTCTTTGTAATTTTAATGTTTTTTTCCTTTTCTCTTAAATGTCTGGGAATTAATTCTTTCTTTTGAGCTCAATTCTAATTAAGAGTTTAAAACTCTAATCCCTGACATTTATTTCTATCACTTTTTCCTGTTAAACTTTCTGTAAAACCACCGTTTTTAATTTTAATTTAAGTTTTAATCTAGACTTTCTTTTTTTTTATTTTATATTGACCAACTTACACACTAGAAACTATTTTCATCTCCACCAGTCCAAAGATCTGTTGATTTTGCCATCAGATCAGATTTTTAATTATCCTTAAATTCCTCATGAGAAGCCACAGATTCTCGACACAGCTCGCGACGACCACACACAGCTGAAGAAATCACCACGCCACGAGGAGGAGACGCCCTGGGCCATATCGCAGCCCAAGTGATCAACACATCAAAATCTCATCTTGTGACAACCGAATATTTGCTGGACTAATATTCTGGGTTTTGGCACTTTTCCACATCGAAAACTTCCAGACGGCGACACAGGAGGATCTTCATTTTCAACTACCATGCAAGGAATCACGTGAGCGACATTCTTGTTCATCTGCTGAATGGAAAGTCTGAGATTTGGGTATAATTTAATATCTGATCAGATGCAAAATTAAAGAGCAAGTAATATAACCTTCCTTTTCATTAAAATCCCGTTTTCATTTTCTTAAAGGGTAATCCAGAATTTTCATATAATTAGTTTAATTTTCCCATAAATTTGCATTGTTTCCATAATCCGTTAACTTCAAACTGATCTAAATTCATTTCACAGTTAACCCTGGTTCTGCAAATGTTGACATTGTTAATCTATCATTTACAAGTTTAATTTCATGGTTAATGAAATCATTGCAATGCCTTCCAATCATCATTTCATTTAATAAATATGTGAAAATGAGAGAAGTTGTTGAGAATTTATTTCATTCTGAGTCTGGTTTAACCTCTTGCACTCCGGTGTACCGCGGGCGGACACGTCTCTGCGTCCTAGAGCGCACGAGGGCGCCCTAGAACGCACACTGTGCGTCCCAGGGCGCACTGAGAAAAAAAAACAACCTGCATTTCTGTTCTTCCACTACAGACACAGCCGCGGACAGAAAGCCAAAGGAGTGCTTTGATTGGTTTAGATGTAATTGACCTCTCATTCGACTAATAAGAGCCTTGAATTGGGTTTCTGAAACCTTGAAGAACCAATGACTGAAAACCTAGTAAGAAGGACCTGCCTACCAACGGCTACGAATACAGCCAGCCAATTGAAGCACAGAAGTTTGAAAGCGTGCGTCCCTTGCCTAAAATCTGTTTTGTGTAAGGCTGAGTGACACACACGCGTTTGCCAGTCTTTTTTTCTTACTACTGTTCTTATTTGTTTTGAAAAATCGTTCACCAAAACCGCAATCATGGAAGCGCAAAACCGCAATAATGGAATTATGGTTTGACCGGGTCGCGTGACCAGAACCACAAGTCCGTAACAAGCGGACCAGTGTCATGTTCGTCTGACAATGAGGAAGAGAAGTTCGCCAGCGACACTGCTGTTGTGGACAGGTAAGTGTTATAAGCTAAATTATTCTTTATCCCTGAAAATTGTAATCAAATTGACTTTTGACCGATTGGTAAATTACAACTGTGCGTTATCGCAACATGATGGACCCGGACCGCTCCGGTCCAGACGGCGCACGAACCGTGTCCAGTCCGTGCGCTGCGGTACATGGTTCGTGCGCCGCATCCGGACCGTGAAGGCCCCCCCATCCCCGGCTACTCTTCTGTAGCGGATTGCAGATATTATTAGAGATATTTTAGTACAACTGTGCATAGTAGACCGCGGGGACTGTGCGCCGCGGTCGCCACATCACCACATGACTGTTCCGTCATGTGGCGATGGACGATGTCAGTCCTCTGTAGCGGGGGGGGGGGGGGGTTGTTATCTTCTACATTACAGATATTTTAGTCTAATTTTTAGTGCACTGTAGGTTATTTTTTCTTGTAAAAAAAAAGCCACACATTTTTTACGGGGCATGCTTCTTTGTGTGTGGGGGCTTGTTTATTCATTCATTCATGAATGAATGAATGAATAAACAACCCCCCCCCCACACACACACACAGCCCTGAGTGTCACCTTTCATTAGAGCCCAAGATGAAGCTTCTATATTGAATCATTCAAAAGTTACAGACGTTTTTCCAAACTGTGCCATTTGGCACAATTTGGCACAGTTCAAAAACGCCTGGGAATAACCTGAGAAAAAAGCTGTGTAATATATTCATTTTTTGTGGTATTGTTACAAAATTTTGACCTCAGCTGGATAACACTTGGTTCTACATTTCTGTTGCATTTTCCAGCCCGGATCTGACAGCTGTGTGTTATTTGCAAGCATTTGTATCCAAAAAAACACCCAGGCGAAATTCATTTTCTTCAAGTTCAGTATGTTTAGATGACTGTTACTCAGTGGCCGGAGCACTTAGAGAGATTATGAAAAAAAAAATTCAAAGTGTTTTCTTTTAAATGAGACCAACCCCATGAAGATGCTGCAAAGGGTTGAAGAACAGCTTTTGATTTACTTTGGGTACGTTATTTTTTGGCGTTTTTAGGGAAATTGACCAGAGTGCAAGGGGTTAAGTCCCCAGTATCGAATTCACTAAAATTTTGAGACTGACTATTAATGAATTTATTGAGTGATTAAACAGGTATAAAGTGAAATTAAAGATTAAATTGCTTCTTAGAGATAGAAGCTGGTGCCCCACAAGTGTTATTAACTTTTCCGGTGTATATGAACTGAGAATTCATCTCCGGTTCTGATACATTAATATAAATTAAATAATTTTTATGCCTGATCATAATTATTAATTCATATGCTGTTACACTTGTTTCCTGAGGAGTGCTGTGCAATCCTGGATGGTCCAAATGGATGGAGTAGTGGATGGTTGGTGGATGGCCACTATGTCCCAACAAGGCTGCAACATCAGCAAGGAGCTGGTGGAGTCATGTTGTGGGCCAGAATCATGGAGAGAGCGAGCTGGTAGGCCCCTTTAGGGTCCATGAAGGTGTGAAAGTGACATCAGCAAAGTATATAGAGTTTCTGACTGACCACTTTCTTCCACGGTACAAAAAGAAGAACCATGCCTTCTGCAGCAAAATTATCTTCATGCATGACAATGCACCATCTCATGCTGCAAAGAATACCTCTGTGTCATTGGCTGCTATGGCCATAAAAGGAGGGAAAATCATGGTGTGGCCCCCATCCCCCCCGACCTCAACCCTATTGAGAACCTCTGAAGCATCCTCAAGCAAAAGATCTATAAGGGTGGGAGGCAGTTCACATCAAAGCAGCAGCTGTGGGAGGCTATTCTGACATCTTGTGAAGAAATCCAAGCAGAAACTTTCCAAAAACTCACAAGTTCAATGGATGCAAGAATTGTGAAGGTTATATCAAAGAAGGGGTCCTCTGTTACAGTGCATCCGTAAAGTATTCCCAGCACCTCACTTTTTCCCCGTTTTGTTATGCTACAGCCTTATTCCAAAAGGGATTAAATTCATTTTTTTCCTCAAAATTCTACACACAATACACCATAATGACAATGTGAAAAAACTTTTTTTTTTGAGATTTTTGAAAATTTATTAAAAATAAAAAAACTAAGAAATCACATGTACATATGTTTTCACAGCCTTTGCCATGAAGCTCAAAATTGAGCTCAGGTGCATCCTGTTTCCACTGATCATCTTTGAGATGTTTCTACAGCTTAATAAGTGACTTTTGCATTACGAGCGCGCATGTGGGGATGATGTGAGTTCAAAGTTCACCACTACCAAACATTCCGGTAGCCACCTTACTTTTGTATAGAGACAGTACTGTCGCACCTGAACGATTGCCGTTTAAAGTCTGCTTCAAGCTTTAAATCGCCGTTATGCCAGGTGCACGTTGTGCCGTAGTGAAGTGTGGAATGGCATGTATCATCAGAGCGGTGGAAAAAGCAAACTTGCAGCATACATGCGTGTAACTTCGGGACCAGTGTGTGCACATGTCCACCGCCATTCACATTATATACATTCCCCATGGAGCTGAAGGATCCGGACGGACGGAATTGTTGGATTAAAGCAGTGAGTCTACGTATATTATAACATAATTAAATAGTGTTGTGTATTGTTCAAGTTCTATCCTAACTGACACGAGTCTAAACCCTGAAGTAGTAGGTACGGACAGGCAGGCCTGGATCTAGGATATAGTTCTTTGTATATTGGTAATGAAGCTTGATCTACACACACATGTAATTAAGGCCACTGATAAATAGGCTGGTATGAAATAAAACTGCAAATCATTGAAAACGTGTGGTACTTAAACTATAGTAGTATCGACCTCTAGATCTAAGTAAGCAGGTTACAGTGGGGTAAAAAAGTATTTAGTCAGCCACCAATTGTGCAAGTTCTCCCACTTAAAAGATAAGAGAGGTCTCCAATTTTCATCATAGGTATACCTCAACTATGAGAGACAAAATGAGAAAAAAAAAATCCAGAAAATCACATTGAAGGATTTTTAATGAATTAATTGGTAAATTCCTCGGTAAAATAAGTATTTGGTCAATAACAAAAGTTCATCTCAGTACTTTGTTATATACCCTTTGTTGGCAATGACAGAGGTCAAACGTTTTCTGTAAGTCTTCACAAGGTTTTCACACACTGTTGCTGGTATTTTGGCCCATTCCTCCATGCAGATCTCCTCTAGAGCAGTGATGTTTTGGGGCTGTTGCTGGGCAACACGGACTTTCAACTCCCTCCAAAGATTTTCTATGGGGTTGAGATCTGGAGACTGGCTAGGCCACTCCAGGACCTTGAAATGCTTCTTACGAAGCCACTCCTTCGTTGCCCGGGCGGTGTGTTTGGGATCATTGTCATGCTGAAAGACCCAGCCACGTTTCATCTTCAATGCCCTTGCTGATGGAAGGAGGTTTTCACTCAAAATCTCACGATACATGGCCCCATTCATTCTTTCCTTTACATGGATCAGTCTTCCTGGTCCCTTTGCAGAAAAACAGCCCCAAAGTATAATGTTTTCACCCCCATGCTTCACAGTAGATATGGTATTCTTTCTCCTCCAAACACGACAAGTTGAGTTTTTACCAAAAAGTCCTATTTTGGTTTCATCTGACCATATGACATTCTCCCAATCCTCTTCTGGATCATCCAAATGCTCTCTAGCAAACTTCAGACGGGCCTGGACATGTACTGGCTTAAGCAGGGGGACACGTCTGGCACTGCAGGATTTGAGTCCCTGGTGGCGTAGTGTGTTACTGATGTAGCCTTTGTTACTTTGGTCCCAGCTCTCTGCAGGTCATTCACTAGGTCCCCCCGTGTGGTTCTGGGATTTTTGCTCACCGTTCTCATGATAATTTTGACCCCATGGGGTGAGATCTTGCGTGGAGCCCCAGATCGAAGGAGATTATCAGTGGTCTTTCTAATAATTGCTCCCACAGTTGATTTCTTCACACCAAGCTGCTTACCTATTGCAGATTCAGTCTTCCCAGCCTGGTGCAGGTCTACAATTTTGTTTCTGGTGTCCTTTGACAGCTCTTTGGTCTTGGCCATAGTGGAGTTTGGAGTCTGACTGTTTGAGGTTGTGGACAGGTGTCTTTTATACTGATAACGAGTTCAAACAGGTGCCATTAATTCAGGTAACGAGTGGAGGACAGAGGAACCTCTTAAAGATGTCCTGGGGCAACGCCTTGATCCGATGGAGGAGATAGGAGAGAGAAGGACGGTGGTTAAACTGTCATCTCTGCTGGAGTCCGAGTTCCACCCTATGCAGGACATACTGGATGCACTGAGGAGCTCATTTAGCAGCAGACTACATCATCCCAGGTGCACAACCGAGAGGTTTCGTAGGTCCTTCCTACCAACAGCTGTCAGACTGTACAACCTAAGCAGGGCTGCTCGCAGAGATAGCAAAAAGACGTAACAAACTAATAGTTTTGTTTTTTTTTGAATGCAAAAGATGCAATAGACTTACACAATGGTCCTCTCCGGCATACAACTAGGAACATACCGGTCGCTATGGAGGGTGAGAATATGTATGGGCACATAATCATACCATGTAGGATAACTAAATAGACGGTTATGCTGTTTCATCCCACCTAGCAACAATGCTCTGCACTGTGTGTGTTTATATATTTACATATTTATTCCATCTAGCTACAATGCTCTGCACTGGGTGTGTTTATATTTATATATCTATATATTTATTCCATCTAGCTACAATGCTCAGCACTGGGTGTGTTTATATTTATATATCTATATATTTATTCCATCTAGCTACAATGCTCCGCACTGTGTTTTTATATATCTACATATTATTCCATCTAGCTACATTGCTCCGCACTGTGTGCGTTTATATACTTGCATATTTATTCCACCTAGCTGCAATGCTCCGTACTGTGGGTGTTTATATATTTACATATTTATTCCATCTAGCTACAATGCTCTGCACTGTGTGTTCATATATTCATATATTTATTCCATCCAGCTACAATGCTCTGCACTGTGTGTCTGTGTATATATATATTTTATAGTAATATGTACATATGTATATTAGCTGCTCTTGCTTGCTTGTTTTTTTTTTTTTGTTTTTTTTTTTTTCTTGCCTTCTGATTGTTGCTCTGAGTGTTGCTATCCCTGTGCTGTTGCAATCCTGGAATTTCCCCGTTGTGGGACTAATAAAGGCTTATCTTATCTTATCTTGTCTTGTATGTCTTCCATTTTCTAATAATTGCTCCCACAGTTGATTTCTTCACACCAAGCTGCTTACCTATTGCAGATTCAGTCTTCCCAGCCTGGTGCAGGTCTACAATTTTGTTTCTGGTGTCCTTTGACAGCTCTTTGGTCTTGGCCATAGTGGAGTTTGGAGTCTGACTGTTTGAGGTTGTGGACACGTGTCTTTTATACTGATAACGAGTTCAAACAGGTGCCATTAATTCAGGTAACGAGTGGAGGACAGAGGAACCTCTTAAAGAAGAAGTTACAGGTCTGTGAGAGCCAGAAATCTTGCTTGTTTGTAGGTGACCAAATATTTATTTTACTGAGGAATTTACCAATTAATTCATTAAAAATCCTTCAATGTGATTTTCTGGATTTTTTTTTTCTCATTTTGTCTCTCATAGTTGAGGTATACCTATGATGAAAATTGGAGACCTCTCTTATCTTTTAAGTGGGAGAACTTGCACAATTGGTGGCTGACTAAATACTTTTTTGCCCCACTGTATGCCTTGTAGTGAAATTTACTCAAAATGACAAAACCAAAGTTGAGCTGTCAAACCACTGGCTTACCTTCTTTGTAGTCGTTTCAGAGTCTCGCAAGTAAGGGTGCTTGGTCCTTTGACAACAAAAAATCTGCTATGTCAGCGTACATGGGGGGTGGGGGCATTCTGGCCAATTTCTGCAACATGGCCGCGAATGCAAGCGCAACTAGTTTATCCTTGCATTTGCAGGAACAACCGGGAAGACCCCAACACATACAATATGCTCGTAGATCAGGAACTTTCCATAAATTAAATGTATCAATAGAGCATGTTTGGTAGCCACGTTCCCATGATGCTTTGCGCAAGCCGAGATGCGAAAGTCGTTTATTGGAGTCCACCTGTGGTAAATTCAGTTGATTGCACATGATTTGGAAAGGCACACACCTGTTTATATAAGGGCCCACAGTTGACAGTGCATGTCAGAGCACAAACCAAGCATAAAGTAAAAGGAATTGTCTGTAGAGCGCCAAGACAGGATTGTCTCAAGGCACAAATCTGGGGAAGGGTACAAAAAAAAAATTCTGCTGCTTTGAAGGTCCCAATGAGCATAGTGACCTCCATCATCTGTAAATGGAAGAAGTTCGGAACCACCAGGACTCTTCCTAGAGCTGGCCAGGCATCTAAATTGAGCAATCGGGGGAGAAGGGCCTGAGTCAGGGAGATGACCAAAAACCCGATGGTCACTCTGTCAGCGCTCCAGCATTTCTCTGTGGGGAGAGGAGAACCTTCCAGAAGGACAACAATCTCTGTAACAATCCACCAATCAGGCCTATATGGTAGAGTGGCCAGACGGAAGCCACTCCCTAGCAGAAGGCACATGGCAGCCCGCGTGGAGATTGCCAAAAGGCACCTGAAGGACTGTCAGACCATGAGAAACAAAATTCTCTGGTCTGATGAGACAAAGATTGAACACTTTGGCGTGAATGCCAGGCGTCATGTTTGGAGGAAACCAGGCACCGCTCATAACCATGCCAATGGTGGTGGCAGCATCATGTTGTGGGGATATGCATCATGCTGTGGGGAGATTTTTGAGCGGCAGGAACTGGGAGACTAGTCAGGATAGAGGGAAAGATGAATGCAGCAATGTACAGAGACATCCTGGATGAAAACCTGCTCCGGAGTGCTCTTGACCTCAGACTGGGGCGACGGTTCATCTTTCAGCAGGACAGCGACCCTAAGCACACAGCCAAGACATCAAAGGCGTGGTTTCAGGACAACTCTGTGAATGTCCTTGAGTGGCCAGCCAGAACCCAGACTCGAATTCAATTGAACATCTCTGGAGAGATCTGAAAATGGCTGTGCACCGACGCTTCCCATCCAACCTGATGGAGCTTGAGAGGTGCTGCAAAGAGGATTGGGCGAAACTGCTCAAAGACAGGTGTGACACGTTTGTGGCATCATATTTAAAAAGACTTGAGGCTGTAATTGCTACCAAAGGTGCATCAACAAAGTAGCGAGTCGAGGCTGTGAATACTTATGCAAATGTGATTTCTTAGTTTTTTATTTTTAATAAGTTTGCAAAAATCCCCAAAAACCTTTTTCAACATTGTCATTATGGGGTATTGTGCATAGAATTTTGAGGAAAAAAATGAATTTAATCCCTTTTGGAATAAGGCTGTAACATAACAAAATGTGGAACAAGTGAAACACTGAATATTTTCCGGATGCACTGTAACATGTAACTTGGCCTGTTAAGATGGTTTTGATTGAAATAGCTTTTGATTTCAGTAAATATGACCTCCTAATGCTGCAAATTCAACAAATGACCATTTTCAGTTCTTTACAACCAATAAAATGTTTTGAAACTCTGTTGTGCATACTAATTTGGAACAATGCATTTTGAGTTTTTTATTTTTGCAAAAAAAATAGTTATCATTGGGAGGTTTGTTCAATAAAATTTGAATTATGCTCTAACGGTTGATGACTTGAAAATTATACTGACTGTCATTTGCATCAACTATTTAGGAAAATCAGAGACAAATATTATTTGCATAATAATTTGGAACATGGTGTATACTGTTCTTATTTTTTAACCTCTTGCACTATATATATACCGTTTTGTCCTTTTTTGTTGTTTACAATTACTCAGTGCTGCTATTCCTCTGCAGCTGTAATACTGTGAATTTCCCGGCTGTGGGACTCATAAAGGATTATCTTAATTTAAAGACAGTCTGGGGTGTACAGTCACTCATGTTGGGGGGGGGGGGGGTCACGGCCCATGAATGACCCTCCATGACGCTGACTTCCTTTGCACCTCATTTGCAACAGAACTATTTCTGAATTCAGTCACATTCTGGGGGCCAGATGGAAAGCTCTGGCAGGCAAGCTGTGGCCCGTGGGCCACCAGTTGGCATTCAGTGCCCTTTATCATGAATCAGCCATTTTGTAGTGCTGTTCAAAAGCTTACATGGTAATTTTATTCAATATATAGTGCACTCAAAATATCCCATGATGCATTTTGAAAAGAACAACAATGGTAGGTAGCTATATTAGCCAATGGAATTGCATAATTTGAGCAGTGGTGGCCCAACAGTTAGGGATGTGGCCTGGTGACCAGAGGGTCACCAGCTCAGTCCCTGGACTGGCAGGATCACATCTGGGTGGGACAGATAACACAGCAGTGTTTGCCCCACCCTCATTAACCCCTCTGTGCTGCCTTTGAGCAAGGCCTTAACCCCGACTGCTCCAGTGAAGCTGCTCAGTGGCCACAGGTCAGTCTGTGAATAGACAGGGCTGCTTCCAGGTGTGAATGTGTATCTGTGTCATTTTTACACAATAGGAGCTCTCAAGGCAGCGCTGTCAAGGTATGGTCAAGGCTGATTGCCATGGAAACCAGACTGAACATGTTCTAAAACTGATTCTGAGGTAACAAAGTGTACATGTTTTAAACACATAACTGTTATTGTGTACTGTGCCTATCCACGCTCACCCCCCGCCCCCCGCCAAGTTCCCCCCACAATTCATCACAGTTAACTGGTTAAACTATTTTAATCATGATTAATCGAGACTAATTTTTGGAAATGCGACATGATTAATTGTTTTAAAAAATTTTAAGTGATTCCCAGAACTAATTACCATTAGGACAGTTTCTCCAAGACTCAACCTGAACATTTTCTAACTTTTTACCTGTTTCATTGTCACAGGGAGTCTTTGAGGTTAGACAGACATCATCACTGTTACGGTGACTGATGCAGAGTTCCTCCTCTTCCTCTTTAACCTGTGGAGGTTCTAGATCCTCCTCTTCCTCTTTAACCTGTGGAGGTTCTAGTTCCTCCTCTTCCTCTTTAACCTGTGGAGGTTCTAGTTCCTCTTCTTCCTCTTTAACCTGTGGAGGTTCTAGTTCCTCTTCTTCCTCTTCAACCTGTGGAGGTTCTGGATCCTCCTCTTCCTCTTTAACCTGTGGAGGTTCTGGTTCCTCTTCTTCCTCTTTAACCTGTGGAGGTTCTGGTTCCTCTTCTTCCTCTTTAACCTGTGGAGGTTCTTGATGCTCCTGGCCCACAGCAGAGTTCATCTCCTGCTTCCAGAGCTGCTGGTAAGCCAGAACCCCCTCCTCCTTACAGTCAGGTTACTGTTGGAAATCTGGAGGGACAAAGAGGAAAAGAAAAAAAAACAAGAGCACCATACACGGTACATTATACAGTAGCCATCAAAATCATTAAACCTCCACTACAAATTAGGTTAACTGGCAAAATGTACAAACTAGCAGCTGTTTGCAATAAACAAATCAAACAAAAACAATTTAAATAGCTAAACACAACTACTATTACAAGTGGTTTCTCCAAATTCAACACAAAATTCCACTTTTAATGACTACTACAGTCTCAAAATTATTCAGCCCCTTCATGGCAAGTATTGTTAGTGCTTAGCAGATCACCCTTTTGCTGTTAAGATCTGCTGCAAATGTGATGCACAGCCAGACACCAGCTTCTGGCAGCATTCTGAGGAATCTTAGTAAATTCCTCATGGGCAAAGACCTTCAGTTAATTAATATTACTGGGTGTGCCATTTTCAAATCCCACTAGAAATTTTCAATGGCGTTCAAGTCAGGTGACTGATGGCCACTCTAGTATCTTCCAAGACCCCTTCTGAAACCAAACCTTGGTGGACTTGGAGATGGAGAGAGAGAAACACCATTTCAATTGTCCTGTATGTCTTGCAAGTATAGTAGAATTGACAATAAAAGCTTTGAATGTTGATCTTGAATGCTTGGGATCATTAGGCGCTTTTGGACAGAGAAGTTCTCAGAACTCAGTTTTAAGAACTGTTTAGTTCAAGGAACTACACTCCCCCGGGGGAACCTTTTCATTTTGCATTCACACCGGCAGTGAGGGGGGTAGTAGGGACTGGTGCGTCACAAGAATCTGCAACAGTGACGTGTTCTTAAGTGACACACTCAACAACAACAACAACAAGGAGGCCAGCATGGAGAGTGACGAGGCTACAGCGTTCATGTTCTTCATCACGGTATTATTTTGGACTGCCAAATGGGGCGTCTAATGTTGAGGCTGGAGGAGTTCACAGAAAGAGTCTGGAAACAAGATGACAAATCCAACAGTAGGCGACCCTTCTTCGTTCCATGAAGGAAGAAAGAGCAGCACTGCAGACAAAAGTCTAACTTATTAAACATGCACCAATTGTATGTGTGTCGTATGGGTAAATTTCCGATGGTATTTTACTCTTGCCATGGAGCTAATTAGAACAATGGAATATTTCAGACGGTATTGTAACATGTACTGTTTGCGTTTCAGACGTTTCACTGCACAACACTCCTCACTGTCCAAGTCCGGAGCAGAGTAGAAAAATGGCTGAAGTGGTCGAAAAAAGGTTGAACAATGGACAAAGAATTTCTGTATGTCCAGAGGGACATTTCAATATGTGTGTCACCACCTAAAGCCTGCACTGGAGAGAATGGACACAACTTATCATATGGCTGTACAGTCACCTGCTGCAGATAGGATGGAGTGTGTGCAGCCTGGATGTGTTCCCTTGTGCCTTCCAACTAATCACAACACACATTTTCACAATAAACCGTTGTGAGCATTTTTCATGTTATGTGACAAAGATTTCCTGCCTTTCAGCTCTGTGTGCATTATGAAATCAGTAGTACATCAGTAGTACATCAGTAGTAGACTTTAAAGGTCAAGAATTAATCAGTGACTGAAGGGGTTATTTGTGGTTTAAAAATGTTTAATTATGCGGGGATATTGTCACAATATATGAGCAGTATGTGAGGGTTAAAATGTGGAAGGAATGTGGAATGTTTGCTTTACTTTTGTAAGTGGCCACGACTGCATCATGTGACAAAACCAGATCACCCTGTATAAGCCTGTGTGTTTTTAAACATATTTAGACATATGGAAACTTAATATTAATTTTAATACTGGTAGATTCACGTTAAATAATTAACCGAAGTCTTTAAAATTTCATTTAAGAAACAGTGAGAAATAAGTTAGGACATCCTCACTTTTATTCCCCCTTAAAATGGCTAAAATAATTTAAAAAAAATGCATTGGGCATTGATGTAAACATTTCTTAATAATGAACTGAATCTTTAATAGGGTGTCCAAATTGTATCACTTGAGACTGCATGTGAATGCCAGACCTTTGTTAAACATGATAAACTTGGTACATTTTAAAAAGAAGTTTCTAACCTGTATCAGTCTATGTAAGTTCATTTTAAAATAGCCAGGTGTCAGATAAAGGAATCAAAAGGAATTTTTTTTTTCCACAATATCTTTATTGAACCTTTTTTTTTTTTTTTTTTTAACAAACATGATACAAGCAATCAAACACTAACGCTAACGTACTACAAAAAAAAAAAAAAAAAAATGCACTAAAAACACCAACAACCACCAACAAAATCAAGTCTTCAACAATGCTCCTCTGTTTAGTCTAGACAATCCAATACATAAGTATACATATTATGTTCACCAGTTTGGAATTTACAAGGTCCACACACATCATTCACCTTCTTCTTCAAGAGTTATGTTTAAATTTTTTACATAATCAATAAAAGGTCTCCATATATTCTCAAACACAATTTCCTTTGATTTCAGTATATATGTTATTCTTTCTAATGGAAGGTTTGTTAACATCTGTCTTAACCACTGAGTCACATCTGGTCTATGAGTCTTTTTCCATAATAGTGCAATACATTTTTTGGCATTAAGCAAACTGAGGTCTATGAATGTTCTTTCACTTTTATTAAAATTATGCTTTTCTGGGTACAGACCCAACAAAAACAGTTTAGGATTCAGTATGATTTGTTTTGAGATTATTTTTTCAATTGTTACCCTCACCTCTTCCCAAAACATTCTTATTAATCTACATTCCCATAAACAATGAAATAGGGTTCCTTTACTTTCCATGCATTTTGTGCATGTATCTGGTATATTTTTGTTATATCTATTTAACTCCTCCGGTGTAACATACATCCGCATTAACCATTTGAAATGTATCAATTTAAGGCGTACATTTATTGATTTGGTTTGAGCTTCTGTACAAGCCAATTCCCATTGTTCCTCCGAAATTTCAATTTGCAGATCTTCTTTCCAGTAGTTTAATCTTTTCAGTGAATTTTCACTTGAAGATAGTGTCAATGAGTTATAAAACTCTGAAATAATACCTTTTCTTTTACTATCTTTCATCATCATTTTTTCCAAGGATGAATAAATAGGTCGAGTGAGAGCTTTATTTTGATTTGATCGAATAAAGTTTCTAAGTTGAAGATATTTTAAAAAATGTGTTCTATTGAGATTAAATTTGATCCTCAGCTCTTCAAAAGACATTATGTTGTCTGCACATGGCAAATATAAATCCTGAATCTTTTGTATCCCTTTTAAATTCCATACTTTAAATACAGCGTCCGCTCTCCCTGGTTTAAAATATTGATTACCCCATATTGGACTAAATTGTGACAATAACTGTGGTTCTTTTAAATAGTTTTTAGCTTCACACCATATTTTGATCATATGCTTTACAAATGGATTTTTAACTTGTTTTTGTAATTTTTTTGCCGAATCTGAGTATATGAATATGGGAAGAGGTAAAGGTAAATTGTATGATTCCATTTCAGTCCAGTGAGGGAGATCATTTGATGAAAAATAATATGTCATAGACCTCAGTTGTGCCGACCAATAATACAACATAAAATTTGGACATTTCAGACCTCCACGATCAAATGGTAAATATAATAAAGACAGACGTAATCTAGCCCTCCTGTTGTTCCATATAAATTCCACTAACTTTTTTTTTATTCTTGAGAATAGATCTAAAGGTGGTGATAAGGGAATGTATTGAAATTAATAAAGTATTTTAGGTAAAATATTACTTTTAAGTATATTGATTCTCCCGATCATCGACATTGGTAGTGACATCCATCTCTGAGTTAACTCATTGATATCTGACATTAAGGCTTCATAGTTGACGCTGGCGACTGATTCTAGCTTAGGCATAATTTGGATTCCTAAATATTTAAACTGATTTACAACATTGAATTGATTTGCCTCAGGGGCTGGGTAATTTCTCTGGGTCTCATTTAGCATTAATATTGAAGATTTAGTTTTATTTATTTTATATCCTGATATTTCCCCAAAATTCTTTATTAAATTCAACAAGGTTGGAATTGATTTTTTTAGATTCGACATAAACAAAATTATATCATCGGCGTACAGGGAGATTTTATGTTCTGTTGGTCCAACTTTAATTCCATATATTTGTGAATGTAAACGTATCGCTATCGCTAAAGGTTCAATTGCCATAGTAAACAGTAAAGGTGAAAGTGGACAGCCTTGTCGACATCCTCTATTGATTTTTATTGGTTTTGAAATATTGTTATTTGTTAGGATTTCTGCTGTAGCATTATTGTATATTATTTGAACCCATTTTATGAAATTATTTCCAAGTCCAAACCTTTGTAGGACTTCAAAAAGAAAGGGCCATTCAACTCTATCAAAGGCCTTTTCGGCGTCCAATGATAGGAGAGCTGTATCCGGTGCTTCTTTATTAAAATAAATAATATTAAATAGTCTTCTTACATTATGGAAGCCTTGTCTACCCTTTATAAAGCCATTCTGATCTCGATTAATAATATTTGGTAAAATTTCTTGTATTCGTCTTGCTAAAATTTTACAGATTATCTTAAGGTCGGCGTTTAATAGGCTTATTGGGCTCATATTTTCACATTTATTAGAGGGCTTACCTGGTTTTGGCAGCAGTATAATTAAGGCATTATTTATGTATGATGGTAAATTATTATTTTGAAATGCTTCTAAAACCATTTCCAAAAAAGGTTTTATTAATTTATTCTTAAATTTTTTATAAAGGTCAACTGGAAGACCATCTGGTCCTGCACTTTTTCCTGATTTCATATTATCAATGGCTAGCCCAACTTCTTCTTGACTAATTTTAGACTCCAATATCTCCCTGTTTTCATTTGGTATACACGGTATAGATAGTTCGTTCAAAAACCCATTTAGTTTTGTTAAATCAGGTTCATTTTTGGTATCATATAATTTTTCATAGTAAGCTCTAAAGGCTCTATTAATTTCTAAAGGATCTATAACTACCTGTCCGTTACTTATAATACTGGTAATTGGTGTTTTAATTTCCAATTGTTTAATCTGCCATGCTAATAATTTTCCTGATTTTTCACCTTGTTCATAAAAAGATTGTTTCAATCTTAGAAGACTCGAGGCAGCTCTATTCGCTGATTTTTTGTCGTATTCAGCTCTCAAAATCAGTAATTCATTCTCCAACCTTGGGTCACTTCCTGCATACACTTTTTCCTGAAGACTTTTTATTTTATGTTCCAATTTAGCTCTCTCCTCTCGAGTCTTCTTAGATTTTGATCCTGTATAACTAATAATATGTCCCCTAATAAAAGCTTTGAAAGCCTCCCACTTTACACATGCTGATGTTTGTGTAGTATTGATGTCAAAGAACTCGTCTATCTGTTTTTCTATATACTTGACAAATTCCTCATCCTGAAGCCATTTATGCTGAAATTGCCATCTACCTGATTCCTTTGTCAATTTTTTATCTACATATATTAGACAACAGGGTGCATGATCAGAGATCACGATGTTATCATAAAAGCAGTTTTGAATCTTGGACCTTAATTCTGTGGAAATCAAAAAATAATCAATACGTGAGAATGTCTTGTAGGTACTGGAATAACAAGAATAGGCTTTAACTTGTGGTTTCATTTCTCTCCATATATCTAACAATCTCAATTCTTTCATAAAATGATTAATAGTCATCCTACATCCAATGTGCGTACAATCCAGTCCTGTTGATCTATCCACACCTGGATTCAATGTACAATTAAAATCCCCTGCTATTATATGTTGCCCTGTAAGTGATGATAAGATGAGAAATAAATTAGCAAAGAACTTCTGATCATCTATATTGGGACCATATAAGTTCACAAGATTTATATTTTCTAATAGCAAAGAACCTTGAATGATTACATATCTTCCAAATTTGTCTCCAATTACATTTTTCACTTGAAAAGGAACTGATTTATGTATGAGAGTCATAACTCCCCTGGCTCGGGATGAAAATGAAGAGGTGAATACACTTCCCTGCCATCTACTCCTAATTCTTTTAACATCCTCCTCTATCAGATGAGTTTCTTGTAAAAACACAATTCTTGAACCCATGTCCTTTATTTTATTCATAACTTGTTTAAGTTTTTTTAAATTTTGTAGACCTCTGCAATTCCATGAAGTTAAATTAAGATTAACACTTTGGTCCATGATCAATAGAGAGTTTGGGATTACCTTGCAGTGTAAACATGCTCATACAGAGAAGCAAAAACATGAGTGGTTGAACATTCATCCTACAAACTACACACAAACAAATTTCCCCTTCCCACACTTGTGGCAAACCCCCCAAAATCAAAAGAAAAATTCTGTCTCCCGATATAGCCATCGACCGTTCCACACCCACGGGGAACAGCCTAAGCCACTCCTTCTTCATCCTCCCAATCACCCTAACTCTACTGCTTTTAATGACGTAACATTAACTCTCCTCTGTAGTTTTCCAACTTAACTCCAAAATTTTTAACAACTTTGTACATCATAGTTTTTTTTTTGTTTGTTTTGTTTTTGTTTTGTTTTTTTAATATATAATACAATCTATATTTTGTAAACTTACTATTTACTTCAAGTCAGTCAGATGCCTGTGCAAATACTTAATTATTCTACCTTATATTTTGTTCATGCTTAGCTCCCACCAGTCTCTTCTTCTTCTTTGATCTTCTTGATGAACTCCTGCGCCTCCTCTGGGGTCTTGAAGATGTGGGTTCTGCCCTCATACGTGGTCAGCAGTCTCGCAGGATAGATTACACCATGGCGAATCCCAAGGTTGCGCAGCTCCTTACGTACGGGATCAAACTGCTTCCTCAATTGCTGGATTCCTGTGGCCAAATCTGGGTAGAACCGCACCTGCTGGTCCTGGTGTTTAATCTCTCCTTTTTTAGCTCGTGCAGCGTTGAAGATCTTCATCCTGTCTCTGTTGCTAAGAAACTTCATAATTAAGGTCCTCGGCGGTCCCTTATCTCTCCGTGGGCCAATACGATGTGCTTTTTCCAGAACCACTGCTGATTGCAACTCCTCGCTGCCCAGCACCTCCGGAATCCACTTTTCCAAAAAGGAACATACGTCCCGACCTTCTGATTCCTCTGGAAGACCCACCAGCCTCAAATTATTCTGTCTCGACCGAGATTCCAAATCCAAAATATTATCTTCCAGAGATTTATTTTTTTTTTCCAAAGTGCGCACCTTTAATTGAAGACGGGTGACGTCATCTTCAGCACTAGCGAGACGGAGCTCCATCTGCGCCGTTCGTTCTACACAGTCACCCAATTCCTTTCTTATTCCTTCCAACGCTGTCATAATCCCATCAAATCTAGAGGAAAAGTCCGCTCTCATTGAACTCATGGCAGCCATCAGCGCATCTGCGCCATTCCCCGCAGATATCGCAGCGTTGCCAGCCTCCTCCGCCATATATGGAGTTTTGTTTACTGCGTCACAGACCTGAAAGTCCGTTAATTTGGACTGTTTCGGCGGCTCGCTTTTTCCTTTTCCTGGTTTTCCAGCCTTAGGCTTCGCCGACATATCTTCGCCCAAATGCTGGGATACGTTCTGTCCCAAATGAGAGAGTTATTTGCCGATTTTTTTTTTTTTTTTCCAGGAGCAGAGCAGAGCGAGACACGTCCGTCCTACGTGGCAGCCATAACCGGCATCAAAAGGAATTTTTATTTAAAAACACTGGACTAAAAACTAATTAAAATACAAGACATTTCAGTGTTCATCTAAACACCATTATCAGATGTCAGACTGCAGCAGGAAGTGTCTCTGGCCAGCAAATAACCTGCAAGGAAGTCACATGACTTGTGAGAAATGTCATCCATGGTATGCATCCAAAGAGGAAAAAAAAAAAAAAATGAATGTAGTCCATGGTATGTGACCAAAGAGGAGAAAAGGGGAAAAAAACAAAACAAACCCTAATGCTCCTCTTTTAAACCTGAGACTCAGAGCAAGTTCATTTGTCCATAAAGTGTCGAGGAATGGTTTTTATCACAGCATTGTAAGCTGAGGACAGATGATGTCTTAGTCCCCCTCCTCTGTTAAGGGGGGGCCGTTCCACTTTAACATAGATGGCTTCCTTAACGCCTCTTTCAAACCACCCCTCTTCTCTGTCCAAAATGTGCAGCTCTTGGTCTCAAAAGGTGTGTTGTTTTTGTTGCAAGTGAGTATAGACAGCTGAATTTTGTCCAGACAAATT
This sequence comes from Pholidichthys leucotaenia, assembly GCA_020510985.1. NCBI lineage: Eukaryota > Metazoa > Chordata > Actinopteri > Cichliformes > Pholidichthyidae > Pholidichthys > Pholidichthys leucotaenia. Next base: position 161,730,982 of record CM035843.1, on the reverse strand, counting down.
TTTTCCTCCTATGTTGCGACATGCGTTTGCAGAGCTGCCGTTTTGTTTCCCGATATAAAGATTGTCACACTCCTCACTACGTTTGGCAGTATATACCAGGTTGCTCTTTTTATGTTTTGGTATCTGGTCTTTAGGATGAATCAACCAATGTTGCAGTGTTCCTGGGTTTAAAGTACGCAGGTATGCTGTATTTGGAGAAAATCCTGCAAAACTTTTCAGACAGCCCAGCCACATATGGAATGACTATATACTTTCTAATAATTTTGCACTCCATTTCTCCTAGAGGCCTAGAATTCTTTTTACATTTCCTGTGAGTTTTAATGAAAGTCCAATCTGGATAACCACAGTTTTAAAGCTTGTTTATATGAACACGTTCCTTTTCCTTAGCTTCTGAATCTGTGGGTATGGTTTCTGTACGATGTTGCAATGTACGAATCACTCCCAGTTTGTGCTCAAGAGGGTGGTGTGAATCAAACATGAGATACTGATCGGTGTCGGTAGGTTTTCGGTACACCTCAACATGAAGTTCACCCCGTTCACCAACCTTTATCCCACAATCCAGAAACGGGAGTTTGTTGTCCTTCATATCCTCCTGGGTGAACTTGATGTGATTGTCCACTGAATTAATGTGCTCTGTGAAGGGGTTGATTTCCTGGGTCTTCATTTTCACCCAGGTGTTGACATATCAAAACCAGTGAGTAGGAGGAACTCCCTTGTAGGTGTCCAGCGCCCTTCTCTCCACCTCTTCCATGTAGAGATTAGCAACAATGGGGGAAACTGGAGAGCCCAAGGCACAGCCATGTTTCTGTTGGTAAATCACATCCTGGTATTTATTCCTGCTGCAGTCTGACAATTGATGATGGTGTTCGGATGAACACTGAAACGTCTTGTATTTTAATTAGTTTTTAGTCCAGTGTTTTTAAATAAAAATTCCTTTTGAAAGTTTATAACCTGTAGTTCAACACAGCTGAGTATCAGAAAGGCTGAAGATGCAGTGAGAAAAGATGGATGATTTAATATTTCATAGCTCTGACCCAATCACATCTAACTGACATCACTGTTATTAACACAACAAAAACAAAGTTCTGACTCTTAAAATGTTCATTTATTAGTAAAATATTTCAAAAACTTCAAACATACAACAAACACACCATAAATTTAGTGAAACTAACACACTCCAGTGTTTCTTCTCACTTCAGTGTCTGACTCCAGCATGTCATCCACAGCAGCCACAAGAGTTTCAGCCCACTTTCTCTTTCCTGAAAAAAAATAAAAAAAATAAAAACACAAGGAGGATGGAGACAAATATTAACAGACAACAATAATACAGCTCTGTGAGACTCAACAAGATGCATGTGCAATGCAAAAGTAATGTTTGCTTTACAGTGTTTCCTCTGGCTTGGGGGGGGGGGGTCAGAAAACACATGACACTATGATAACCAGAATGTTAATTTTATACTATTTACTTCTTTTTTTTAAATTTTGCACAGTAACTTTGCATATGGAACTTACCATTTGAAGTAATGTACAACTGAGGTGTGCTGGCAATGGAGTAGGTGTGTGCGTTGCTGGCTCCTGCTATATTTTTTTTCAGTCTTACTTTTTAAACCCTACTTTGCTGTAAGCTGTCAACGTTTTGGACGTTTAATACGTGCGGAATCTGTTTTGAGTTGAGACAATATGTCCAAAACAAGAAAGC